>JAJMBS010000007.1:78655-435245 GCA_030572775.1 [Lipomyces] yamanashiensis
CCCCCCCCCCCCCCCCCCCCCGCTGTTCGTGACGAGTTCACTAGTTTTAACAGACCTTCATAGTTTTACCTTCACCGCTCCTCAATTCCACCCAATTTGGACTCTGACAAGCTCGGACTGGCTAAACAGGCTGTAAAATGACTGAGCTCCAGCACTTCTCGAGAATGGTCACAGTCATTGACCAGAGCAGAATTCATGGCAGAGGGTTGGCTCTATCGTTGGATACAATTCGTTCCCAGGCGGTCTGTATGAAAGTATCTCCGACTGTGACGAGTTTTGATTGTACTTGAGTCTGACTTTGGGTTATTGATTATGGGTCTATTTCTTTGCTTGAAAAGCGTATAATGTAAACTAACAAAGATATCCTAGTTGTTCTTCGGGAAGAATATGATCCTTACTACTGATAGTAGAGGATAATGAGTTACAGCTTAGCTACAGAGCAACTGATACGATCAAGTAACAGCAATATTTTATGTAGCTTCTGTTTGATATTCACTATATATCTACAATAAAACAATCATAATAAACAGCAATAAAGCAGCAGAGAGCAAATGGTAAATGTAAACGTAATAGTAAAGCAAGAGATAAAGTAGAATAGGGTCAGGGTGTGTTCTTCCGCTGGTAACCGCCGGCAGCATCGACTCCGCCATCAACCGAGAACCCCAGAACAAACAAACAGCCAGGTAGTGAGCAACAAGAGAGTACAGCTCGTGACGGAGATGGACCAGCAGCAGCAACAACTGCACCGTGTTGTGCAGCAATTCAGCGCGCAGCCGGAGAACGCGATAGTGGCATCGCAGTCGCGAGCACCGCAGCTTGCTGGCAACAGCGCAGGCGAGCTTCAACGCCAACATGCACAACCCTCTTCGGCCTCGATATCTCCTGCGAGTAGAGAAGGTTCTGCTTCTGCATCTGCACCTGCATCTGCTCGTGGCGGGTTCCCGTTCAGACGCTCTTACAAAGCCTGTCTGCATTGCCGCGAACGCAAAGTCAAGTGCGATCTGGGCTCTCTCGAAAACCCATCCGAGCCCCCTTGCGCGAGATGCAAACGCGAAGGAAGAAAATGCGAGTTTGTACCGAGTCGTCGCGGTGGAGCCAAGAATGTACGCGCGGGAAAAGCACGGAAGTACTCAGATTTCATGAATACAGAAGAAAACGGTAGCGGCGACGACGACGACGACCTTGACGAAGACGATGATTCGGGCGCTGCCAGTGCTGGCGGGAGTGCAAACAGCACCAATATCAAGTTATCAAACATAGTCTCGAGCGACACTCCAGCGCTCAAGAAGTCGCGACAAGAGCAAAAAGTCACCGGCACGTTAATCAAAGACCGCAGTCTCCACACCACCGCGGACGCACTAAACATCCTCGCCCATGTCGCCGACTCCGCCGAAGGAAAAGCTCGTAACAGCAGCAACCCCCAGTCCGATAGCGGAGGGGACTCCTCAACGGCGTATAAGCGTACGAAATCGAAGGAGGTGCATGCGCGGTGGACGTTTCGGTCATCGAAGTTGAGCTTGTTTTATCCGATTCAGGCTGGTATGGTTACCGAAGAAGAGGTTATGCTTCTACTGAAGTTGTATGTATTGAATTTTTTTTTTTAATCGAGTATCGCTAACATGCCTAGCTTCTTCGAGACTCTGCATCCCTTTTATCCCTACATCCCACCTGGTCTACAGCCACCAAACAATCTGGCAGCTCACCCCATGCTTCTAGTCACAATTCTGTCAATATCCTCGCGATACTGCAATCTCCCTGATTCAAGATCTGCCCCGTCACCCCGCATTTCCGAGCGCTCAAATGAAATTCACGCAACCCTCTGGACCTACGGCGAAAGTCTAATTTCGCAGACAGTATGGGCCGAAGCAAGCAGTATCTCTCTCGCAACCGTCCTCGCTTTCCTACTTCTTTCGCAATGGAACCCGCGCGCAGTACACACCCGCAAAGGTGACTACGCCAACCCAACCCATCTTCCGAGTAACGACGAAGACGGGCGCGGTCCCGAAGGCGGCGGCGGATACGGCGGTTTTGCGGCAGCCCGACGAAGTGATCGGATGGCTTGGATGATGATTGGAGTTGCTATCCGACTTGCTCAAGACATGAATCTGTTTTCAAAGTGGCGCGAAATTTCACTGGCGTGTTTTTATTCTGATATAACTCTTGCATTGCGTCTTGGACGACCGTCGATGCTGTCTTATTCGTTTCAGGAAACGACCACGATTTCCTTTTCGACTCTTGATAACGCAAAGCTAGATATTTTACGGATCCTATCATTTTCTCATCAAAGTCTATACTCAAATCCGGGGTCGATGTCGAAGATGCTAAATTCGGAAAATTATCTTCCTCTGCTTCGATACTTCCGATCAAAGCTCTCAGCTTGGAATACCAAATATCAGCTATTATTCCGAAACGACGACATTGAGCGTGATTCTCTGCTGCTCGAGTATCACTATACTGAACTATACATCTACTCGCTAGCTCTCTCACCGCCGAGTCACAGACAAGTAGACGAATCTTTTGCTGAAATTTATATTTTATACGCCACTCAAGCAGCGCAGCAGTTGATTGCTGTTATTACACGGATCGACGAAAAGGGCTTACTACGCTGGGCTCCTATTCAATGGTTCGTGCGCGCCATCCACGCAGCAATTTTTATTGCAAAAGTGCTTGCGCTAGAACGAGACGCAGATCCAGAGCGCCAGCAGGATATAATGTCGACGATCAGAGGACTAGCTGCTACTTTAAATGATGCGTCGCCGGATGGTATACATCTTGCGACGAAGTATGCAGAGTCTTTGGTGAGTTTGTGTGATAATATCGAAGCTGAGTTGCGGAAGACCGCGGAGCAGAAGTTACAGAAGCAGCAACAGCAATTACAGAAGCAGCAACAACAAGCCGCTGCTGCCGCTGCTGCTGCGGCGACGACGGCGGCGGCGGCGTCGATGCAAAACTCTTCTGATGCAATGTCAGATCAATCTGCACGTGGACAAAGTGCGCCGATCTTGAACGGATCACCCACCACTAATTTTACGCTTATCTCACAATCAAGCGTAGACGCAGCGGCAATAGACCAATCCAAACTAATCGAAGGCAGTATTTTCGACTCGGCATACGGCAGCACTGCTATGGCCGATCTCGATACAATGAAATGGTTTATCGATTCATATGGTATCGGGTTTGATAATAATTTCACAGTTGATCAGGATTGGTTTTCGCCTGAACTCGTCTCCGGACCGCCTGTTATTCCGAATTATGCTGATGCTCAGATGACGGTTGACGGTACTGGTATGCAGAATGGTGGGAATATGAATGGGAAGGGTATGAATGAGCATATAATGAATGGTGTCAACCATATGGGAGCTGCAGTACCGCCGCACTCAGCTCCGGAAAATTCACAAGGACAAATGACGGCTTCGCAATATCCATTCCCCTGCTACGCTGCCCAACCTCAGCAACCTCAACAACCATCAATATGGCAGCAACAGCAACCACAACAGCAAAATACCGACGCGAACAAAATTTCACTGATGCATGTTTTGACATCGGCACCGGGACAACCGCATGTGAACACTTCATCGGGTGTGCCTCCTTCTGGACAGAATAGTGGTCGTTGGTGATAGATAGAAGATAGATAGCGTTATCACACAGGGTGTGACGATAATATAGAGATAGGTTTTAAACAAAGGTTTTTATTGTTTGCTTTTAGCTTGATTTGCTTCAGTGCCTTGTTGATGGATATATAAAGATAATGTTTACAATGCTGTGTTATGCCACTCAGCATTATGCATCTATTTTCGTAGTTTGCACAACAAGCGTATTCGTAAGCCGCACTATTTGCGTACACAGGCAAAAACCCTAAATTAGTTCTGTGGGTGAGCGTTAAACTGGATCCGGCTGACGATAAGGCTGAAATAATATCTGTGTGCATTTCAGCAACAACGAAGCTAGGTGGATATCATTGTGAATTAATAAGAAAGGATATTTATTTAGAACAAAGAGGTATTAGGAATATAGGTGGAATTCAGAGATGAGAGGATTGTGCCTTTGAAATGGACGAGTCGAAGAAAGTCATACGATACCGCAGTTCTTCATCTCCGCACAACTACCCTTCTTATCTATCATACTTAGAACTATTTAGTATTTAGGAAGACTTTGATCTAAATATGGACACATTTCGCACATTTCTGAACCGGCGACAACAAGCTGGATTAGCGGTGTTAGAACGAGGGTATTCAACCACGGATACGACATCGATAACACCCGTCGAATCTGAAGTTTCGTCGTTTTATAACGCGAGTTTGTATACCGCGTACGATGAGTTTGATGAGGAAGAGGAGGGATTGCAGAAGATCTTGTCGCGAGAGTCGCAGCAAACTATTCGACGAGCTGCATCAAACCGCACACGCGAAGACAATCAGCACCAGCATGACGGTCGTACCCCGGATCCTTCGGTATCTCACGCAGTCCCTCGCGTGGCAACATCAGTGCCGCATCATCCACGACCCACACGCGCCCGCAAAATCTCAATAAGCCAATTCGGCGGTCTTCTTCTCGAGCATCGCAGACCAGCAATCGAGCAACGCATAATGAACCCCACAAGCAAGAACATTGCAACCGTGTACGCGCTCTCTGATAAGAGTTATAGGAGTACTGCTAGTGGACAGAATCAGGAGAATACATTTTCGGCATCGGGTTTTTTTACACAGGTTGGCGTGGATGAACGAGGACGGGTGCGCGCTGTGGGTGCGCGACGAGCGTTGTCTACTGCCGCTGCTGCGAAGACAGAGGTATTCAGCAAAGTGTATCGTATGACTGATGGTTCGTTTTCTTTTTTTTTTTTTTTTTTTCATTTTCTTATTAGTACTAATTTGGTTTAGAGCACGTATCTGAGTGTCAAGAGTTAGTCGACAAATCCCTCGAAAGCGATCCTGTATACCGCTACCTACGTGGTTCTGCGCCAGACTTCACCCCATCATCACTTCCATCGAAAAACACAAACGCTTATCTCCGTTTGCAAAGATACCACGCCGCAATACGAAGGCTATTTCTCCGTCGAACTACAGTTAAAGGGGATATCGCTATTCGCGCCAGTGTCCTTTCTGAATCCTCTTCGCGCTTATCACAAGTCTACGAAGCAGCAGATGGACAACGATCAATCTACAACACTCAAACAGATCTGACAACAGGACCTAGTCTTATCCGAGAAATTGCGCCTGTTGTCGGGTTTGCTCAGTGGCATGTGGTCGCGATATCATCAACCGCATCGATGTTTATCCCAAACTATAGTCTCTCGTTATTTCTCTTTGATCTGAAGACACTGCCGATCCGCTTCAAAGCGTTTATGGATGGTGTCATGTATACAATCCAAACCGGTCAATTTCTGAAAAGTACTTCAGTCGAGCTAGACTTTCCTGGTGGGATAGTGGATGAATCTCGGTATACCGAGTATCTACGCATGAAACGCAAGGTTGAGAAACGTATATTAAAAGGACGAAGGTATTTGACTGTGAGTAATATTTCGGTTGCAGAGGGATATGGGAATGAGGGTATTGCATCACAATTACTACAGTACGGTCTTGATATGGTATGTTCATCTTTCCTGAATACATGTATTTCTGAACTAACTAGGGAATGTATAGGCCGACACGCAAAATCTTCCAATCTTCCTCGAAGCATCTTCTCTTCCTCTTTTAAAACTATGTAAAGAGTTTGGGTTTAACCTAGTACACGAACTTCGCCTTACAGATCCTAAAGCTGTTTCTGCTTCTCGTCGAAAATCAGCTATTGCCGAGATCGAAGAATCTGACAGTCAAGCCAGTACTTTGGTTTCTACTAACGCAGTAGTTGGTGCGGTGCCGAGTAATTGCTCGATATATTGTATGGTTCGTGAACCTGCGTTAAAAAAATTAGTACCATTGCCGGTGTTACCGCCACCTTCTTCGCCGGCTGATCGATCGCAGTCGGGAAATACTGAGGAGGATGCTTAAAATTGGAATGTTGCGTGGTAAGAGAGAGTGGGATATACATATTACAGGAGTTTGGACTTTTATTAGAGCATGGGCATGGTGTATACAGAGATAAAGCAATAATTAATATTAACATTTCACATTATCATCTAATTCCGTATTCTGTCTACTCACAGAAATTACCGATACAGGTCCCCAAATCTCGGCAATCTTATTTGATAACGATTTTCCAATTCTCTTCCTCGACACTTGAGAATTCGGCGAACATCGACGCATTACTAAATCGCGCGTGGCTTGTTCTCCGCTTGTCTCGAATTCTTCAGAAAGTGCGAGCCAGAGATGTTTAGGCGTCGGAAACTCTCTTTGAATTTCAATCGCTTTTTCCCATGAGATTCCAGATATGGTGAGTAGCATTTGCAGGTAGACATCGCGGATTGTAAGGTTCCCTGATTTTGAGCATGTCGACTGGAATTTCGCGTATGAGATACTATAGTTTATCTGTGGTTGTGTGGTTTGTAAGTGTGAGATCAGGTGGAGGTAAGACTTGCGATCGATTGCGGCATCAGGAATCACATGTAACGCCTGCCGTTCATATATTCTTCGAAAATGGCTAGTCAACCGAGCAAGATACCGAACCGTATCTTCAACTCCGGTTGTTCGTTTCAGAAAAAACTCATCGACAACCTGCGTTGACGAGATTGCGGTTTGTACAGCGTCAAGCATGGTCCCGATCTCGATACCCGGCGCCTCTTCCACTATATAAACGATGTTTTTGAGACCACTTCTTTTTAATCTGAATTTTTGCTCATGAAATCGTCCGTCTTTGATACTCGACATCAAATCATCAAGCCGTTTCCGCTCAGCAATATGACCCAGTACGACTTCTTCTCCTGTAATTTTATGTTTAGCAATCCAAAGAGTATCACCCACTCCAAGGGAGCGCACATCAGCGCTGATATTGTCGTATTCATTCAGTTTCTCGCTGAAGAAGTTGCGCTCAGTTTGTGATTTCATCTCGCGATTGTCGATGATGACGTGGACTGTGAATGAGCCAGCGGCCCAGATTTCTGGAGTAAATTTTGAAATCGTGATAGGTTGGGGGGCAGTAATTGAATGGCGTGGTGGACTATTAGCTGGAGGCGAATGATGAGATTGAAAACTTGTCGAATGGCTCTGTCGGGGTGTCTCTCTATTGATAGCAGAGGCTAGCGATGGTCTTGCTGCCTCTGATCTTTCAGGAGCCTCTAGTGAATCTCGCCTTCCATTATACGAACTTGACTGATTTTCAGTCTGCACCGGCGACTTTGCATGTCTCTGAGGAGAAATATTCTCGGTCTGCTCTCTCTCCTTCGCGAGCTTTTTGATCTGCTCTGCGATCTCTATTCCTAAATCTGTAATCTCATATGAAAACCTCCCTCTCCTTCCACTTTCCACAACAAGTAAATGTTTTATCAACATCTTGATACCTAACCATGCTGTGTAAAATCCGCCTTTTGTGCCGCCGACAACTTGTTCTGTGTTCGTGCTGGAAGGGATATCAAACGATGCATCGCAAAGTGTCTGTGCTCGAGTGATAATCTCAGCTTTCGTGAGAGGAGCACCTGAGCCATTTGGATACTCTTGCGAGTGCTCGTAGAGTGTGAGAAGGATGGCGTAAGCGCCGGTGCGGTAGCCCGGAACGTATTGCTTTGGTTGTCGTGGTTTCCGTGGTTTGCTGGTATGATCTGTGTCTTCTGTGGATTGCTTAGTGGGTGAGGTCTTCTCTGAAGCAGCTATTCACTGTCAGTATAAAAATATTCAAGATGGGCCACACGGATCATACCTATCTCTTTGGTTTTCCTGGTTCTCTTTGGTGGTGGCTCTTCACCCGTCGATCTACCGCTCTCAGCAATCGGCATCTCCATGCCATTCGACATGCAATACTCCCTCAGCTTAGTTTCAAGTCTACCACATATTCCCGTTCCAAATCCCTTCAACGCGATCAGCTCTTTCGGATGTGCGAAATTGATTGGACATGATCGCAGGACATCGTACGCTCGTTTGTACGCATTATATGGTTTCGACCCGAGCGATTCGGACTGAGTATTCCATTCTTGAAGCCAGGCTAGAAACAGAGCATTATTAGACGTAGACATTATATTGAACAGCACATGACTAGTTTCTGTATAAAGTCTTTGGTGGTGGTCTCGTATGTTTTTGTTTGGGAGTTGACGCGCGTGTAGCGTGTTGAGTCCCACTAATTTAGAGTTAAGGGGTTTCTACTGCTCACTCCCTGATAAACTGCATCAAGTGCTTCCAATTGGCTGTTAAATGGAGTATAAACCAGATTCTGCGGCTATATTCTATCAGAAGTTGCATTATAAATACAAAAGCGTACCAAAAATAGCTAGGAACATTCACATGAGCAAAGAAGCAAGTAAAAACACAACAGAAAATGAATTCCAACGCCAATAAGAAATAATTTACCACAAAATTATGGTAAAAACAGATATCTGAGATCTTTTTGAGTTTCTCACTTCTTCTTTTTCATTAAAAAAAAACGAGATCATACATGTATATCATAATGCACTTGTACGTCAGTAGTGCTATTCGTAGCATTCACTTGAAATAGTGAGTAATGTCAAATAAGATCAGGAGAATTGAGTTCGTCGAAACATGAGCTGTGCAAGTAAAAATCTAAAGCAAGGCAATTATTCCATCTTGACTTGACGCGTCTGCAGCAAGAGGAAAGAGGATCCGCCACCGACCATCAAGAATGCACCAACCCACCACCAGAAATCATAGTCGATGCCAGCTTTCTTGTATGCTGTCGTTCGCTGTCTGTTTTCAAAAGAGCGTTTGATTCTGGATCGCGCGCTGACGGAGGTCGAGGTTGCGGTTGACGAGGCATCAGTCGCCGATTCAGTAGGGTTCATAGTGACGGTCGGGAGCATGAGTGGCGGACGGTAGACGAGATAGAGTGGGCGGACGTTAGTACCATCCCATTCGAAAAGAGAAAGGCGGTATTGGCCACGGTAATCATCGATCTCAATTCTCCATATCTGGAAAGGAGTTTAGCAGGGGCGTTTTGAGATTATTCATGGCAGAAATTAAATCACTCACCGAGTAGAGCTCAAACTGGGAATAACGTGTGTATGTTGCAGTGCCATCGTCATTGCAGGGATCTGAAAACAACTGGCGGCCATCGACGGCGATAGGAAACATTGAGATGGAGCCGTTATCGTTGAGGACGTATCTGCCATGCTGGAACTGGAGGACTGCGGTGGGGCATGATGGAGTAGTTGCTGCGGGCTTTAGTTAGCAAGATGTGCTAAAAGAGGAGCGAAGATCGCAGACATACGGTCAGAAGTGATGAGATACATTGCTTCTTCGTAGTATCCGTCGTCAGTGAAGCTGAAACTGAGTCCAGGCAGACGTGGTTCTATGAGAAGTTCATCGACGGGATCGTAGAAGCCCTGATATCAGTCAGTACGAGATTGAGCACAGAGATGAAGAGATGTCACGATAGCAGTTGTATAACTCTACTATATCACAGAAGCAGAAACGCAAGAATAATGCTAGATAAAACATACAGGACCAGTTACAACGGTGTTACTCTTTGAAGTCCATGTGCCGGTCAAAGACGTCACGTTCAAGGCGTGCGCGACGGAGAAACAGAGGACTGCCAGGCACAGAAAGAAGGAAGACCACCTGCGAGTCATGGCGCTGTGAGCACAACGATGTGAGCTTTGAGGACGAGAAGCAGGAAGGAGGAGGATTTCGAGGATCTGGAGGAGTGTTTGTGTCGGTGGTGAGCAGATTTTGAAAGCAGAGGACTTTGTTCTCCTTGGCAGGAAGAGAAGAAGAAGCGTCGCGTCGTCGGCAAAAATGCACGCGTTTATAAGGTTTATGGCATAAATAAATAAACTCATTGTGCATAGGAGAATATGAGACAGCGAGGTTAGGGTTATTACGTCAAGAAAAAGAGTTTGAGCGTGTGGATTACGCGTTATGTGAGGCTATTTTTAGCAGAGAGATTGACGCGGTTTGGTGTTTTGCTGTTGTATATACAGTTATAAGCATTATTTACTGGAATTAAATCACAAATATTAAAAAAAAAAACAATCCACTTTTCAAGGCACAAAGTGAAACTCGCCAATTCGAGATGATGATCAACCTTGCATTAGACTGGAACTGGTAGAACTTTATTTATGTGATCTGATGCACGTATTTACCATTATTACAGAGGCGTATTATAGAAACCTTGTGATTGTCATTCCAGTCAATCTATTCGTAGGGCTTGTAAGGTCTTGAAGTATTCAGTAGTCCTGATCTGAATAGTCAGTTGAGTATCTCAATTTTCGATTATTAGGCAGACTGATAGGCATTCAATGGCAAAATAGAAAACTGCCTGTGTCGCTTTTTGATCGTAATACAGTGCGGCCAAGTTATCCTGCATCATAGTAGATAGTGATCTCAATTCTAAAGGCTCTGTTCAGTATCGAATGTAACTTGTATTTTGAAGATGTAATAGACAAGTATTTCATTTTGCAAAGCTATTTGTTTTTTATTAATGCGTTCTATAACATCACCTGACTGCATTCGCGTATTCCAGTCTGACATTGCACGGCTGAGTGTGCGAATAACCAGCAACGATCTGATAGTCACCATTTAATCGCGATATACCCTCGCGCTCAAGCCTGAAAATGCACGGCTGAGTGATTCGGCGGGAACTTGTTCTCCGCTAGTTCCTAAATCAAGAAGGATATAGACTAGACCACACATCTTCAACAAATGCTCTTCACACCTCACCTAAACAAATCGCAATGACAACCATCATAGGAATCCCTGCCGGCCCTGTTGGCTTAGGCCTTATGGGCTTCACCTGACGTCCCGTCATCACTCCAGATGTGCATGCTTTTGCCGTCATGAAAAGTGCTATCGAACTGGGTGCAACACTCTTCAATAGTGGAAAATTCTATGGTGTTGCTGATCCTACTGAGAACCTGAAGCTGCTCAACAGATTCTTCACAAAGTATCCCGAATACGCCGACAAAGTCAGAATTTCAGCAGCTCCCATACTGTTGCAATACCACTAACATTTCAATAGGTCTGTATAGGAGTTAAGGGTGCCATACGTGCCAATCCTCCAGGTCCTGATTGCAGCCCCGAATATGTGCGCGCAAGTGTAACGAACATCCAGCGAGTGCTTGGAAGTGCAAAGAAACTTGACGTTTTTGAATGCACCCGTGTCGATCCAAAAGTGTAAGCTTCAATAATCTCTTTCTTCTTCCTCAAAGTTGACACAGTCATCAGACCTATCGAGATCACCGTGGGTGCCCTTAATGAAATGGTAGCAGAAGGTCTCATCTCCGGCATCTCCCTCTCCGAAGTCGGAGCCGTTACAATCCGCCGCGCAGCGGCAGTCGCTAAAATTGTTTCTGTCGAAATCGAGTTCTCAATGTTCTGTACAGATGCTCTAGAAAACGGAGTCCTTGCAGCCTGTGCGGAGCTCAGTATCCCCGTTATTGCTTACTCGCCTCTTGGACGAGGACTACTGGCCGGCAAGATCAGAACGGTCGACGATATCCCTCAAGGAGATTTGCTGACTCATTTAGAGCGCTTCTCGGCTGAAAATCTTCCTTCCAACGTCAAGCTCGCCGATGCAGTCATTGAGATGGCAAAGGAGAAGGGTATGAGCCCGGCTCAGCTCTCTTTGTCGTGGATCAAGAAGACCGAGGAGAAGATCCCTGGGCTCGTGATAATTCCTATTCCAGGCTCGACCACTCTCGAGAGAACTGAAGAGAATTTGGCTGAAATCAAGCCCATCTCAGACGCTGACTATGAGAAGATTGAGAAGATTGAAGAGTTCATCAAAGCCATTGATATTAAAGGTGGTCGCTACAATCAGTATATGGAGCCCCTGTTGTGGGCGTAGGTTAGCCTTCTTGTTGTTTTCTCTGGTGTTATGGTAGTGTATATTGCACTGTCTTAATTGCTTCAAAAAAATAGTTATATCTGAACTTTTGCGATTGATTCTGATCAACAGCACCAGTAACAATTGCAAACTCCCTATCCAGAGTAATCTTTATCAGTTCGTTTGCCGCATCAGATTACCCAAGGTTCTCATTTTTATAGTAAAAACAAGAAATTCTATTCTCCTTGGAAACCATCAAGTTCTGAGGTGAATGTTAATACTGCGGTCATATAAAAATTAGAAATTATCAAGTAGCTGTTCAGTATCGAAGCTGCGCTCGGCTTTTCAACTTCCAACCTGCCCCAAAAAAAAATCCCTTACTTTTCATATTTAAATGATCAACATACATTAGTTTAATCAATACTGTCAAATAGCTTCTGTTTCCTCGCATTCCTACTCGTATCCAACTTAGTGAAGCCATCAGCAACATTGGGACCTTTGCTGCGGCTCCCCCGAGATAAGCTAAGCATTCTAATCGTCGAAGTCTTTATCGTTAACCCCGGATTCCCATATTCACGTTCAATTGAAGGATCGTACGCTGGATATTTACGAAAAAGCACAATTTATTGCAAGAGCCACTCTATAGCATTATAATATCGTTTAAAATGACTACTATCGCTGGCATCCCCGTTGGCCCGATCGGATACGGTCTTATGGGTTTCACCTGGCGTCCAGTCGTCACTCCAGACGAACAAGCCTTCGCGGCCATGAACAAAGCAATTGAACTAGGTGCAACTTTTTTCAACTCTGGAGAGTTTTACGGAACTGCTGATCCTACTGATAACTTGAAGCTCGTCAAGCGCTTCTTTACCAAGTATCCTGAGCTTGCTGACAAGGTAAGCCTAACTACTTTGATATCTCATCCTGTCTGCATTTCCATTAACTATCCCTATAGGTCTGTTTGTCAGTTAAAGGTGGAATTGATCTCAAGAAATTGATTCCCGATGGCCGTCCGGAAGCTGTGCGCTCGAGTGTGATGAATATTGTGAACGAGCTCGGAGGCGCGAAGAAGCTTGATGTATTTGAATGTGCTCGTCTTGATCCCAATGTGTCAGTTATTAACAATTTACTTATCTCTTAAGACCATTTTGAATTCTTGACTAACGGTAACCAGTCCCATCGAAACAACTATGGCCGCTCTTAACGAAATGATAGCAGAGGGCCTCATTACCGGCATCTCCCTCTCCGAAGTCGGCTCCGCTTCAATCCGCCGCGCAGCAGCAGTATCAAAGATCGTCGCCGTCGAGATCGAATACTCAATGTTCTGTGTGGATGCTCTTGAAAATGGAGTCCTCGCGACATGCGCTGAATTGAAGATCCCTGTTGTCGCTTACTCACCTCTGGGACGAGGTCTGCTATCCGGAAAAATCAGAACAGTCGCTGATATTCCCGCAGGCGACATTTTGCATCATCTTGAGCGCTTCTCGGCTGAAAATCTTCCTTTGAACGTGAAACTCGCAGACGCAGTTATCGAAATGGCAAAGGAGAAAGGTATGACCCCGGCTCAGCTCTCTTTGTCGTGGATCAAGAAGACCGAGGAGAAGATCCCTGGGCTCGTGATAATTCCTATTCCAGGCTCGACCACTCTCGAGAGAACTGAAGAGAATTTGACAGAGATTAAACCTATCTCAGACGCTGATTTCGATAAGTTGGGTGAAATCATAAAGTCGATTGAAATCAAGGGTGGTCGCTACAACTCACATGCGGAGCACCTGCTGTGGGCTTAAAAAGACTCTTTTCATTTTTAACTAGTTCTAGTAAATTTTTAAATATTCCACATTTGCCATTGCCAACTTAGATAGTTGAGTATTATTATACAGTATCACTATGCAGTGGACGCGTTCTGGTCTACATTCTTTGGCTCAGATACATCACGGCATACTTAGCCATGAGTCAACATGAGCGCCATAAATTGATTAAGCACCGTAAGTTCTCTGATAAAGCATTGGCTAGATTACGCGCATTGTAGCGCTGTAGTAGAGCTCACAGTGTTGCTGAGCTGAACCGCTACGCACCCGCCGCTGTTCTACGGAAGATCACAGATGTGACAAGCCGTGCAGGCGAATAAGCCCACCATGACAGCGGCCTAGCTGTAAATATCAAGCAATCGCACCGGTCAGGTAGCCTACAGATCTCAGGGTTCTCTCGCGCCCAGACACCCGCACATGTCCACCCACCGCAAAGAGAATGCAAAACATTCCTTGGAGTGAGTGACTAATCCCGATTAGGAAGTAAGCAAACACAACTAAACACTCACCGTGACAGGTGCTTATTCCAGTGCCAGTGGTTAAGACTGCTCTATTTTTTTGATAGATACCAACCCTTATCAGCTACTGTTTTTATTCCTCAAAGACGCGTCTTTTTGCTTAGAGTAGTTGCTGTTGTCCGTTGTTGCAACTCTGCAAGCTTGTCAAGTTGATACGGAGACTTGAGCTTGCTTGTTTGTTTATTATTGCTACGAAACAGTCTCACCCGTCTCTTCTCGTACAATTCCCGTGTTTTGCATAAATCACAGCACTATACTTCTCTCTTTTCATCATTCTGACGATATATACCTGTTGCAAAGCGTATGATGAGTATCCTCGAGTTTGTAGCTGTGAACTCCAACTAACGCGAACCTTCACAGATTCTATCTTGCTAAATGCCTAGTCTCTCAAACTCCACTTCAACCATGAGTCTATCTTCAAAGGAAAACCGCGAGAACAAACCTCAATCATCGCGTTCCTCAAAATCATATTCTCGCCAGCATCAGACCGAGAGTGGCACAAACTCGTCTAGAACAACAACAGAGAAAAAACGCTCACGCGACAGTCCGTTGCAGCCACTTCAAGTGCAACATATGAACAGAAGTCCATCGACTACAAACTTCAACGGTGCACATGAAAACTCAGTGCGCAGAAGTGATAGCTTGTCAAGCTTGTTCTCGGTGTTCAAGTCTGTCTCAATCGGTACGAGTGGTCGTCGACCTGAACGAGAGTCTGGAGTTTCGATTAGAAGCTCTGGTAATAGTTCTGGCAGTCCAGCTACTGTAGCGGCTGTTAGAGACTCATCAAGAGCGTTTCGTAGCGGTGCAAGTGGGTTTTACAACCATCCTGAGAATAGCACCAGCTCGATCTCTCTCTTTTCGACAAAGTCGCACTCAAAGACAGATAGCTCAGTCTCCAGTCGAGAAAAGAGCAAGAAGAAATCGTCTTCCAAAGATCAACAAACCCAACCGCCTTCAGACATGCTGCAAAGACGTCGTCATATGGCCTCTGATATCGTGAAGCGGGCGACGGTCGACCAACACCAACAGCAACTGTCTCAGCAAAAAGCTTATACTCCACCAGCTTTTGCGTCGCGGGATTCTGATTCAATTTCCATTACATCTACAGCAAGCTCTAGGCTACGCAAATTTTCTCAGAAATTTAGACGCGGATCTGGATTTTCATCAATGACAGCAGAATCGTCGCTGGAGTCGCAGCCCGAGTCTTCATCGCGCATGACGCAGCCGAAAGAAGTCAAGAGAAGCGTCAAAGTTCAGCCTATGTCTGCATTGCGGCATGTAGGATCCTCCTCTCAACTTTCGTCAAAGGGTAAATCAAACCAAAAATCTGATGAGTTACTCCGGGCGCTATATAGCGTCGAAGATTTGACGACGATGGATACCCAGCGCGCGCAGCTCCAGTCTTGGAACACTACTACGCTGAGAAACGCTGTTTATCAGCCCCAGCCTCAGGCTAGTTTGCTCTCTCGACAATCTGGGAAGAAGGTGTATGGACATCTGGGCCCTGAGCCGGCATCTACGCCGACTCAAATGCCTGCTACTAGGTCGGTTAGCAATGCCAGCTCAGCGACCACCTACTCGACGATCAGCGCCTTTGACGACTCTGGAAGTATTTCAAGCTCGCATACTAGTCCTATGTCTGTGACTTCTTCTGGTGGAAAACGCCATTCTCGCACAACTTCTGCATATAGCGAGCGGGCTTCGTCATCTCCAATCCCAGCTGTCAACACTATATCTTCCGTTCCATCGGGTGGTGTCTGTTGGATTGGTGAGAATGGAATAATGAGTCGCGCGGGATATTCACTTGACGAATCTGACGATGATACCGACTATATGCGCGAAGCCGCTACCGCGGTATATCCACGTAGTAGCGGTAGACATTTATTCAAGCCATCTATGGCTGCTCTTTCTCAGTCTCGCCCACTAAGCGGAAGTATTAAGAGCCGGACAAGTTTCGACGGTGCCCGTTATTCAAGCGGAAGCTACGGTAGTAGTTCGCTGAGGAGTAGTGGGCATGATTGGCGGACTGATATCGAGGAAGAGGATACTTTACGTATGCTTTCTATTTAAGATTGATTACAAGCTGGTGTTGTTTGGTTGTGGCATTTTTGTTTGGTATATAGATCAGATATTAGTTTTTTGATTTTAGTTGTGTTTTTATGTATAATAGATGATGAAGTGTTATAGCTGTAAGATTATTTTGATCTAATTTGACAGTATTATACAAGAGGAGATGGTGATACAAATTCTTCTAAAAACTTACATCCAAGCAAGACTGTGCACTCTATCCACCAACCCAATCAATTTCGGCCTTTCACGGACTAACTCGACTAGCTCAGCCTCTTGGTTCCCAGTCTCGTCTGTTAATCCAAGGTTCAAGATCGGATATAAATATCCATACACAGCAGCATCTACAACGCCAGGAATGTCACTTCCGGATAAGAACATTGCTCCGTCATCGATTAATTCCGAAAGTGCATCAAGGGCTTCTTCGGCACCGGTTAAGACGCTTATTTTGAACTTTGCGTCGATGGTTTTTGTGCCGACGCTTCGTTTTAATGTTTCCATTACGGTTTGGTAGGATGTGTAGGCTATTATTCCGGTGAAATAGCCAACTGATGTGCTGTTGGTGTCTGTTGTAGGAGGTCCTAAATCCTGTTCTGTGCTTCCGCAATTCGTTAAATGTCGATGGATATGTGGCAGAACTGTAGCTTTATAATTCGCGTTATAGAAATACAAAGTCAACAGTAACGCATCCCGAATGCGTACATCCAACAGCGTCAGAATAGGTAATTGCTCAACAGCCAAATACGGCACTGCCTTCGCAGTCGGTAGCTCCGCCAACCATTTGTGAAAAGACGCGGAAGAAAGATGCAAGTTTCGAGAATACGCAGATTTTGAAGTAGATGCTGATTTTGAACGTGGTAGAAAGACGTATGGAAATGGTCCGTTTTCTGGAGCTGAATGTGGGGATGCACTGAAGACTGTGAGAGATTCGTAGACTTTCGCCAATTTCAAGATAGTCTATCACAAATTAGCACACAAATTCACACTTTAAAAAGAAAACTCAACCCACCAATAACCGAACAGACTCGGGAAAAATCGAAACATTACTCAAATCATGCACAAAAACCGTCCCGATCTTCTTCTCTTGATCCCCAGCTATCCGCGATACAGACACCACATTATCAGGATACGTAATCAACGGAAACATATCAAACACTTTCTTAACCACCGGCGGCACAGTCGTCCACGACGATGCCGAGGACTGTGAAGATGCTGATGGTGATGCTGGTGGTGGTGGTGGGAATCGTGAAGATCTGGCTGACCGTCGCGCACTGGACGGGAACGCGTCGTCAGAAAGCAAGTCTGACATGGTATCTCTCTCTTTTCTTTTCTCCAAACACTTCTAATCTGGAATCCAGTTTCCAGTTCTGGAAATCACCAACAATTGACGACAAAGACAGGCTTCTCAGGTTTTTCGGTTTTTGGACGCAGTTCTGAAGGACTAAACTTTAACTCTGACATTGAAACCTTGTCAGCTCTCTCGCAACACTTGAATCCACATAATCTACCAAAATTGTAGAGATTATATGATTATCATTATTACATATAGAAATACAAAGAAATCTGAATAAAACAGTGGTATTTTAATCACTCGAGGCGTGTTCCTTAAAAATCAACACGCGCCCATATCCTTGACCTACGTCATCTCAACTCAGCTTCCTTCCCTCCTCGGCTAACATAGTTTACATAACACTGACAACAGATGTTCCTTCCTGGAATCTAGTTCTGAAGACCCGGTTGGCATTCGAGAACAGACCGTCCTTCAAACTAACAACAATGAATTGCGATCCTTTGAATCGTGTCTTGATAAGTCGTCCGATGTTTTGCGTATGACTTAAATCAAGCGCAGCATCGACCTCGTCAAGGATATACATTGGCGCGGGTTTGAATTGAAGAAGCGCCATAATCAACGAAAGCGCAACAAGCGATCTGGAAACATGTTAGCTCTTGATCTGTGTTATAGATATTATGAAGCATACCTCTGTCCACCAGACAGCTCAGTCAAGCTCTCTTTCCAGATTTTACCCAAGCAAACCTTGACTTCAAGACCCTGGGTCACATCCTTGCCCTCAGGTGGCTCAAGTTTCGCAAAACTTCCTGGAAGCATATCCGCAAAGATATGTCCAAAGTCGCTATTCCGTATAATTAGCATCTATACGTCCAATTCTCAAATTTTGCGTGAACATACCCGTTAACTTTCTGCCAAGTCTTGTGAAGCGCTTCGTTCTTGTACTTATCCAAGCTGACAATAGTCTCCTCGATCTTACGCTTATCCTTTTCAATAGTCTTCATCATATTCCGCAGAGCAACTTCCTTCCTCTCGACATTATCAATCATGTTCATCACCTTGCCGTTAACAGTCTTCTTCATCTCGGTGAATCGCTCGGTTAACTTCTTCATCGATGTCTTGCATTCATTGATATTATAGCCACTGAAGTCATATGGAGTCGACAGTTTACCAAAGGAACTATATCATTTGTCAGTAACAAATAAATAAATAGCAGTCAAAAAAAACATACTCTTGCTCCTCTTCAACCCATGAGTACTGCTCAATAAGCTCAGTAACGCGCTCCTGAGCATGTCGTTTATCACTCTTGATCTTCTCAAGCTCATGTGTGTCCTTTTGCAACACTAATTCCAAATCAGCAACTTGCTGCTCCTTTGCAAGAACAGATTTATCCAAAGAGGCAAGCTCTTCGTCAAAACCCATAAGTTTTGCCTTTTCTTGCTCAATGATTTGGTTCATTTCCGCATATTTCACCTATACTCATGTTAGCTACTATTATTGCTCACCAAAGAAAATACTTACATTGGCTGCTTCCTGGGTCTGCGTAAGCTGTACGATCTCAGCATTGAGATCTTTCCAGCCCTGTTCAGCTTCTTGATATGAATCTTTCATGCTAATGATATCAGTCTGTAATTGATCTGTCCATAATTGTTAGTACAAATATTCTTAAAAAAGTGAGTAAGATACTAACCCTTATCGAATTGCAAAGCTTGGAAATGCTTCTGAGCAGCCTTAACCTTACGAGATTGCTCTTCCGCCTTTGCGTTCAACTTCTCAACCTCTTTCTTCAGACCTTCGAGCTTCGAACCCTTGTTAGAGTTAAATTCATTCATGTCCTTCTCAATCTGTCTGGCGTCGGCCTCTGCCTTTAACTCGGTCTCCTTCGCTGACGAACTCTCAGCTTGCAAATCTTCAATACTCTTTGCCGCATTGTTAATTTCATTAATAACTGCTGACGAAGAATTATTTTGAATCTGCTCTTCAAGGAGAGAAACTTCATGCTTCTTTAGATCAAGTTGCTGGCTCAATTTCGTTCCGCGCTGGATCTTCTCTCGCTCAACTGACATCGTCTGTCTAATCTCGCGCAGCTTAGCAGTCTCTCGGTTTCTCTCCGCACTCAGTCTATTCAGCTCCTGCATCCTGATCAATACTCCTGACGAGTTAGGAGCGCTACCGCCCGAAAGCGTGCCGTTAGGATCATATAAGTCACCCTGAAGTGTCACACTCTTCATGTGGACTCGAGGGTCAAATGTAACCTTCTTGGCCGCCTCCGCATCGGCGCAGATAAGAGTGGATCCAAAGACGTAGTTCATGGCTCTAGACACTTCTTCGTCATATCCTACTAACGACAAAGCAAGGTTAACTTTTCCTGGGGCAATACGCTTCGCTGCGCCAATCTTCTCTGCTGAAGCTTGAAATGCCGATATCTTGTTAAGCGGAATAATAGTCACGCGTTTGCGAAGCTGTCCCTTCTCCAAAAGCTGCGATCCAATAACTTCTGTGTCAACGACAACGTCATACAATCGTCCACCAGCTGTGATTTCAAGAGCAGTAGCAGCCTCATATTTGCTCTCGTCGATAGAAAAGAGCTGTGCAACCATTCCCTTGACTTTGCTGCGATCAAAGTTGGGAGTAGGATCGGAATAGTTGAAGTCAAAGTTAGCAACCTGTCTCTTCAAATCATCGATCTGCTGACTCAAGCGGCGAATATTCGCTTCGGTTTCGGACTCGGACTGCTTCATGCCTTCATGAGCCTGAGGATCGAAATCCATGTTTGAAAGACCCTTCTCAAGAGTGGCACATTCAGATTTCAGTGTCTCAAGGTTATTAAACAGATTCTGATTTTGCTGACGAGCTTTTTTGGCTCTCGGTTCAAGCTCTTTGATTCGCTTGTTGAGATGCTGGATCTGAACTTTGATTTGTTGCTGCTTAGTCTTTGCTTGACTAGCGCACGACCTTGCCTCTATAATGGCTGTTAGTATACAAATAGCAAATTTCATAAATGCTTATACATACCCTCCAGCATATCCATAAAGCCATTCTTCTTGCCTTCCTTTGTAGCGACACCAGTCCGAAGAGACTCAAGTAACTCTTCTTTAGTAGAAACCTCCTCGCGTAATTTATCATGAGCCTCAGTCATTGCTTTAAATTGTGTTTGTGTTCCGTCAAATTCCGCCGACTTTGTTTCAAACTGCGCTTGCAGGTCAAGGATATTCTGCTGAATTGACTTTCCCTTCTCTTCCTCCTCCACGATATTCTTCTTTTTCAGCTCAAGTTGAGTGCTGAGACGAACAATTTCGTGTGATAGTTCTTTGATTTGTTGTTCAAGCTTTTGGTATTTCACTCCTTTCTTCAGTTCTTTCTCGCGGAGACTTTTGATTCTAGTGATATCCTCCTGCATCAACTCGATTTCGTGTTTTGCTTTGGTAATATTACTTTCAGTTGATTCGAGTTCGGCAACTTTCTTGGAGATTATATTGCTAAAATCTTTTAAAAGGTTCTTTACAGCTGTTAGCCATATTCAACAAATGCAAGAAAGATAGCTTACATTGTACTTCACATAGTCGTGAGCAACGACAACTTTTGTGAGTCTCTCAAGATCTGACTGAGTCTGCTGGAACTCGAGAAACACTCTCTTTTCAGTCCTTAATTTCTCGAGTTTAGGCTCAATTTCTTCTTTCAACAGGTCGTGAATTTCTTCGACTTTCTTGTCTTTCTTGGCCATGGTCTTGATAGCTTTGTCGCGTCGCTCTTCAAACATTCGAGTGCCGGAAGCCTCCTCAACCATGGACAAGATCTCTGTTGGTTTCATGTTGAGAACTTTAGTGATACGACCCTGCATGATCAAGAAGTTGGGGTTGTTGATGTTGAGTTGGATGCTCTGGAAGAGGTTCTGTACGTTTTGTTGCTGCGCGCGGTGACCGTTGATCAGGTACTTGCTGGTTCCTCCAAGCATGACCTATAGCTGTTAGCGTGGAGTATATTATTGATAGCATGATAACTCTTACCTGGCGCGTGACACTGATTTGGGAGCAGGCTTCAAAACCAATGGGACTCTTCTCAGTATCGCGATTATCAAAGACAATCGTAACACTAGCTTTGGTCACACCAGCCTGGCCACGCTTGTAAATCAAATCCTGGAGATTCTGAGCACGAACGGTTGACATAGTCGTAATACCAAGCACAAAGCAGATAGCATCGAGGATGTTGGATTTGCCAGATCCATTGAGACCAGTGATGCAGTTGAACTGCGAGTCCCATCCACTGATGACGGTGCGCGTCGCGTAGGACTTGAAGCCATCGATAATTAGCTCTTCGAGCTTCATTGATGCGACTCTAAAACCAAACTGACCAAGACGAAGCTGGTGTGGTTATCGCGAGTGTGGACGTGAAGACAGCAGGAAGCGGGTTGGGAAGACGGTCAAGCCGGGTTGAGGTCTATTGTCGTGTTTGTTTTGATTTCTGTTTCTGGTTGCTGTGGCGACGCAACCCGAACCACTCCGCTGTGGAGTACTGGTTCCGCAACTGCGGCAACTCCAGCCAGTTCCGGTTCTAACCTAAGTTACCCGGTTTGAACTTCTCGGTGAAGAGAAAATTCCAAAACTCCCAGAAGACTCTGCAATATTGAAATAAACCCGGATCACACCGCTCTTTTTCGCACAAAGAAGACTTCTGTTCGAGTGGAAACAGCTGAAATAATGTCCTCTCGCATCCTTGTCCGCTCTCTGTCGCGCTCGGTCGCGTCATCGTCTGCCAGACTCGCCGCTCGTCGCAGCGGTGTCATAATCAACAGCTCAATGCGATCGTTCTCTGCCATGCCTGTTCTGCTCGCGCGCGGAGTAGCCAAAGACACAAAGTCGGAGCTCGTGAGGGTTCTCAGCGATGAGGTTGAGTTTGAGGCGAAGCAGCTTAAGGAGAAAGAGTGGGACACCTTGCCCGAGTATCTCCAGACCAACCTCGAGAGCTGCGGATTCGAGCTCATCGACGATCCGGCTAAGGACAGCGTGACTCTTTCTTCAGAGGTTGACGGATCCGAGTAAGTTTTGCGTCGAATTAGTAGTTGCATTGCATTTTTGATGCAGCTGTTAACAAGTCTACGATCTAGGGTCCTCGTCAAGTTCGTTCCCTCAGATGTCCAGGGCGTCTTCAACGGTGGCTTCAACGAGGAGCCAAATGAGGACGGCGAGTTCGACGAAGAGTTCGGCCCCGAGTCCTCCGGTCTTCCCATCAAGATCCTCATTACCAAGCCCGCCTCTGGTACTTTGGTCATCGATGCTACTGCCCAAGAAAGTTCGATTATCGTCGACCAAGTTGCGCATTTCAAGGACTCCAAGCTCGCTTTGTCCGAGCTTGCCGAGGCTGAGTACGAGAAGCGCGCCAGCTACTGGGGTCCTCCCTTCCAGGACCTCGACGAGCGTCTCAACGAGGCTTTCTACAAGTACCTCGAGGAGCTCGGAATTAATGATGAGCTCGCGACCTTCGTTGTCGAGTACGCTCAGGTTAAGGAGTCTCGCTTGTACCTTCAGTCCCTGAAGGACATCAAGGGCTTTATCTCTGCTTAGATGTGATATTGACTAGTACTTTCATCGGGGATGTTTGATTGTTATCTAGTTTTCTTATTCTTAAATAAGTGAAAATGCTAACACCGTTAGCCTATATTGTACATAGTAGCTCTCCGTTTGTTTAAATTGAACATTATAAATTATAGTATTTGCGTAGAGTTTGTCTTTAACTTCTTGGCCATATCCGACCATTGCATAGTCTTCTTTGTCCCGAACGATATCTGAGTCTTCATCGATCCTGCGACCTCTTTAGCGGCAGCTACGTACCCACGATGAAGCTGTCGGACAAGTAAAATATTCTTGGCAGTTGCGTCTGGCCGTGATGAGAGATAATCCATGACTATCTCCTCTTCTGAATCGTGCAGTGGTAAATTAGCAATATCGTATGCGTTGGATTGTATATTGCTCGACAGGCAAAAGTCAATCATCGACTGAAGAAAGCTTTCACGGTCCTCTGGGGCTGTAGTTCGCTGTTGTGAGTTAGTATACGGCTCAGTAGTAGACTCCAGCAAACATACCACAAATTCAAGAGCAGATGACACTGAAACCTGCGCAAGAGCCTCAAGGTACAGCATTTTACAGCTGGTGGTGGGTAATGTAGGGTTCGTAGTGAACACAAGCATCCGCACATATAGAGGGCCATTATCGGAATAACTCAGGAGAGTGAGCAGAGTCTTTTCTGTAAATGGAAGATTTACTCCCGGAGCAGTCAGATTTTTCATGGCAACCTGTTTATTGGGTTAGTCTGACGAGTGCGTGGTTGTGCAATAGTGAAAACATGGCATACCTCAAAGTCGAAGCGATCAAGCGCGTAAATCCCGTCAATGAGTTTCCTATGAGCGCTCGGAAAAGAAGTAAAATTACAGAATTCTTCCGCAGCCTGCTCACTAATGTCTTTTTTAATGTAATATAACAAACATCGCTGCTTCAACACTTCGACCTCTGAGCTAATTATCAGTATAAACAAATCGCGAAGCATCTCTAGTGACTGTGGTGGATAGTACGATTGAACTACCAAAATTAGCACAGTATTCATTCATAATTTCAGTTGATTTGTACATACAATCATTTACACCAGCTATCTCAGTGCTAAGAAGATCGATGAAAAGCATTCCGTCTAGTTTATTCCGCTGCAGCGTGATCTGACTATTTAGTTCGCGGTTGTAAGGAATACTCTCTTCGTTAATGAATATGTCAAATGCATCTAGATATTCGTCTTCCATCTTTGATGATCCAATAGGTGTAGAATGAGTGTGGTGTATAGTAAAGAGGAAGGGTTGTGAATATTTGATTTCAGATGAGGTGAGAAGTTGATCTGAGCTCTTCTTTGACCCCCTGATTCTGAGAAGGTTACCAGTTCTACACAGATTAAAATCGACATAACTATGCAATATCACAGTAAAACTTATCAAAGCTGATTACAAGAATAAAAAGAATCAAAAATCAGAGATTTTAATTATCATAATAGATTATTTGTATATACATGTTGCAAAGAATAAAGTGGTCTAAAATCTAAACGCCATAACAACAACCCCCCCCCTCAAAAACACGAAAAAAATATCAACCAAAAAAAAGCTGAATGTGTATCTATCCTGACGCCTTCTCGCGCTCAAAATATTCTTTAATATAAGCAGGCGGTTGCTGTCCTCTATTGTTGAGTTTATGTACTGAGTCTGTCTTTGACGACGAGAGATCTCTGAATAGAAATGGATCATGATTGTGGGACATCAGCCTCTCAAAGTCTTCATCATCATCTTCTGGTTGGGGAATACCCCTTGCATATGCGGCCTCTGCAGAGGCGTCACTGAATGCAACTTGGTGTTGCTCGCCAGACTTGGTGGTAATTTCTTCGGTTTTGGCTGCAGAATTCTCTAACTGCTCTATAGCGCCGTCTAAATAATCTTCTCCATGTGTTAACAACACGTCGAAATCATCATGACTTTCTTCTTCTCCCTGTATGTTAGTCCGCGTAGGGGGTTCGAACTTGGAGAATGCAGATCCAAGTTTTTCCAAAACACCACTTTCCAAATGAAAATTATTCTCCAAGCGCTCGTTAGACAAGCCTTGCTTAGCTGAAGATATGATATCCGCGAGTTCACCGGGCGCGAAAAGAGTACGACGCAGGGTCGGATCATCTTGCTCTTGCTTTCCTCTTAGCGCCACAGCATCACGAACTTTGAACATTTGAGCGACAGGGTTGCTCTGAGGATGGATTAGCATAATTCTATGATAGATCTTAACGCAGATAAACTTACGTGGTAGTTGTTTGGCTGGGTGATGTTGCCACCAGCATTAACTGGTCCCAATCGTTGGAGCATCGTATTTAGTTGCGCGTTGTATCCTGCGCCTGGACACAGTTAGCATGATTCTGAGTATGAGATATATGTAAGATGACACCTACCAGGAGCTTCAAAGTCCTCCAAGCCCAGATCTACACCAGGAGGCTGTGAGAGAGGCAGATCATCAACGACTTTCTCAGTCCCAGCGCACTCCTGCACTTTTGTAGCCACATTTGCAGACCGAACGACTGCTTCTATAGACTGTGGCTCTTTGTCAACACCGGTGATCGTAGGACGTTCGAGTTTAGGCAGAGGTTGTGGTTTTGTTGATTTCAAGAGATTCTCAAGGCCACCGCGCGCAGAGGCGGTCGGATAGCGCCGGGCGGACTTTGATAGAGCTGATCCCATGATGAGAACGAGGATGAGTGCTCAAAGATAGCAAAATACACGTCAGAGCAGTTTGAGCAGAAGCAGCAGACTGCAAACCAGAGAAACAGGAAGAGAAGACCAGCAAAGGCAAGTATTTATCGAGCAGTCGCGTACCAAAGTCTACCGCGTTTTTCTGATACCAGACCAGGAAGTCCCAAATATTTTTTGTTCTGCTGCGGATGTGAGTCTTAGGTGGCGGAGTTACCCTCTCTTATTGTGAGTGCTGAATGATCAACTGTAGTTAGCATTATATGATTATACTATAAGTTGTAGCATTATATTGTTGTAGTATTACACTATAACATGCACAATAATATAGATGTAAACAATCAAGTTCAACCGTGCAATTATCAATCCTTCATAAAACTCTTACACAATGCAATTACATTCTGCTGCATTATAATCAGTTTATTACATAACATATCCCAACTAATGACAAATACGGACAAGCGGACACTCCTCCCAATGACGTAACCAATATAACCGAAACCAACCTCGAATCTAAACACTGCTCAGTTCTCCACAAATGTCCTAGTTTGCTTCCCGGGGGATTCACCTAAATAGCCATTTTACCCCGGATCCATACACCCTGAGTATTATTCGACCCGTATCTTCCATTCTCTTCTTATCTACTCTTATCTACTTTAATCTCTCTAATCTACTCCTCCTCACGTATCAAAACATCAAAGATAAAGATGTCCCTGCTCTGCAACTTCACAGATAAAGTCGTCCTCGTCACCGGAGCTGCTGGCGGAATCGGCCGCGCTGTAGCGCGCGCTCTTCTAGAAGCAGGCGCTATTGTCTGCATCGGCGACGTAAACACAGCCGGCTGCGACGAAACTGTTCGCCCGTTCCTCGAGACAAAGAGAGACACAAAACACCTGATCTACGCGCTCGACGCGTCCAACTCTACCTCAGTCAAGGGCTTCGTCGATGCCTCAATCGCTGCCTTTGGCCGCATCGATTGTGCCTTCAACAACGCCGGCATCCTCAGCGGATCGAAACTGCTCGCGGACGTCGACGAGGACGAGTACGACCGCGTTGTCGACATCGACATGAAAGGCGTCTTCCTCTGTCTCAAATACGAAATCCCAGCAATGATCAAGACCTCCGGCAAGGGTGTCATCGTAAACACTTCCTCAACCCTCGGAATCGTAGGCGACAAGCTCTCGGCCGCCTACATCGCCGCAAAACACGGCGTCGTGGGCCTCACGCGCGCGGCCGCCTTCGACTACGTGGATCAGAACATCAGAGTCAACGCCCTCGCACCGGGGCTTACCCAGACCGCAATGACAGAGCACTGGATGGCTGATCCAAAATTCCATGGCCCGCTTTTGACTAATATCCCTATGTCTCGACCCGCTCAACCTGAAGAAATGGTAGGCATGGTGCTCTACCTCTTGTCGGACGCCTCGTCCTATGTCACTGGCCAAGTTTTGACCGTGGACGGCGGTATGACTATGCATTAGATTTCTTATACAATTTCATAATTTTAATTACATTTCATTAATTAATACTAAATAATCAAACCACTATGCCAACTAAATACAATCTAAAACATCGTACACTTCTCAATTATAAACATACTTCTTCGGCCGGTAAAGCTTCAAAGCCAACGACGAACACACAACCGACACCGAACTAAGTGCCATAGCAAGACTGGCCCAAGCAGGCGCCAACCGCGCATGATTCGCTGGGTAGATAACACCAGCGGCAATCGGAATACCAATAATGTTGTAAATACCGGCCCACAAGAAATTGAAGATGACCCGTCTAAATACAACCTTAGAAATATCAAACAGCGTCAAAATCTGCGTCAAATCAGACGACATAAGCACAAACTTTGCCGACGATAGCGCAATATCAGAGCCAGATCCAATCGCAATTCCAACATCAGCGGCTGTAAGTGGAGGCGCGTCATTGATACCATCTCCAACCATCGCCACAACCGAACGTTCCTTTCTATTGCGACCAAGCATGAACCCGCTCTTCGCACCACTTTCAACAGAGGCAGTCTTTTGCAGCCATGTGACCTTCTCAGCTTTCTCGTGAGGCAAAACTCCGCCAATAACATTAGACTCTGGAATTCCAAGCTGTCCCGCAACTGCCTTCGCAGTTATCTCATTGTCTCCTGAAATCATCCATGTCTGAATACCTCGCTTTTGTAGCTGCTCAATCACAAACTTAGCCTCAGGTCGTAGAGGATCCGCAGCAGCAAAAAGCGCAAGAACCTTGAACTTCTGCTCTGATCGGCGGCGAACCGCAAGAAGCATCACAGATTTTCCTTGTTTCTTCCATTCAAGCATCGCATCGTCTTCCTCTTTCGACATCTCAGCTCCACTCTCGGTCATGTACTTCTCATTGCCGATAATAGCTTCCACAATTTGCTCTTCATCAGCGATACCATTTTCAAGTCCGGCAACGCGTCCTCGTAAACCACGTCCTGCTTTCTCAATGATGTTGTCAACCTTAACAGGACCCAAATGAACACGATACTTGGATTTTCCATTCGCTACCAAAGTAGCCGATCGCGTAAGCTTCTCGTCTGCGCTATCAATCTCATCCGCAGACTCGTCAGACTCCTTTTCATCTTCGGAAGAAGCTTCTGAAACAGAGGTCGCCTTTGAGTTCTCAGTTTCTGCGTAGTCTAGCAGTGCTCGTGCCAGTAAATGAGTCGAATTCAGCTCCAGATCACGCGCAATCTGAATAGCTAAAGGTTTACAATCCTCTGATAAAAAAAGCGTATCCGTGATCTTCGGAGCTCCACCCTGAGTCAACGTACCAGTCTTATCAAACACAACAACATCAATCTGCGACCCTTCCTGGAAAGCTTCACCGCCTCCTCGCGGCAAAATTCCGTTCTTGGCAGCGATACCAGTTCCAACAAACATAGCAGTTGGCGCAGCAAGACCAATTCCGCACGGACACGCAACGACAAAAACCGAGATCGCAAACTCAAGCGCCCAGACTGGCCATCCACCCACATCAATATCAAGATAATGTTCAGGAAGCGAACCAGACATTCCTAGACCAAGCCAAACCACAAACACGACAACAGCAATCAATGTAACAACAGGAACAAAATATCCAGTTAGAACATCCGCAACACGCTCAATAGGAGCACGCTTCATCTGACCCTGGCGTACGACATTTGTGATCTGATCGAGCATAGTTCCGCCTTCAGCAGACTCAACTCGCATGGTAACTGTACCACCGCCTGCATGTGAGGTACCTGCAAACACCTGATCACCGGGACCTTTAGTGATAGGAAGAGCCTCACCAGTCAAAGCAGCCTCGTTGAAATCGGCATTTCCGGTAATAATAACGCCATCGGCAGGCGGAGACATGCCCGATAAAATCCTAGCCGCATCGCCCATCTCGAGAAAATCAATTCCAATCTCTTCAGCCTTGTCGGTTTCAGGATCGACCAGCAAGGCAGTACGCGGACGGAGACTGGTGAGAAGAGAAATTGCCGATGCAGTCTTTGATTTCGAATAAGCTTCAAGTAGACGTCCAACTAGCAGGAACATAGTAAGAAAAACCACGGAATCAAAGTAGGTTGTCGAATAGCTCTCTGTCGTCATTCCTTCTTCTCGTTTCTTCATATCGGAGTGATCGGTTGTAGACGGACCCATACTAGCCTCAAGCGCCAGAAGAGCAATACTAGCAAAATAAGCTACAGATGTACCCAAACTCATCTACTGCACGTTAGAATGACTTCTACTTCATAATAACAAGAGTACTTACCAAGAGATTCATCGATCCAAATCTAAACAACCTTCTAGTAAACGGAACACCATGTCGATACAAACTGCGAATTTCCTTAAACGCCTTGCGATGGAAAATATCCGCAGCAAAGAAGTATATAAAAGTAGACATGATAAACATAGCCCACACACCCCGCGCAACCTGTCCAGCCCATATAGGTTCCATCGCCCAAATCCGATATTTATTAGTCTTTGGCAAAACCATCATCATAATAACACCGATGATCAAGGTAGGGATCGCAACGGCGATACTGAGAATTAGCCGCATAAGAAGACGATATCGCTCCTGAATTGCAATTTGCTGGGCACGCTCTTCAAGGGACGGAGGATGAACGATGGTAAACTTGAACTGATGAGATAAACTGCTTAGTGTTTTGATAATAGACCGAAGTGTCACATTTGGGATCGAAGGAACATAGGAAAGACGGATGATGTTGTTATCGACTGTTACTGGTCCGGAATGGATATCAAGAGCATCGCCAAAGCTCTGCAGAACTTCATTGATACGTTTGGGACATTGCCTAGAACAAGTCAGCTAAGCCATGATAAAAGGGAGCAGAAATCACTTACTCGCAAAACATTCCTTCAACGCGAATCATAACCGTTCGCGACTGCGTTTTTAGCACATTAGATCTGTCCTCTGCAATACTGATATCTCCACACTCATATCCAATATCCTCGATTGTATCGCGAATGACATCCAATTTCTTTGGCGTGTTTACAATAAACGTGCCAGAGTTTGTCAATAATGTAATGTTTGTTTCCAATACAAAGTCCAGCGTCTTGAACGAGTCGGATAGGGCAGCCACACACGCAGCACATGTCATTCCACCGATCGAAGCAGTAACCTTCCAAGTCTTTTGTTCGTCACCCGCATGCGCGACAGGCACGACTTCAACCACGTCACATTCGTAGCCCATATCTTCAACTGCTTCCTTGATATCATCTGCCAGACTTCTGGTAGCCAAGACCGCGGTTGCTGAGTTTCCGAGTAGATCAACGCCAATATCAAGAACACCGGGCATTTCCTTTACAGAAGCGGTAATAGCATTCGTACAAGACGCGCATGACATTCCACCGATTGAGAACGTAGCACGAAATTCTGTCTTTTGCTCTTCTTCAGTTTCTTCGGATACACTAGTCATTGTCACTGAATCTGTCGCTTTCTTCTTTCGCTGGAAGAGAGGCGCATGGTCGGAGTGGCAAGAGTCGCAAAACTGTCTATGATTTCGTCGTCGATACCAATTCGCCGCGACATTGAACGGAAATGGTTTTGAAGAGAAAGCAGCGTCCACTAAGGTAGTGTGTGGTTGAGTAGCTTCGTTTGCGGACAGTACTGGCTCGAATCCACCGTGCTTGAGCGCCGACCGGATAGTCTGCACTGAGAGCTCATCAGAGTGGTCAATACGAACAGTTTTCTCAGATACCGATGTCTCAACCTTTGTAGGAGGCGGTGATAGAGAACCAAGGATAGAGGCGATCGCTTTGACGCATGATCCGCAGTGTATATTGCGGACGTGAATGAGATCCGACACGATGAGCTGGTCTTCCATGGCTGGCGATAGTGCGATAGAACGATAAGGACGATGAGAGCGACGACAGCCTGCTTTTATAAGAAGCAGAGGATGTCTACCAAGACAATAGGACTTTTTTTTCTCACAATATGCCAAAGCAGAAGGCGAATATATCTCACTCTTTCGTCATCACAGACACCGTGTGAGCAAAGAACAAAGAAATCGACTCAGAATTGAAGCAAAAATCTAAGGTTTTGGTGGTGCGACCATTGTGCCCTCATTGCTAATCTGTTCTTTGTCCCATCGCCACCGCGGCCGCCAAGAATTGGGAAAGGCACAAGAGTGTGCGAGAATGCTGTGGAAGGGCAATTTACGAGGGGACTTTGGAATTTAAACAAATGTATTTTATATGAAGAAAGAAAGCACTGTAGAGGACATCGCAGCCAGAAGAACGAACAGTGGTCGCGTGATCGTGAAGTCGTACTTCTGTAATCAAGAAGACGCGCGCTCAAATACACTTCACTACAAATGTGGGCAATATCTACGCAGCCATAAACAAATATGATGCTATAACTCATCAAACAGTCTATTGAGCATGCAATATAATTTAATACATTCATCCGCAGTGATCGTTGCAGCAACTCTCACCGAGCCCTTTCAATATACAATTTCCTTCATCTGACCTGCGGAGTCTCTAGGCATCCACCATAATTACTGATAGCTGAACTTCATATCTCGTATGTCACCGATTCTTCGCACCTCATTTCGAGGAGTGATATTCCGACGCGTATACCATCCGATCAAGTCCATAGTCTGTCTTCGTAGTCTGTTCATATCATCCGTTTGAATCGCAGTTTCAACATCTTGCAAGTATTTGGCACGTTCCTGCGGAGTAATCGATCCAGCAGGTAGCATTCCGAGTGTCGTATCAATCCACCGCGCTGACAAGGACATACCAGCAAGACGCAAAACAACGAGCAACAAGCCTACTCCATCGGATACACATTCACGGGGAAAGGTATACAGAAGACCTGAGAAGATACGCTGAGTGAAAATTGCCCCCTCCGCTAACACCAACTGTTTAACAAGAGACTGGATCTCGACAGGAACCTCATTAGCATCGTAAAACCGCTCACTGGGCTCGTTAAATAAAATATTAGATTTAGGCGGAGTCTTAAACCCGTACGAAAAAATTTCGTGTAGCAGATCAATGGCAGTAAAAATAGGCTCTTTGTTTTCAGTCGCAAATATTGCCAGTGCCGCATCAATCGACGGCTTGCAAAGCTCCGATGGTAAGAACCGGTATGGGTAGTTAGTCAGCAGATTTGCGAGCAGGCGGAATAGATCTTCGATCGCTATATAAACTTCGTTAGCTTTAAGCCTTACCAGCGTTACATAACAAACTTACCATCAGGGATATCAGCAATATTGATCGTGCTCATGTACTTAAACATAGAAATGCTTTGTCTAAAAGCGAAATTCCAAACTGCTTCCTGAGTATTCTGGTCCGAATACTCGTTGCCATACTCTCGCACAGCAATTCCACTTGCCCACAAATAGCAGCCATAGTGGTACTGCTCAAAGCTATCAACAAGCTTTTCGGCAACAGCTGGCAGTAAGGGGTAGAAATCGTTGCGATAAGACTGCATCAATGTTCGCATAAACTTACAAGACCGCTCGGAAACATATGTTGAGCTACCCATTGTTGCAATGAGTGACTCAATCAGTGGCCAGACCTCAGTCCAAAACTGCATACATGGGTTTACAGTTCCTTTCTCGACGGTAGGATGCACTAATCTAGCAAAAGTGTCAAGTAATTCGAGCTCATCTGCAGCTTTACGGCAAACAGCCTCGTCTATCGGCTGTCTCGTCATAGCGTACAGTCGTTGCACAATCGGCATACAAAAAGCTTTCAAAGATTCATAAACCATGTTGATAGGCTGCGCGGCAACAAGATGGGCCACACCATCTGTCAGATCATACAAAGACTCAAGATGGATTTGCGGCGCAACCTGCTCATAAAATCCATGAAGCTGATCAATGAACTGCGCTAAATGCTCACCACAGTCTCTGCAAAAATGCATCATAGATTGTGCAGCAGCTCCAGCAATGTCAGCATCACCATCTTGGAAAGCATTGGTGATGTAAGGCAACTGCATTTCAAGATACTGCGGATGTCTAGCTGTCCATTCCGTATACCTACCTAAAACAAGAATAACAGCAAACTGGATCTTCGGATGCTTTGGCAGCTGAACTAAGAGATCCATGATCTGTGGAATCACATATGATTCATCAAGATCAACTTCACGCGCCATAGCACGCATACTAAAAATTGGCGCCTCAATGTCTTGCCATGGCACATTCTGTCCATTTTTTTGGGCCTGTAAACAATCGTTGACCTTCACAAATGCCATTCTCAGCGCAAAGGATGCACCCACAACAGAGCAGCAGTCTTTCAAAACATCACCCATTTCATGTCTGAATGATCGGAATTTTTCCTCTTGCTCCTTGTCGTTGCCAAATAAGTCACCGCCATGCTCTTCGTATGGATACTTGAGATGGCAAATAATAACATCGACTAATCTCAGATAAATGTCTTTGAGCTCTTTACGAGCCAACTCATATCTGTCCAATACAAGCATTTGCTTCAGCAGGAACCAAAAATAGAATGTGAATTGCACAACTTCAAGATCTTCGTCAAGAGCAGCACATTCAACAATAGCCTCAACCAAAGGTCTAAAATCACTAGGACTGCGGGCAACAAGCATGTGCCATGCCTCTCCTGCATCAGCAAATATTCTCGTATAATTTCGGAAAGCCTCTGGATCTTCAGCGCAGGCATTAATCTTGGGCCGCAACTCAATAATTTTGGTGTATAAGGTCGGGATGACATCCATTGACTCATCAACATCTCGAGTCTCCCGGATCATCGAGCACACGCAGTCGGTTGCAGCATCAAACAGATCGTCGTTCGAAAGGGCCTGGAATACAAGTCCGAGTAAAGGCGAGCCAACGATACGCGCCAGTGGCACTTCGCGAAGCCACGAATTTAGACATTCAAAAATGAGTGCATGAGATGACTTTGGAGTCTCAGCTGACTCTACAAATGCAATCAGGATATTCATCACTTGATTCGAGTTATTTTGTAGAATCTCCATCGTACGGTCGCGTAGCTCCTCGCCTGACAACGGGATTTTCTTAATATCGCTAGCTTCTTCGGGTAGAACTTTGAGAAATTCAAGAACAATCGGGGCGGCTGATGCGTCGCTGCCACACGAAGTCACTACCTCTGCAATTGCATTTTTCCATTCAGTGAGTTGAATTGCAAGATTGGCGAGCGCAAGACAGAGTTGAGTTACGATCAGCTTCGGTCCAGCTTTATATGAAATCAACAGAGCGACAAGAGAATTTCTAAGTTCTAGCTTATTTTGCTCGGGGAGCTGGTGCATATCATATATAATCTATTGCTCTCGAAATTAGACATGCAAAAACTCTGGATCTGGTAGCGCGTACTCACCTTGCTTCGCAGTGTTTGTGCAGCAAACACCTTTGACTCCAAGGGTAATGAATGAGATGATAATATAGTATGTGTAATAGTCCATGCTTCCGGCTGTAGGATTCAGATAATCAGTAAAAGTTTCTCTCAGTCACCTACAATGCACTCGCATTGCTGTAAATTCGATATTACTCGAGACATACCGATTTCTGAAACTGCTCCAAGAATTGACCTGCCTGGGTCTTTGTCTGCTTATCAGATCCGGGAGAATACAAGGCAGTCAAAGCCTGTAGTAGTGGAGACAATGTCGGATCATTCACAGATGCAGTTGCTGTTGACGCCATCTTGAATACTGTTGCAACTTCTCACGATTAATTCTTCAGGACTGCGACGCAAGACAGAAGATCATATAGAAAATACCACAATACCAAGTATTAAAATGACCCAAATAAACACAAAATACTGGAATTGTCAACAACAATCCCTGTTTGCTCTCAAATATGGTGAATTAAATAGTATACAGGTGATTTGGTTCACGTCTCGAAGAGTGAGTGAAGTGAGTGACCTGACGTAGTTTGACAATAGCGAAGCTGGGTCAGGGCAAGCCCAGAAAAGTTCCTTCGCAACTCCTCCTTCCAAGCTGTGAATCACGACCTTCGTCATTTAATCGTGCTTGTCCACTAATTCTTTATTGTTTAAATACTCGGAAGGAAATACCAAGATGTCAGGTCGGCGGCAACAGCGGGTGGTATGTTTCGTTTATAATGCTATTAGCAGAGCTGGACGTAACTAACGACTCCGGTCAACAGATGATCCCTCCCATCAACTTCATCTTTAAATTACTTCAGCAACATTCTACAGTTCAAATATGGTTGTATGAGCAGACAGAAACTCGTGTTGAGGGAACAATCCGAGTAAGTGATCGATTTTGGGTCTTCCGGTCCTGGATCGCATTTGGGGTTGTGTGCTTCGTATCGTCTGACACTTTACTCTAGGGATTCGACGAATTTATGAACCTGGTGGTGGATGATGCTACAGAAGTCAACGAGAAGACAAATTTGCGGAGAACTTTGGGTGCGTTTATTAGAAGTTTGTTGCAAATGCAGGATACTAACATGACTACGATAGGCCGGATACTGCTCAAAGGCGACAACATTACTCTGATTTCGAGTCTGGATGCCTAATTTCAAGCACCTGACTCTGAAGCAGATCGACGAGGATTTAAAGACGAGCGATGTAAGATAAACAAGACGCAAGGATAAAAAGTGTTGATAGGCAACAGATAACGGCAATGTTGAGCCAGAGATTTACAAGATGATCAAATAGATTTATTTACATGTATTTTTATTTATCAACAAATACTTACAACAATGATTTATCTATTTACACGTAGAAAAATTTAGGCCGATGTTTTTGTGTTATCCGCGATCCAAATTGTCGAGTAGGCGTGAGCACCAAATCGACATATGCATCATGAGCCGAGCCAGGGATAAACGGTATAAACTTGGGCATTTCATCTTCAGATTTCACGCCCGCTTCCACCGGTGTGAGCCATTTTCTTCGTTTAACCTGGGCAGCCTTTGTGTTCTGTGTAATCTGTATAGTCTCCGTACTCATTGAGAACATATATTTGATCTGCTGAGCATGTATGCCAGGACTCGAGGCTTGTTGACTATCTCTGTCTTCGCTCTGTCCAGTGGAAATGGGTATTTCAAAACGTACATCTTGAAAATGCGAGCGTGAGTCCAAGTCAGTGATGTGCTCTCTACCCTCGTCTATATGAGATCGATTGGCAACACGCCTTCCATATCTTGTACCATCTGAATAAGAATGCCTGTCGAGGTGCGTAGATTGTTGACTACTCTCATGTGCATCAGATTCAGCAGTAGCGGGTGTCCCAGAAGATGAATGCATGCCTTTAACACCATCGGATTTCATGTGGAGCTTGTTAGTTTGCTGATTATTCTCGCGTACATCCAATGGCATGATAGTACATGTTCCATCGTCAGCATCAGACTGCACGCTGAGCTCAGTCTTCTTGCTACTCAGATATTCATCTGCAGACACTTCATTTTCAGCATCGGAAGGAATGTTAAGATTGACCACTTTTTGACTACCACCATCATCTGATTTAGGAGCGCCAGAAATTCCGTCTTGTACGTCGAAAGGATCAGAATGCATACCCGAACCAGTCTGTTGCTGGCCACTCTCATTTTCATTCTCATCATTTTGTATATCATCAATATATAATTGTATTTCAAGATCGGAGATATGCTGATCGGCTTTATCCTCGATATATTCGGGGACATCAGACATTTTGTAAGGTGCCTTAGGAGGATTAGCACGTAGGCTCTGCTCTGTGCTTGGCGGATTGCTCTTGTCTTCATTATATTCAGTAGCAGCAGGCATTCCAGCTTCAACACCATAATTCAGGCGTAGGTCTGTAAATTTTCGACTACTTCCGTCTTCGTTATCGGCAGGAACTCCATTCTGTATATCGTCAACAGGTTGAAGTAGATTCAAATTGGAAGCTTGCCGCATAATCTCCTTAATGCTCTCTTCATCGACAGGAACTACTTCAGCAGCGGGCATTTTGTAAGATGTGTAATCTACGTAAGAATGCATGCCAACCTCGGAAAGGTGCTGAGTATTCTCCTCTTTGTAATATCGAGGGGTGACAAACATGAGAAACGGTGCCCCATCAGGAGGATATATTTGTTCTTCTAGGGCCAACCCAACTGCTAAAAGTTAGAAAATACCGTTCACTCTATTCATTATTAGCCCTTCACCATAACTTACCAACTGCTGGAAAATTGAGGTTCATGCTATTCGACCATGCTCGGTGGAAAGTAATATAGTTGTCGTAAAGGCCATGACCGCGGCCCAATCTTTTCCCTCGGCGACCAAATACTAGACCTGGAACAACTATCAAGTCAAGTCCGGTTGATTCCATTGCTAAAGTTTGTTAGATATTCAGACTTTCAGTGATATTTCTCGAAGAAATTGATGCTAACCATTCACGCCGGCAGGAGGCTCCAATATCTTCCCTTTCGGACCCTTACGAAGTGACTTCACGACATCGTAGCTGTCGATCTTGGTCATTTCAAAAAAGGTAAACGGAAAGAAAGGCTCACTACCTCTGTTTAAACTCCGTATAACGTATTCTGCTATATCGCGGTCCTCGGTCCGCATATCGATAGTAGGCATTGTTCGGGGCAAGAACACGTTCTTCCCTGCATACAAAGGTCAGAATCAGATCCTTCAACAAAAATTATTGTACATCTGATACTCACCATCTTCAAAGGCATGCTGGATCATTGTGTCTGTGAGGATTCCCGTCTGTGAACCATCTCTCTTCTTCCCATGACCTGGGTTTGGCGACAAGTAGAAACCGATATTTTTGGCACGTTGATACCACGTAAGCTCCCTCAATCTTCGACCAACCTCTTCAGCTAAATATGAACAATCGTATAAATCATAATATACTGCTAACGTCACTTTGTAGACTACTCACATTGCGAAATAATAGACGCCTCTGTGACCTTTTTCAACCGTAAACTCATCTCCTTCCTCAGCGCCTTCTTCAAAAACACTGTCCGCTCATTCACCTCATCTTCCCTGGCCAACCTCAGCTCTGCAATCTCATACGCAGACAAAGATACTCGTCTGGGAGCAGGACGCCCCCGCATTTTCCTATCGCCGTTATGTTGAAGTGTTCTTCAACCCAAAGTCTCCTGGAGAGTAAATTCAAGACCCGAGGGCATCAATTAAAGTTTAGCCTCGATAGAGTCGCGATGTTCACTCTGGACTTGAGAGGCATCTTCGATGAACTATTTAATTGATCTCAGAAAGAATTCAGAGAGAGTGTGAAAATAAAATAATTCAATAAATAATAGTAAAATCTATACATTATTTACATTCATGTTATCTGCAATCAAATCAAATATTCTATCTTGTTGGAGCATCGGGCGTCCATCAGATATCCCATATAACAGTGTCCAAAACTCCAAAAAAAGCAATGCAAACCACGCAGACCTTTACAAAGTAATGAAAACAGATTTATCTCCTCCAGTAAAAATATCACAGTAAACTCTTGCCATTTCCAAGCATTACTTGATGAACGTTGGTCGGAGGCTTATAAACACTCGCAAACTTCATCGAGTCAGTGCTCAGTGTTGACATGTCTTCTTCCAAGGCCGTTAAATCGATGACGTTTGCTATCTCGCCGGATTTTTCGTTGAAGATGTCTTTTTTCCAATCCCAGGAAAAAGGGGTAATCATATTCACGAAATAGCGTGTTCCACCCACAACCGCATCGGATACTAGTTTTCCCAGCTCTTGGGCAGTCTAAATAGAAATGAATTAGATATTTCTCTTGAGAATGTTTAAAAATAAGCTTACCTCTAGCTCTTCAACGCAAACACCAACATTCCAACCAAAATGCTGGCTGACGTCTTGTGGGGTGACTCCGTCGTCTTCATCAAATGGTTTCTTCTGCACACTCACAACCCACTCGACCAGCATTGAGATTGCAATACCATCCGCTTTCGCATCTTCTTGCACTACAATCAAACCACTCTTAAATTGCCGCATTTTGAATGGTAACCTGAGCGTCTCAAACAGCTCGCAGGCGCACCGCAAGTCCTTGGCAGAGATCAAAGAAATGCCTCTTGCTCGGTTATACAAAGCAAATAAGTCAAATAGTGTAATAATTCCACCCTCATTTTTCAATACCCCGCTTTGCAAAAATTCTGCCAGTTGTCTAGCTAGTTCAGCATAATAAATCTCGTTATTTCCTCCACCGGCCATCTCCTTAGTGACGATAGGCGATGATAAACTGAGAGCGTTAGAAGACTCGCGAAGAGCTCGCCTAGCTTCCTCTGGAACACCAGGCGAAGAGGCAAGTCTCACAGCAAAGTTTTCTGCTAAAGCAACTAAACCCTTTGCCTTTATCATTAGAGACTGCAAATCATTCAAAGAACCCATGAGATCTATATTATCCGCCCTTTCTTGCTCGTTAATTCTCTGTAAAGCGTGGATACCAAATGACGGTGTCGAGGGTGGCTTAGGCGCTTCTTCGTCCGGCTTCATCTTGTTTGCCATGAGCTCCTTATTAACGACAATGATAGAAGATTCTTGCTTCCTGCGAGCCGCATTCTGCAGCCATGTACGGTCTGTAATAACAGTCTTCACACGTTCAAAAAATTCTTTGTCTCCGCCAGACCGAAAACTGAGTTTCACGTACATGAGAACTTCTTCATGAGCTGGCATCGCGTACTTCGAGCGCTCGCCGTTCATTGAGAAAGGAAGATACGACTCCTTTCGTACTTCAGTTTTGTCTATCAGATAATCGTTCATATTGATTTTTGAAGTTTGTAGTCGAGCACCACATAACTCACAAAATCTCATCGCTATATTGTTGGAGAATGTACACTTTGGACAGGCAAGACCTTCCGGCTCGCTCGTGTTGATCGAAGAACTGTCGTCACTACTAGGAGAGGAAGTCCCAGTAACAATACCACTTTCTGCTAGTGCATCCTTGATGACTGCTTCAGGAGGCTTGACGCCACACGTGGTACATGCTGGGATAGGTGAAACCTCGGGACGATAGTTCGATGGGAAATGATTTGAAAATGAACAAATTGGACAGATCCATGCCACAGTTGAAATTAGAGAAGAGGAGGGTGTCATATTCCTAGAGCTTGGCAGAGAGGTAGTTGATGCATCTGGTGTCGCGGAGGTCGACGAGGGATAAACTGGTGAAGCAGATGCAGCAGACGGATCGTCCGAGAAGTGTAAAGTGATTTTTGGAGAAGACTTTAAAAAACGAGCCGTATATTGCACTGTTTTTATCTCTGGAAGATTAATAGAAACAGAATGAGTAAGAGGCGAGTCTAAATCAACGTAGCATATGCGATGTGAAGTCAGATATATTCGTCCATTCTGGTATGCTGGAAGTCGTGTGCGCCTATATCAATTGCATTGAGTAAGTACAAGATCTATAGCACATACCCCACTCAGTCAAACTAATCAATAACTCACCCGTCGTATATTCCAACCGAATTCTGAACTAAAATATCTGTTTCGTCATCGTAGAGAACGGGACGATGGGCCGCTGTGAGAGCGATTGGGCTCCAGAAACGCATTCTCTCTCCCGCACGATTCACCAAATACAAGGGATCCTGCTAAAATTCGAAAGATTCTGATATAAGATACGTAAGAAATATCAATTGAAAATTCCATCAATTGGAGAGAGAAACGCACTCCTCTCCAATTGCCGTACCTGAATCTATTCCAGATTGACATAGCTCTGGAGCTCTAGCTCTAGCTTATCGTAAAGTCTGCTTATGCAATGACTGAATCAGCAACGCACGTGATGGCTGAATAACTTACTGTCAGTACATTAGTTCCCCGCCGCAATATTTGATCTACAATTCAATTACTACGGCTTGATTCTTGATTTTGGATGCGGTTTTGGGCACCGATCGACTTGACCTCCGCCAGTCGTCCAGTTTTGCTTCCACATGAGGTGGTGATATTAGTGCAAGAGGGGGTTGGTCTCTACGAAGGGTTTGTTGATCTGCCTGTTGTCTGTTCTGATTGATCCTGACTTTATTCTAGCCGATACAAAGTTGATTTGTACCAAAATGGTCGAATATATTTGACTACTCATCGAATATGCTACGTCGATAATGAATATGCCGCTATGCGCTCGGTGAGCGTCAACCTCTCGTTGGTGACGCGTATTCAGTTCTCTCCCGGGCTCTTACGATCATCAGCCAAGATCGCGCTCTTTTTGGTTCCCCAGGACTATTCACAGACATCTGCTGCTTTGAATGCTTTGCAAATATCAAGCCCGACACCGGTGTCGGCAGTTGCTCACAATACAATAGTCAACAAGCCAGATCCCAATGTCACTGTTAGTTGGGTTTGTCCGATCTGCTCCTTTGCAAACGCAATCAAAGTCTCCGAACTTGACAATCCACCTCAGCCATGTATGACTTGTGGAGTAAAACCAGCCGCAGCAATATTAGCTGCCGTGAAGATTGAGTATATGGAAAGGCAAGTATACAGCACTCCGCCGGTTCAACAAGCAGGCGGTATTGAGATCGATACGGGATTTCCTTGTCCGCGGTGCACTTTTGTAAATCATCCTTCGCTAAGGCAATGTGAAATGTGTGGAGCAGAACTTGTGTCACAGAATTTACCGCCAAAGTTATTAGAACATAGTGCTTTGACAGATGATATCGGATACTCACCTTCACCGACTCCGAAGCCTCTTGCAGACGAGGAGATTATATATGTGAAACTCAGCTTCAGAGCAGGCGGAGAGAAGACATTTTTGGACAAACTGAAAATTGTAATCCAAGACAGGAATTGGGATCAGGTGGCTGTATCGACACACATGAGCAGCAAGAACCACCATCATTATCACGAACAGCATCTTCCAAGGCTAGGTATTCATGGACTTGAAAGTATGAGCGCCAGAGAACGTCATAATGCCACAGAGCTTTTAGGATCATTAACAGATTTACAGTCGCTAATGGGCAAAGCTCAGGACTTGGTGATTCTGGCAGAGTCCTTCGCTAAACGGCTAGCATCCGCACCCGGAGTTTCTCAAGAAGCGCGCGAGGCTCTTTTACAGTCATCTACAGCACTTTCGCTTTCTTCTCCAATTGTTATGCGCGAAGTTGCAGGCTCGCAAGACGAACTCTTCTACAACGAACTTGCCAGACAGTTGGCAGAATTTCTGGATAATGGGGTGTTGGTGCGTGAAGGAGGTATTGTGACTCTGTTTGATCTGTATTCTTTATACAATCGCGCGCGCGGCATATCTTTAATATCTCCCAAAGATTTTTACAAAGCATGTGGAAAATTCGAGACCTTGCGACTGCCATTTCGCATACGAAAGTTTCGGTCTGGCGTAATTGTGATTCAAGAAGCATACTACAAGGAGGATACTGTCAAAGGCATGGTTCTGGAATGGATTCAAAAGCTGGGTAAAGAAAGCCGCATGTCGGTGGGGGTTACTGCGCAGGACGTCAATCAGCGATTTGGATGGAGTGTTATGGTTGCACAAGAGGAACTGGAGACTGCAGAGAGTTCTGGTCAGTTGTGTAGGGATGCATCTGTTGAGGGAACGAGATTCTATTTGAATCTCATTGTCTCCGCCGCAGCTTAATAAGGTGTTTGTAAGATTACTTGGCAGGGTTTGAATATATATTGTAAATGAGCATCAAGAAAATAGCCTTTTTTTTTATTGCAAGTTATCGGGAGATAGCAATTCATAAAGTAGTTTACAAATCCTTGAAAGTTCCAACCTCACTGATCCATGGCAAAGCTTGTTCAGTGAGAACCGACAAAGTCGGTCTCAGTTCACCGCTCTCAAAACCCTTCCTCAAGGTCGATGCCATGACAATAGTGAGTCCGGGTAGAGTAACCGTCGTGCGGTACATGTTAACACCGCAGTTGCTGCAGAAGCTGCAAGGGACGGGATTTCCGGAATCTCCGGTGTAAGACCAGGTCTTGATTGAGTCCTGGCCGGATACAACCTTGAAGTCGTTCTCAGGAATGGCAAAGACCACATTGTAAGGTCCATATCTATATCCCATTGTAAGCAGCATATCAGAGATAAATATAAGAAAATTGAATCATACCTGAGCTTGCATTCATTGCAATGGCAGATAATTCCTCCAGTAGGGTCTGAAATCTCAGCTGTAACCTTCACGTTACCGCAGTCACAAGATCCCTCGTATGTAGGCATGGCAAGAAAGTAGTAGTAAGGCTATTGAAGATCAAGATCAGGTAAAGAACAGCGTACACAGAACAGAGACAGAAAACGATCCCTGGCGATCTGTCCTATTTTTATAGATTGACTACAAGGCTTTTGTACTTATCAGTTGCCCGTAATCAGAAACAGTTGCCAAACGGGCGATAAGACGGCAACCTCCCAATTATGCACATTCAGTGTTTACGCGCTGTGATTAATCTTCTATGCCCGACCGGGAAGGTGCATTCTGGGAATAACAGACAGTCCTGTTTTAAGCCCTTCCGGAAGCGTCGGAAGTCGATAGACTATTCAGTCCCTGGTGCTGTGCGTAGCGCGTGGCGGTGTTGCCTGAACGTGGAAGCGCAGTCGGTGCGCAGATCCTCGTCACCACCACCAGCTTCGTGGATCTCTGAGAATACACTGCCAATTGTCTATCTATTTTCACAGATGTGGCATTCAAAAGCATATGTACTGTTACTTGCTCATAATCATGAAAGTGCTCTGCTCACTCCTCCCTCACCGGTGGTGCAGCATCGCCGTTCACCTCCGCTACATATGACGATGCCAACTCTTCATATGACAATCTAATAGATCTCTGAAATCTCTCACCAGCTTCTCCACCCCACCAACATCTCTATACTCAGTTTTTGCCCCAGGCATGCTCCTGCTCCCTTCTAAGCACCTAAACTGATATATACTACTTCTCCAAGTACCCAGCACTCTCTGAGTACAGATAGTAAATGTCATCACAGATAGCCTTTTTTATCTTAAAGCTTAACCAACAAATTTTTCGGAGCTGTAGGCAACAAATGTGTCTGAAGATTTGAATCCAATAGCATCAATCACCTGCGCATCGATCTGCCAGCAAGTAACCGATGTCAGTGGATTCTTAGCCACCTTCACATCAGGCGTTAGTACAGATAAATCGTCCAGCACAAACTCAGGATCTGTTTTTTCAATGTAAGATGTTAGGATATACTTCTGACTTTCCAAAAGATTTCTTCTGCTGTCGTATATCTTGAAATCGAGTGCATCGATATTGCGATGAGGAATCGGTGCATATGCCCATATACGAATAACTCGCACCAAAAATAAACCACTGACAGCCAGAAAATCCAATATTGTTGATAATAGAAAAAACAGAGACAAGATTGCAGAAAACTTCGAGCCTTTGTTCAGCCGATTCTCGTCCGTCTTGATGCTAAAGTCCGCAATGAGTGCAGAAACAACAGACCATACAATCGACAGCGGATGAATCAAATTTGGCATAGTAATGATGGGAACTCCTCAAAATCAGTGTTTAAGAGAGCCGAGTAAACAGTCCAACTGGATTCAACTAAAAGGCTGAATGCCACGTTATCTGGATAGAACATAGGATGCTGCAGAAGTTGTCTCCTCGTTATCTCGTCTAACCTTTCAAAAAATGCAGACGTCGTCAGATTATCGCTGTCATTTATAGCACTGGTATCGGCTGCTAGCTTATGCCTCGGATTCTTACACTTTTTTCCTGACGGAAATCAATCTTCCGTAGAACTTGATTATCGCGTTTTGTAGAGGAGTTCGCCAGTAGCTCCCATCCACAAACTTTTGCATTGGTTCCAGTTGAGGCTTGAAATTATTCAAGTAGCCGCAAGGACTATTTGACCGACTTATCAGAGATATATGCGATAGAATCTGTTCACGCAGTTCCACCCGCTTCCACACTCCAAGGTAGGTAAAAATAGCTCGCGAAGCTGTTCTCAAGTTGCTTTGTATGTATCCATCTTCAGAGATGTGAGTGAAACATAACTAGGAATCTTTGAGACCATATTATTATTGTTGAATGCAATAAAACACATGAGGCAGCAAAGGAGCGAATGCTGATTATCTAATAAATCCTCATGGCAATGCAGTAGCTGAGCATTCAATTGTCTGAATAGCGGGCTCTGGCCTGTTGACGACCCTCTTACACCACCGTACTGTTGACTATATATTTGAATTTATAGGGATCAGAGATGTGAATGCCCTGATAATTCGTCAAAGAACACTTAAGTCGACGGATATGCATCCTACACATAGGTCTTTCGATGATCTGAGATCTAAGGATCTGGTTGTTGAAGCTCTAGCAATCTCTGATGCAAAGAACAAAGAATATGGCGTTTTCTCAAGCGATAATATCACCTCTCTGCTATTGTATTGATCTGATATAATGTCGTTTGCAATAACAAAGCCTTCATTATCAAAGCCCTCTTTATCAGAACCCTTAATGCCAGATTTCTTTTCAGAGATCTCTTGATCATTGTCATTGTTGTCAGATTTTTTTATGGAAAGTGGCCATTAACTTACTGATAGAATCGTCATGCGCTCTAGCAGGTAATACTTGGTGACGCCATACTGCTTCTTCTCAAGCGAGTCATTGCCACTATAGATTCTGCTAATCATACCCCAGCGATCTTTTGATTCCCAAAATTCTATCATCTTTGACCGTTTAAAGTCTGTATCATAACGTCTAAAATTACCGACCGCCGCAAGTTTCTCTTCACTCATATTCCGAAAAAACTTGAATGGATTGCCTTTGTAAGAACGACGCAACTATGGAATAAAATATCTATCGCCCAGCTTCCGGGAAAACTGCTGTTTGTGGTTGTGTAAATTTTGTAGCGGACCAGTGTTAGCGATGATGGAGATCGTCAACTCGATGAATTTTTTATGGAAAGTATCTTCATCAGCGGGACCTTTTCGTAGTATAAATCGACGGCCAACAGGATCAAAGAGCTCGAATTTTGCAACAAAAAGCTCGAATACAAAGTATATCAGAGTCTCAATGATTCAAAGACCACATATACGGGCCAAGAAAGTACAATCATGCCAGCGAGGGGATACCTTGAATCGAGCCCTTTTGCTTCCCAGTCAGTCCATGGGTCGTTAGGTTCAATGCGATAAACTGTTCCTCCGGCCATTAATTTCCCAAACTGTATCGATGAGCAAAAGGAAGGACATAGCCCTTTAAACCATAATTTGAATGAACGCTTTCGAAGGAGCAAGTTTCTCCGCGAAATATCATCTGCTGTGACGTTCAGATTCGACAGATTCAGATCGAGTTTGCCAGATAGCTTGTGTGTTGGAGATGTTGACTTTCGTTGCAAAGTATTCGCCGATATAAGTTTACATTTTGATTTTACACCGGAAGTCCTCAACTCATTGATTTGTGCTGGATAGATTGATTGTAAGACAGTAGTATATTGATAACTTTGCATACACATTGTCTAAAACAAGAGAATTAGTCAGCCACCGAGCATGTAAATGATTTTTTTTTAAAGATTCTTGAAAACCCCAAGAATACACAAGGGACTAAAAGATAAATGGTGAGGGTGGTTAGAGAGGGACTACAGTGTTTATAAATGACTGCGCGATAACCTGGCAGGTGTGTGGCTTTGAGTTGATCGCCTGCTGTCAATGCTCCACGCGAGAACTTTACTGAGATTGTTCTGCATATCGCTTACAATGGCATATCTTGAGAACGCGCGCGCAGAGCAATGGACAAACACTATAAACATAATTTGAAAGGTACGAGGAGGAAGGTTTTATTTGAATCACTCAACAGCTCTATCCTCCGCGCTTTGTGAGACAGAAATCTCATTTATGAAATCCTCATCAATCAGATCGGGATACTATGACATACTATGGAGCGCACTGTTTTCATAACCAGCTTGAATTGTCATGTATAATGTATTTTAATGCAAATGTTTAATTGGATACATAGAGCCTATTTCGAATCTTAACCGGCTAGGAATATCGCGGATCGGACTGTGCGGTGTTTTGTGCGCTGATGGCGATGAACCAGGCGACTATGAAAAGTATATTGCCTTGTTGTGTGAGAGTACCGGCATTGAATTTGTTTCCGCTCAGGACTGAAATAGGTGTATCAGTGCGTCTGCTTGAAAGACTAGGGAGTAATATTACAATCATTCTAATAGCTGCCTTTCGATAGGAGATGGTGAATTTCGAAGAGTTGAAGCCAGTCCTTCTAGCTATACCTATAGTGTAATCCACAAAATCATTATAGAATACACCGCCGCCACAGTAAACAATAAACAGAAATATAATAGATTAGGTTTAATCGTACTTTTGTCACAATACGGGATCTATTTCAGTTTGAAATGCTACAATTAATTATCGCAGCTTGTCATCGCAGTTTTGAAATCGGTTCTATAATAATCGCTGCGAGTATGCAATTATGCTATAATCGTCGATACACCGCGCGATCACGTGTTAGGGCTGTTACAGGTACGACTATCGCAGGATTTTCGTCTATTCGGTATCTTGTTTGCAGTCTGAAATGCTACAGTAAAATATCGCAGCTTGTTATCGCAGTTTTGAAATCGTTTGGCAATTACGTAAATACACAGTGCCGTCACGTGTGGCAGATGAGTAAGTAAGTAGGTAATATATTTATAGATGGCTAATGCAAAGATTACATAAAGAGAGCAGACATGGTTAGGGCGGCGTGTGCCTTGGAGAGGACTTTGATGTTCGCAAGATTGGTTGATTGATTATGTATTAAAAAGATACATGTTGTGGAGCGCATGAATGACTAATGAGTTATGTTATTCTACGTCATAAACTATTAGAACCAGTTCTTCGTCGTTTGCTGCAGCACTAAACTTTCTTCACTTCCTAGAATTCAACCACGCTCTCCTTAGTCACTAGCAATATCCACTGGGACTGTAGTCACCATTATTCATGATTACATGTTACCCGTCCAACATAAACAAAGAGTCTTATGTGGGGTCAAAACCCTGCTTGCACCGCACCGGCTGCGGCTCACAGAGTATGAGGGGACGCCTGGCGGCATGAAGAAGAGTGGGAAGTATAGGAAGTGTAGGAAAGAGGGGTGGATTATGAAGTGAAAAAGGTTTAGAGGAAGTTCGGGATGGACAATGGAACGCGGGGAAATAGTGTTGTGTATTAGAAGCTGGAATAGGAAACAGGAAACAGTTGGAGCAGAAGTGGGAGTGGACGGCTCGAGAAGGCGGTGAGCACTTAAAGAACGCTCCCACACCCACGCTTGTCATCCCATATCTTATTTTATAACCACTTCTCTCTTCCACTTCTTCCCTCAGAAACAGCAGCAAAATGGTAGCGCAAGAATCAACCACAGACGTTCTCATCATCGGCGCTGGCCCCGCTGGTCTTATGACCGCGACCTGGCTTGCGCGTACCGGCGTCTCATGCCGTATCATCGACAAGCGGTCTGCAAAGATCTTTGCCGGCCAGGCTGATGGTCTTGAATGCCGTACTTTGGAAGTGTTTCGGTCGTTGGGCATTGATGGGCCATGGAATGAGTCAAATCATATGCAGGGTGAGCATCTTTGTGTTTATTTGTTATTTTGAAGATGAAAGCTAACAATGACTTTGTGATATACAGAGGTGTGCTTTTGGGAGCCAAACGGAAAAGGAAGTCTCTACCGCTCAGCAAGAATCCCAGACACAGTCAAAGGAATCTCCCGCTATCAACAATGTGTGCTTCATCAGGGCCGGATTGAATCTTTTTTTCTGGATAAAATAGAGTCGTCTTCCCAAGGCAAGATCAAAATCGAGAGAGGCGTTCTCCCACTCTCGATCTCCATCGACGAGGAGCTCGCAGCAGTCGATAAAGAGGATGCCTACCCCGTCTCTATTCTCCTCAAAACGCTAGATGATAACGAAGCAGAGCCAGAGCAGTACGGCGGTAAAATTGCCAACGGTCTGTTTCGTCAATTCCAAGGCGACCAAGAACGCTACTACTCCAAAGACCACGCTGCTGAGGACCTCAAAACCGAGCTTGTCAAAGCTAAATACGTTGTCGGATGCGATGGTGCGCACTCTTGGGTTCGCAAGCAGCTTGGAATCGAAATGGAAGGCGAGTCAACGGATTATGTTTGGGGCGTGCTTGACGCTGTGCCGTTGACGAATTTTCCGGATATTAGACATCGTTGTGCTATTCACTCGGCTGCGAATGGAAGTATTATGGTGATTCCGCGGGAACACGGAGTTGTGCGGTTCTATATTCAGTTACAAGAGACACCTCGCGATCCTGAAACAAAGTCTGAGTCAGAAAAGGGCGATTCGACAAGCACGAAGGGCGGTCGTGTCGATAGATCTCAGATCACGCCAGAATTCATCCTCGCGGCAGCCAAGAAGATCTTCGCTCCTTACACCCTCGAAGTGCGCGATGTACGATGGTACACAGCTTATCAAATCGGTCAAAGGGTTTCGCCAACCTGGCATCGTCTTAACCGCGTGTTTATCGCCGGCGACGCATGCCACACACACTCGCCTAAAGCAGGCCAGGGTATGAATACCTCGATGATGGACACCTACAATCTAGGCTGGAAGCTAGCTTGGGTATGCAAAGGTCTAGCTGATCCAAAAATCTTGGAGACATATGAAGATGAACGACGACAAAACGCGTACGATTTGATCAATTTCGATCATAAACTGTCGCGTCTCTTTTCAGGAAAACCGCGGCTGCCAGGTCAAGATGAGAAGGACGGAGGCGTGTCACTTGAAGAATTCCGCAAAGTGTTTGAAATGGGTAAAGCTTTTGCAAGTGGCTGTATTATCGACTACCACCCTTCATGCTTAGAGTTCAAGCCTGATCAATATGCGCAAAAGAATGAACTAGGAGATACGCAGTATGTGAATCCGCTCGCGTCAAAGATTATCATTGGCACACGCTTTGATTCGGCGCAGGTCGTCAGCCAAAGTGAAGCCACACCGCATCATTTGGCTGACATGATGCCGTCTGATGGCCGATTCCGAGTTGTTTACTTTGCAGGAGATTTCAAGGGCAATGCGGATTTGACTGAAAAAATGGCCAGGTTTGGAAAGTACCTTTCATCAGAAACCTCATTTGCGCGCAAATACACCCCGAACGGCGCCAAAATCGACTCTGTGATCGAAATCCTCCTACTCCACTCCAGCTCTCGCACAGCAATCGAATGGGACGAATTCCCAACCTCGTTCCGACCAAAAGACATGTACGAACGTGAAGATTACTGGAAAATCTACGCCGACGACGAGTCCTACCACAACGGCCATGGCCACGCGTACGACAAATACGGAATTGATAAAGATGTTGGCGCAGTCGTTGTTGTCAGACCGGATGGGTATGTCGCTGTTGTTACTGAGCTAGGCGAGAAGGGAATTGCGCAGATTGAAGAGTATTTTGACGGGTTTGTGAAAGAGCAGCGGGAAAGAGCAGCTGAGACGAAGACTGAGCTGGATTTGTATGGACTTGCTGATATTAGCCAGCCTGTGCTTGCGTTGTGATCGAAATATTGTGAGACTTTATAGGATTTTGTCTAATAATACATGATATGGAACAATATTTAACAAACAGTTTGACCACATCCAACACAAATGTCGCACCATCAACGAAATCCGGAAACATCAGCACATAGGTACAACACCGATCTCGCGATCTCTTCGGTGGTAGCGGCTCTCTTGAGCAGGATCCCTCCAAGAATATACTCTCGCTGAATAAAATCCTGTAGCCTTACTGGATCATCTCGGCTGCGTTGGCGTTGACGCTCACGCCTTGTCCGCCGTATTCTAAGCGGTCTTGGCTATACCGATGTCACCATGCATTGCGGCAGAATAAGGACCGAGCATTGGACCGCCTAGAATCCCAGTAATTGAAGCCGAGTTGACGATGACGCCGCCGGGTGTAGCCCGCGAGAACATCTGTCTGATCTCTCACTTGAGTCCAAAGAACACTCCCTTGAGATCAACCGCCAGTGTGCCATCATACTCGTTATCAGCAGATTCGATAAGCGGCTACAACGCACTCAACACCCCAGCGTTGTTGAACCGCCCAACATTAAGCGACCCAAACTTCTCGACAATCTGCTTAATCGTGCACTCACTCTCAACCTGCGCGTCAAATCCAAAGAACGCAGCCTCAGATCCGAGCACTTCAATCTTCGCAATGAGCTCGCTGGCGGCAGCTTTAAACGCTGGCAAATCGCAGAGAGCAATTGCATTCGCGTGCGCTTTGTCAAAATTGATGGCTTTCGCCTTGCCGATGCCGCTGTTCGTGCCGGTGATGAGGACAGTTTTGTCTGAGAAGTCGTGGGTTGCAGACATTTTCACTCATATACCAATACACTACTACACGCTTCACAAGCAAAGATAGAAATATAGTCGTTATAATACACGGAATTTGCTCCCTAGCGAAAACAAACGCAAAATATTACTGAATGATCCTCACATATTAACAAGAAATCTTCGTGCCTCAAAAAAACAAGAATACACTATAACACACACACACACACACACACATACCACAACCCAACTTAAAACACAGCCCCTTCTTCACGTAGACTCAAGAACAAAAGACCGTCGTAAAATACCAAAAACTGATAACAAAGTACAAACCAGACAATAACACGCTTACTTCTCGCAACACAACAAAACCACACCCACAAAATTATACTCTAATGAATTGAGATGAGAATCAACAAAAAGGGGGTCGAAAAAACTGCGATTACGAGGTAGCCTTGAAGACCTTTTCGATGCTCTTGTGGTTGGCTTCAAGAATCTTCTTGCGCTGCAGCTTCTGAGCAGCAGTCAAGAATCCGTTCTGAGGAGTCCACTCTTCATCGGTAAGCACAACACCACAAACCATCTCAGAAGCACCAAGACCACCCTTCTTGCCGGCATCGAGCAGCATATCCAAAACAGCCTTCTGGATAACCTTTTCGTGCACAAGATGTCCCAATTCTTTTCCAGCAAATCCCTTATCCTTTCCAAGCTTGAGCAGAGCGGGCTCGGCGGGCATGATGATAGCAAGCGGCTTGACGTGGTCAGAATCAGCGTAAATGCAAAGGTTTCCGACAACACTGCAGGTTCTGTACACACTCTCAAGCTTCTCAATCGCAATATACTCTCCGTTAAGAGTCTTGACCAAGTTCTTCTTACGGTCAATGAGACGCAGATGTCCACTAGGAGTCCACTCTCCAATATCTCCAGTCTTGAACCAGCCATCCTCATAGGCCTCAGCGGTCTCCTTCTCGTTCTTGAAGTAGCATTTTGAAATAGAATCTCCCTTAATCCACACCTCTCCTTGAGGAATCTTGTTAGTAGAGAGATACCCAGTCTCAGGCACATCAACGAGCTTGACATCGACAGATGTAGTCGGAGCTCCAACAGTTCCGGTGGTGGTCTGGTAGGGCGACATAAGGCAGCACATGGCAGCAGTCTCCGTAAGACCATATCCGTGAATCATGCAGCAGACGACAGTATTCATGAAAGTCTGAGTCTCCTTGGACAGAGCAGCACCTCCATTCATGACAATACGCAGACGGCCACCAGTGGCCTCCTTGACCTTCTTGAAAATCGTGTGGTCAATAACACTGGAACCGGGGATACGCCAGTGAGTCATGAAGGTCTTGGCACGGTACGCAGACCAGAAAATACTCGAGACAGCAATACCCGACGAGTTCACTCTGGCGTAGATGCCCTTGCGGACGGTCTCCCAAACAGCCGGCACACCGACCATAACAGTGGGTCGGAACTCTGCAATGTCACCACGGCAATTGCGCACAGACGCGTCAGAAATAGTCTTGACAGTGCCATAACCCAAAGTACCACCCCAGAAGAGACAGGCCTGCTCGAAGACAAACTCGAGAATGTGAGCAAGCGGGAGATAAGTGAGCAAGTAGTCGTGCTCATTGACACATCCCTCGATAGCACCGTCTACACCAGCGCAGGCAGCGATAACGTTCTTCTGCAAAAGAACGACACCTTTAGGAGTACCAGTTGATCCAGAGGTGTACATAATGCAGCAGGTGTCCTCGGGACCGGGAGGGGTGGGAGGGAGAGCAGCGTCGATTCCCTTCTGGTAAAGCTCATCCATGGAGATGAGGGTCACACTTGGGTGAGCTTCCTTCAATGCGGCAATATCCTCTTCCTTGGCCGGAGGATACACAGATCTGTAGATGACATACTTAAGGTGAGGGCATTCCTTGAGAGGGCGGATAAGCGACTTGATGAGGGAAGTTTCAGTGAAGACCGCGGTGGCCTCGGTTTCTTTAAGCGAGTGGGTAAGACCTTCTTCACCGAGGGTGTCGTAGGCTGTGGCGATGGGGATTGACTGAGATCCAGCGGCAAGAGCGATGGTCAGCCAGTCAGCGCTGCGGAACTAATGTCAGCACGGGGAAGGATAGTCAGATACAGGGTCAGAAAGAGCGCGCGCTTACCTGGTGGAGCCGTAGACCTCAAGAAGAGAGATGTCGAGGCTCTTCAAGCCCGAGCCAAAGTTGCGAACCTGGGTTTCGAGTTCCTTGTAAGAAATGTAAGAGTAGGGCGAGAGCTCAAAATAGTTCCACTTCTTGGGGATGGACTGCTCCTTTCCGTCGACAAGTTTCTTGATCATCTTTGTTTCCTCGTGGATCTTGATGACCTTGCGGGAGCCCAAACAAGGCTTGTCACCAAAGCGCTTGGCGACATACTGAACGAGATCCCAGTTTGTTGCGACTTCAGGAGCGGGACGGGAGATGAGAGGTTTGCCGGGCGGGGCGGCGTTGACATTGCGACGGGCGGGAGTTTCGCCGGGCTTTGTCGGCAACCCAGATTCGACGGAGTAGGGCGGGCTTTTGCGGGTAATGGCCTTGTGGTGGGGATCAGCGGGAACGTAGAGGGCGGTCATGGCGAGCGAGAGACGGGATAGATATGAGAAAGGGGATGAATGGGGAAACGATTAGAAGATTGGGGGGGGTAGGCAGATGAGCAAGGGCTGAGTTCAACGGTCAATTGGACGAGCTTTGTCGGATATGCAGGTGGATACGCTGCAGCCAGAGAAGTGCGACTGAATATCAGACGAAGAAGCAGCAGATGGAAGTAGCAAGACACCTACTGCTAGCAGCTGTGTTGGGGGAACAACGGTGAAGAGGAAGAAGAGGAGGTGCGGGAAGATTTAAGCAAGCGGGAGTGAGTGGTAGAAAGAAGCGCAGGAAGCGGGGCGAAGGACTTCGCCGCGAGGCTTTCTTTGCGGGCGCCCGCTGACAGAGTGTGAACCACGCTTCCAATTCAACACGTCATTTCGATCGCCAAGCAAGGGCTGTGAAAGTACGGTAAGCTATTTCTAGACTGATGGTGGAACAGCACCCATAACAGTGTAGTCACTAGTAAGGCTGGCTATCTGTGGTGAGACGCGATGTTTTATGTGATTCGAGTCATTACCAACAATGCCATGCGCAATCAGTGCTTTTACACCACCACAATACTGTGATTTGAACCGTCGAAAGCAGTCATAGACTGCTAAACCAGTCTGAACAGCCTTGTCTAGAGTTCGATCTGGAAAGCACAAAACCCACGTTGGGGCACCTCGCTTACATGCCTTGTTGGGCTAAATCATATTACTAATAGTTACTCTCAAATATTATGTAATCAAAACATCTTGGCATAACGCAGTAGGGTTTGCTGGACTGAACACTAACGGCATAATGGCTTAGATCTTGTAGATCAATTTTATTCTCATGATACAAAATCCCCAAAATCATCTGTTTCATCTGGAACGGGCTGTGATTGGATCTGTCCTTTCACTTCTGCAGCAGATGGTGGAGGAGGCAGAAATGGCAGGAAACCGTTGTTATTACTGCTGCTGTTACTGCTCTGTGTACCTGCTTTCTTTCTTCGAGACTTGTTCTATACAAATTAGCACTAAATCAGCAATATTCACATCTCAATAACGTACTCCAAGCGCAATCGTGATAGTCTCGCCCTCCTTCAAAGAGTAGTCCTTCGAAGGCTCCTTGCTGGTCGGCGCAGCTGGTGTATTCGCAATCGGATCCGCATGTCTTATCATCGTCAGTCTCAGTGCCTCAAACCAATTAAACAAACCATACCTCTTAAAATCCTGCAACGCAATGTTGAAATCAAACGACTCACTGCGCTCTTGGAATCCCATCCCCAGATACGCGTGCCTGTCTCCATCAACCACCCGAATCACAAAGAACCGACTCGAATCAACAACCTGCTCGACTCCTTTTCCGTTCGCACTGTACACCGCTGTCGCAAACAGCTCGCCCGTATTTCCATCCTCCAGCACAAGCTCGCATCGCAGCTCGCTTGCATCGTACGCGTCCTTCGTCGCCGGTACGCTCTTCTCGAGCACGCGCAACCGCCCGCTCCACAACGGCTTCGCGACATCCCACTCCGCAGCCCGATATCCCTTCGAGCTCTTCAGCGGCGGAATCTGGTAAATCATCACCTCCCTCGCCACAAATATCACCGATTCATACGACATCCTGCGCTCTCTGCGTCTCTTTCGCGTCAGAGACCAAAACAAGATAGGAGTGGCTTAGTTCTCCCAAGCACCTGCCACACAATCGCATCACGTGATTCTTACTCATTTCTTACACATGTCACGTGATTATCCTCGCTTAAACCCTGACGCCATCTTTATCAGCAAAGCCCACGGCGAAGGCAATCAAAGCCAACTCTGAGCTGGTCCGGGATTTTATGTCCACATTCGACGACGACGGCGACGAGCAGCGCGCACACAGTATCGACATCCTTTGCTGCTGATACCAGCTGGTTTTCTTTTGTTCTGTGTTGACTTAGTCGCTGCTTGAGAAGCTATGCCGTCAACGACGACAACAGCTGAGCGCGCAGCAGCTCCGGCATCGGCTTCGCTCTCAAAGACCAACTCGGCAGCCTCCTCATTTTCGTCTGCCAGCTCGTCGTCTTTGTCGCGCACCAGTCGTAAGCTGGTTGCGATTCCTATCAACTCTGCAGCGGTTGGTCAGCAGCAACTGTCGTCGCCTTCGACTGGCCAATTGTATAGTATCCCGTCTGGACGGCGGTCGGCGCCGGACTTGTCGCTGCCATCGTCACCGAAATCGCCTCGCGAGTGCTTTTTCGAGGAACAGCAACAGCAACATCTTCTAGAGTCTGGTGCCTCGTCCATCAGTTTACAGCAGCAGTTCTTCTTGGAGCGGACTAACCATCCCACGTTTGTCGCGGGTTCGTTTGCATCCGTCAATAGGCCCATACTTCTTCACACAATGTCATCAGCATCTATGCAACAACAATTCAGCAACGGAAACACAAATTCCAGTATCAACAACAACAGTAATAGTAGCAGTAGTCCTGCCGACGCGCGCGATATATACGGCTTTCGAAAACAATCTCAATACGTATCACTTGCGCAATACGATGAATGGTACTCCGGGTACGAGAAATATATGGCACGTCGTCGTCGGAAATGGGAAATTCTTATTCGTGACTCTGGTATTTCTATCGGCGAGGATGGTGTCCCGCTTACGTTTCCTCGCAAATCTAAAATCGTCAAAAGATATATCCGTAAGGGTATCCCGGTCGACTGGCGTGGCGCGGCATGGTTCTGGTACGCAAAGGGACCAGAGTACTTGAAGAAGAATCCAGGGCTCTACGAAAAATTGTGGAATAGAGGATTAAATGCGCCTCCTATTGACTCAGAGTTGATCGAACGCGACTTGCATCGTACATTTCCCGACAACATTCACTACCGCAACACAGAACTCGTAGCGGCAGCAGCAGCGGCAGCAGCGGCAGCGGCGACGTCACCAGCAACAACCCCAGGTTCGACGAAAAGTGGTAGTTCGCGGCGAAGCTCAGTTGTTCCCGAAACTCCAATTGTGCAGTCTCTCAGACGCGTGCTGTATGCGTTCTCGTTGTACGTGCCTAAAATCGGGTATTGCCAAAGTCTCAATTTCCTTGCTGGATTGCTACTGTTATTTATGGACGAAGAGAAAGCATTCTGGATGCTCGTGATCATCACCCAGAGATATCTCCCCGGCGTTCACGAAATCAACCTCGAAGGCGCAAACATCGATCAAGGCGTTCTAATGATCTGCGTCAAAGAATCAATGCCGCTCGTCTGGAATAAAATAGGTGCCGGTGCAGATGGATATCTTCATGACGATATGGTGGTTAGGTTGCCGCCTATTACGCTTTGTACAGCGGCGTGGTTTATGAGTGGGTTTATTGGTGTCTTGCCTATCGAGACTGTTGTCCGAGTGTGGGATTGTTTTTTCTAGTACGTTTTGCTTGACTTTTTTGCTGCGAGTTTGTTGCTGACCGGGTGTAGTGAGGATTCGAAGGTATTTTTCCGGATCGCGTTGACAATCTTCAAGCTAAGCGAGCAACAAATCGAGTCCGTCCGTGATCCAATGGAAACCTTTCAAATAGTGCAGACAACTCCGAAACAACTTATCGACGCATCATCGTTGATCCAAGCGTGTTTTAGGCGACATAATGGGTTTGGTCACATTTCGCAGGAACAAATCGAAAAAAGGAGACGGTATGTGGCCGAAAAACGACAACTCTTAGGGGTGATGGCGCCTTCGTCAATCGCCTCCGAGCCAGCAGATCTAAACATTCAACTACCGTCTTCATCCCTTCCCCGCCATTCGAGTACAATCTCGACAAACTCTGCAGGCGGCGGTTCCAATTCTCGCAGCACAAAGCAACTCGATGGAATCACGACAATATCCGGTCCTAGTTCGCGAAAAGTTCCAGACGACCGCGTCCAGATTCTTCGAATGCAAAGTATGAATATGCTCTCACTTAACGTGCGAGATGATTACTTCAGCCCGCCTGCCACGTCGTCAAGATCTGTCTCGGGCACGCCAACCCCGGTTCTATAGAAGTTGGAAGAAAGTGTATGTTGCAAGATAGATTTGACACATGATGACCATGTTACGATTTTTTGTTTTGTTTTTTGGGCGCATATTTTTGATGCAGTTTTGTATTTCTAGAAGTGGTTCGAGCTTTAAATATTAGGGATTGATTTATTTTGGATGCTTGTTTAGAGCATTTTTTTGCCATGCAATAAATATTCGGATATCTGAATAACTAGCTGATTTTCTTCAGTATCTACGCCATGTCGTCATATCCTTATCAATGAGACAAAAGCAATTCTGGTGACGTAATTAATTAGTACCCCGTCGCGACGCGAAATAGAGTTTATATGTGCGGCTGGTCGAGACGCGTTAAGACGCGTGGATAGTTTTTAATTTTGGGTTCTCCTTGTTCGCATGTTTTCAATTATCTCTGACTTGTCTCGTTATTTTATACTGTTCTTTCCACATCTGTTGCGGTATTGTTGAAGTTTTGTGTCTTTAGGAGCTTACTAGGCTACGTCTTGATCCTTGTTTGCTCTAAACTATTTCTGCTGCACTAAGTGGTGCATTACCTCCTTTCTTCCTCAGTCTCCGTTCCCTCTTTACAACTACGACACCGACCAACTGCTTGCTTCAGAATGTCGCGGATTTTACGCTCCTCAACACTCCAGCACGAGCAAGAGTTGATCCAGACCCGTCAGAAACGTGCTCTACCAGTACCATCCTCAACGATCAAAGAGGAAAGTCAGATGAGACTGCACAAGAGAAGTAAAATTGGCGGGTTATTATCGACTGCGTTCGCGTTCAAGCCTAGTAAACAGATCGACTATTTATTCACCAAGAAAGCGGAAGAACCAGTTAAGAAAGCACTACCACAAAGCACTACGCCTATTTCATTCCTCGACAGCGAAGAAGAAGGGAAAACCGGGCTCGCAGCACAGATCGAGAAATCCAAAGCAGTGTTTACGGCCTTAGAAGCGGTGTTGTTCATGGTTTATTCCGGCGATGGAGTTAGTGCGCGAGCGTCGTTTTTGCAGGTGCGGGCTGATGTTGAACGTGCTTCTCGTCGGTAAGTCTTCCTATACCTTTTCACTTGTGAGGAAAATCTAACATAGCGGTCAATTTTAGAAATTTCTCGCTGCAAGACTTACAGCGAATTTTGTATATATACAAAGATGCATACATCCTGACCCGTAAGATCACCGGAAAGGACTACATCCTCGAATTTCCCGGCACCGTCAAAAAAACACACCTCACAAGTCCAGAATTTCTACCTACCCGTATGTCCGAATTCTGTGATCTATGCAGAGATTTGAGCGTGTCTGCTATTGAGAATATTCCACTGGCGAAATTACCGGAAGCCAAAGTGACGAGACATACGGAGTTAGTACAAAGGCGGCAACAGGTTTTAAAGAAGGATGCGGGTGATGTACGGCTTCTTCTTCGTGGAGAGTCGAAATTTATCCCGCTCACTCCTTCTACTACTACATCACTCATACCATCTGCTCCAGCGAAAGAGACAGTGACGGATAGACAATCTTCCCTCCTAGCGCGCATCAAAGCGAAACAAGCAAAAACTCACGCGCTCTCGCAACGTCGTCTTCTCACACCAGAAGAACAACGTCGATACACTCTCCTCGGCAAATCATGCTCGCCAAACAGTCTTGTCGACTTACTCCTTCACTTGCAAAAACCCGGTAAAGCATCGCATTTACCACTTCGCAAGCTAGCTGAGATGTTGCGCGATAGCAGTACTCTTTCGGCGACCTCGGGCTCCAGCACACGAGGCGGCGTGCTGAGTCTCGACGAAGCAACAGAAATGGTCGAAGCTGTTGCCGAATGCACTGGCGAACAACTCCTCCGAATCGTAAGAATGGGTGCGATCTCAAGTGTAAAGATCGCAGAGTGTGGCGGGTTGGATCGGGAGCAGGTAGTCGAGAAGATTCGTCTTCAAAGACGACGAATGGATGAACTGTAAATTATTTCCACAAGTGTATGATTACTGTACAAATACTCAAGGATGTATAATATAATGAACATAATGGCATTATAAAAACTACTTTCTAGGCGTCAAGTTGACAAACAACCCCGTCTGCTGTACAAACCACTCTCCCTTGACAGTCCACTCCGCCTTTGGATTCGACAGCTCAACAGTAAACTCTCTAAACAACTGCGGAATAACCTTCGCAATCTCCATGATACTGATGTTTTTGCCAATACATGTTCGTGAACCAGCGCCGAATGGGAACCACGCCTGGTTCATTTCGGCTAGCTTGTCAGGGGAGCTGGTCATCCAGCGCTCGGGAAGGAAACTGTATGGTTCTGGGAACACTCTTTCGTCGTAATGCAGGACCCAGGCGTTGATGCCTACGATGGTGCCACCGGGGATAAAAGTGCCGCAGATATAGGCACCCTCGGGAGGAACATGACGTTCGAGAAGAAGACCCACTGAAGGATGCATGCGAATGGCTTCTTTGATGGCAGCTTGGAGATAGTCAAGATGAGTAGTGCTTTCTTTGTACGAGATTGGGTTGGAGAGTAGACCCTTTGCGTCAGCGGCATCAATTTCTGCAACGACTTTCTCAAGTTTCGACGGGTTCTTCAGCAAGTGGTAAATAATCGATCGGAGAGCAATGGCCGTAGTATCAGACCCAGCAAAGACATTTGTCGACAGATGGACGATAATATCACGGGTTGTCATGCGATCAGGCTGTTCTTGCATGACTTTATTCCACTTTGACATCATATCACGCGAGACATACGAGGCCTCGAGATTTCCATTGCGTTCAAGATGACCGCGCGCGTTGACGGCTTTGAGTGTGAACATGAGAACGGCGTTCCAGGACTCCATACTGGGCAGAATATAAGGGAATATAGGATTTCCAAGCAAAAACTTATGCAAAAGAGGAGCTTGTCCGATGTGCGTGGCATACTGCAAAATTCCGGCGATGGTACCGATCATATTGTCAACGTCACCACCGGTCTCGAGGAATCCGAGCTTTTCGGCAAAACTGACTTCGCCCACGACGTCAAAGGCGTAGTACTGCATCCACATGCCGAGATCAACAGGGGCGTAATCGGCAGACATGCGCCGCAGTTTCTGCATGAGCAATTGCGAGCAGCTGTCTACTGCGGGCTCCATTTCTAGTAAGGAAGACAAGGCGTAGGCATTAGCGACAAGTTTCTTTTGTTCGCGGTGGTAGATCGGATCGGTGGTTGAGAAGAGGTTGAGCTGCGGCTTCTTGTTCCAGGAGATGCATTGGATAGGGTAGAAAGCAGTTTTGGTGAAAGATGTCTTTGTGCCGTAGATGGTCTGAATTTCATCAGCGCTACCGACAGAGACGACGTTGGGTGAGATGCGCACAAGCGGGCCGTACTTCTTGTGCAAGGCGATCTGTGTCTTGTAAGCTGAACCGCTGCGGACGTCATTGATGCGCCAGAGGTTTGTGTAGGCAGCGATAGCTGGGCCGGGGATGCGGGAGATGCCATAGGAGTACTTATTGGAAAGGAGGTATATAGTGAGCAGACCGAGGGCAGTGATTATGTAGTGGTGTTTGAGGGTGACGAGTTTGTCTGAGAGGAGGGCGTAGCCCTGGTTGAGGGCAGCCTGGACAGATTCTGTAAGAGCCATGGTGATGATAGACGATAAGGAGTGGATATAGAAAAGAAGAGTAGAAGAAGAGGGTATTGATCAGGTTTATATAAGAATACAGAGATCTATGTCGATCTAGCGCACTTGCCTAAACAGAACGAATCCGAGTCGGAAGCTGTTCGCAGGCTGCGTGGAAGCAGTTCCCGTGACCTGTCCACTATGGTGAGCGTAGTATAGTGTGATGCAGTATTGTAAGAGCGCGTTAGGAGCGTGCTAGGCGCAGTGTTTTGAATGTGTTTAGGGTGTAGGGTTTTCTCCTCACTATCCTATTCAGACTGTTCTACCTCGCAGCAATTTTGCGGGGGCGGAGAATTCGAATCGCACCGATTGGGCAATTTTGGAATAACGCTATCCGATGCCTTTTGCTAAGTTATTCCAATATACTGCTCTTGTAGTGGAGTTTGATACTATTGTTTACTGTTACTGTATTAGTACACTAGCTCAGAATGTCGTATTCGTCTCAGTTCTAACACTATGACGTCATTATTTGCTAAATATTACATAATTCAATTGTGTAATATATCACGTGCAGATCTTCAGGCACGCCCACCCTCAGCGATCCTCGAACAGTTTACAGTGTTCACACTCCACAGTACTGTCAAAATGCGGGCAGTCGTCCAGCGTGTGCGCTCGGCGTCCGTCTCCGTTGACGACAGCCTGGTCTCCTCGTATGTTTTACCCATGCTTATTTGATTATATAAAACATAGCTAACAAGCAGAATCAACCGCGGACTGCTCGTGCTTCTCGGTGTTGAAGCTGGCGATACAACCACGGACGCAGACTCAATCGCCTCCCAAATCGCAAAACTCCGGATCTTCCCTTCTCCAATTTCTCCTTTGACACCTACAGAATCAACAGACTCACTCCCTTCAGAGTCCTCATCAGGCACGACTACTCCCGCTGAAGGATCCACTGTCCTCAGCAAGCAATGGGATAAGAGCGTCGTCGCTATCGGAGGCGAAATCTTGTGCATATCACAATTCACCCTACTCGCCTCTGTTAAGAAAAACAAACCTAGTTTTCACAAAGCTGAAAAGCGTAAGTTCTTCGCTCACTCTCTCCAACTGATGGTGCTAATCTGGTATTTCAGCTGCGGTCGCTCTCGAACTTTACAACTACGCCATGGCACAGATGGAAAAGCAGTTCGCATCCTCAGACAACAACCAGCGAGTCAAGCCAGGCGTGTTCGGAGCATACATGCAAGTCTCCCTTGTCAACGATGGTCCAGTCACAATTGAACTCTCTTCACGGTAGTTTTGGCATTTTGTATATATATTTAGATTAGATATCGGCTATCATATTCATTTTGTATTATCTTATTCCTAATTCATCCCAATGCAACATCACCACAATAAAAAACTATGCAAGAAAACGTACACTGCTCTATCCTCTACAGAATAACGTTGTCAATCAATCGAGTCTTGGTGCCAAACGAATTCGGCACTTTCACCGCCAGGCTCACAATTGCGCCCTTGAGCGGGTGGATTTTCTCAAGTTCCTCAAGAGTATCTAAATCATTCACAGAAATATACTCAATATCCTCAGCAGGGAACTTCTCTGTGATTGATTCCGCAACAACGCTAATAATCTTCTTCGCATCGGTCTCTGTTCGGTACACCTCGACCGCCCGTTGTAACCCGCGATAGATCACGCTCGCCTCGTCACGCACTAGTTCAGTCAAGTACGAGTTTCTCGAACTCAACGCGAGTCCGTTCTCTGCCCGCGTAGTCGGAACAACGATAACGGCACTGCCATGGCATAGATCACTGACCATCCGCTTGACGACGACCGTCTGCTGCACGTCTTTCTGGCCAAAGTAGACGCGTTCGGGTTGTACGATATTAAGCAGCTTCGTGACAACAGTCGCCACGCCGCGGAAAAATTGAGGCCGGATAGCACCTTCAAGCTGCGACGATAATCCTTCGACGGTAACGAACGCGCCGCGCTGCGCGTTAATATCAAGCGGAATCCCAGACGGATACATCTCTTCGACACTAGGCGCAAACACAGCATCAACTTTTGTCATTATCTGTTCAGCTTCGACCCCAGATTTCTCGGGGGACGCGACGCGTGTCGGTGCAGCTGCTGGTTCGTGACGCGCTTGGGCAAGTAGCTCGATATCTTTCTCAAAGTCGCGTGGATACGACGCGAGATCTTCGGTAGGCGCAAACTGTGACGGATTCACAAAAATAGAGACAATAGTCTTATCATTCATGCGTAGACTCGATTGCACTAGAGACATGTGTCCTTCGTGAAGCGCACCCATTGTGGGGATGAACCCCACACTGTGGCCTGCGAGTGTCTGTTGCGCCCGCCATTTGCGAACCTCGGCTTTGGTCCTCAAGATCTGGATCGCAGATGATGCAGCTGCCGATGCAGGAATCTTCTCTGCGACTGCGGTAGAGGACAACCGAATGAAAGAGTAACCAAAGGAACATAGCGCTGAGCGCAGCAATTGTGGTCTGTTTGTCATCTGTTCTGTTCCTGGTCAGTCATGAACAGCGGTTCTCCGCACACGAGTACTTACATTCAATCTTAGAAGTGCTTTACAAATCTCACACAATCAAACACAGCTCAAAAACAGTTCTTTGCACTCTCAAACAGCTGAGAAAACAGTCAAAAGAATAGCAAAACGCAGTGGGATAAATGAACACTGCTCAACCGCCACAATGATGATTTCTTCAGCGTGGAAACTGTACCGGAAAATCAAACAAAAATAATAAATTGCGCCGCAGAGCACTGCACAATTATAAAACTATTTTGCATTGACTCCATAGTCGTTGACATATTGTTTGTATATGCCACATATACTCAATACCAGGGCATTATGCAGGGGAACTCATCGCACTATTTAGGACACCCTAACCACAACAAATAATCTACGCGGTTGCCACGCTGAACAACTTCTCATCATCCAACAATATCAAGATGTCAGACAGCAACGACGAGCGTGACCGCGACATTGCCGAGCGCGATGAGCTTGCGAAGCAGCTTATTGAGAAAGACCGTCGACAGCAGAATGGCAAGAGTCGGAAGCAGGAAGTCGTTGATGAGGCGGTGTTGCCTGAGATGCGGGTGCGGTCGCGAGAGGTGTATCTCAAAGCGCGAGAGCAGAAGAAGCTTGAGGAGTTACGGGCGCAAGTGAAAGACGACGAGCTGCTTGCAAAGTCGATGCAGTTGACGAAGGATCAACTAGATGAAATACAGTATAACAAGGAATTGCTGCGGATAACAGAAGAGCGCATGGATATCGACACAAGCTATCAGGGATATCAGATGCTTGACGACTATATCACAGAAAAAGGAAAGCTTGACATGAAGCGCAAGAAGGACATGATGTATAGACGATATAACGAGGCCCCGTCAGATCGAAAGCGCAAGACCGTCACCGACGAAAGTCAATGGGAAGAAGAGCAGGCGCGACGCGCGACCGCAAAAACAGTCAAGAAGCGCTCGGACGATAAAGTTATAGACGAGCAACCTACCTACGATTTCGTTGATGATCCTGATCATCGAGTTGATTTCATCCTCGAAGCAGGTAAGAGTGTCTCGAAAGAACAGGAAGAACTGAACGCACGTCTTAAAGCAGCCGAGCAGCATGCTGTCAACATGAAGCAGGTCCGCGCGTCACTTCCAATCTACCAATACCGCGATGAACTTTTGCAAGCTTTTGAAGAGCACCAGATCCTCATCATTGTCGGAGAAACCGGATCAGGAAAAACAACACAGCTTACCCAGTACCTCCACGAAGCAGGCTACACTCGCGGCTCTAAAAAAGTGGGATGCACCCAACCGCGTCGTGTCGCAGCAATGTCAGTCGCCCAGCGCGTCGCCGACGAAATGGGCGTAAAAATTGGAAACGAAGTCGGATACTCGATTCGTTTTGAAGATAAGTCTTCGGACAAGACTATCATAAAATACATGACTGATGGTATGCTCTTGCGAGAGTTTTTGACTGATCCTGAATTATCTGGGTACTCTGCGCTGATGATTGATGAAGCGCACGAGCGTACTCTACATACTGATATTCTATTCGGATTGCTCAAGGATATCGCACGATACCGAAAAGATCTGCGACTTTTGATTTCGTCTGCTACTATGGACTCTGAAAAATTCTCGGCATTTTTTGATGACGCGCCAATCTTCCAGATTCCGGGTCGACGATACAACGTCGATATCTTTTATACACCACAACCAGAAGCAAATTATATCCAAGCTGCTATCAACACAGTTTTTCAAATCCACACGTCAAAAAACGCAGGAGATATCTTGGTTTTCCTTACTGTAAGTGCCCTTGTTCTTTACATCATTGAAAGAAATGCTAACTTATCCAGGGACAAGATGAAATTGAAACCATGCAAGAAACAATTCAAGAGTACTGTCAGAAACTCGGCAACCGAATCCAAAACCTGATAGTCTGTCCGATTTACGCAAACCTGCCACCAGACCAACAATCCAAGATTTTTGAACCGACTCCGAAAGGTTCACGCAAAGTCGTTCTCGCGACGAATATCGCGGAAACATCTATTACTATTGATGGAATTGTGTATGTGATTGATCCGGGATACGTCAAAGAGAATGTATATAACCCGCGCAGTGGAATGGAGTCGTTAGTAGTTGTCCAGTGTTCGCAAGCCTCGGCTGATCAGCGTGCCGGTCGCGCAGGTCGTGTACAAGCTGGCAAGTGCTTCCGATTATACACTAAATGGGCATTCTTCAATGAACTTCCACGAAGCACCACGCCCGAAATCCAGCGAACCAATCTCGGCAGCGTGGTGTTGCTGCTCATGTCGTTAGGAATTACTGATCTACTCAATTTCGACTTCATGGATCCGCCACCAACAGACACTCTTGCACGCTCACTCGAACATCTCTACGCCCTTGGAGCTCTCAACGATCGCGGTGAGTTAACCAAGCTCGGCCGACAGATGGCCGAGTTTCCAACCGATCCGATGTTTGCTAAAGCAGTCATTGCGAGTGATAAATATGGTTGTGTCGAGGAAGTTTTGTCGATTATCGCCATGTTAGGCGAGGCCTCGGCATTGTTTTATAGACCCAAAGATAAGAAAAACCTTGCCGATGCAGCGCGCGAAGCGTTCAAACGCTCAGACGGAGACCACTTAACACTCCTCGAGATCTATAATCAATGGGTAGACACAGAGTACTCGTCTGCCTGGGCGGCCGAGAATTTTGTGCAGATTAAGAGTTTGAATCGGGCGCGAGACGTGCGCGAGCAGCTTTTACGACTGTGTGAGCGTGTAGGCGTGAAAGTGTCGAGCGCTGGTACACATGAGGCTGCTATCGAGGGGATCAAAAAAGCGATTACGTCTGGATTTTTCGTTAATACTGCGCGGTTCTCGCAGAGCGGCGATAGTTATCGAACTGTCAAGACCTCGCAAACTGTATATATTCATCCGTCGTCCGTACTCGCCAAGAACCGACCTAAATGGGTGCTATATCATGAGCTCGTGCTCACGAGCAAAGAGTTCATGCGGAACGTCATGACGATTAAACCGCAGTGGTTGACTGAGGTGTCGCCACATTTTTACAAGCAAAAGGATATTGATGGGGCAGATGGGAAACGGGTGGGTGAGGGTGGGGATGATGGAGATGAGTTTAGAAGGGCTGTGCAAGCGAGGCGGAAGGTTGAATAGAGCATGATGTTGCATTTTGTTGCATATTTTGTATAATAATATTATGTTCATGATATACTCTGTGTGTAGCTTTTTATGATACAGTTGTTTTACTTTTTCGCTTTTAGATTACCGTCTGACCGGACTGTTTGCCATTTTCGGCTGTATAGGAACAATCAGAATCGTACGATCCCCAAACGCTGCCGGCACCTGATCTTCCTCCATGATAGTCGCAGTGCAAGGATATATCTGAAAATACATAACTCTCATATCCACGAGCGAGATCATCATGCGAGCGGCCCATTCGATCGTGAGCATGATTGCCTGGGTCGGTGGTTGACTAGAATCCGGCGCGCGAGTGAACGAAAGACCGCATATCCTGGTGACGGGTTGTGAAGTCGTTTGCTTGTTCGTCGGGCATGACATAGTGGATTCTGCCAAACATTGCAAACTCGTCGAAGGCAGGTGCGGTTGATTTACTGTAGTTGGGGTTAGGACTGTGGTCTGTCCGGTGGGGTGGACTGGTTGCGTTAAGTTGGGGACAGGGAGTACTGTTGAAAGGGAAGACCATGTCGATTTCATGTCGGCAGGAGCAGACTTTTTGCCAGAGACGTGCTCTGAGTCGTCTGATTTCTATCGAGAGGTCAGTATGCTTTTGATACGAAGCATTGTACAGGGAGAGCATAGCTTCTCTGCCAGCGACGGTTTTCAATCCAACGACATAAAACCCGCTATCCGCAAAATCAAAAAACTCATTCTCTTTCGAAATGTCATCATCCATCTCAAAGAAATGATCGATAAAAGTCATCACCCGCTCACTAATAAAAACGGCGGATATCGAATGCCGGGTCTTAGCTGCTGCTGTGAATTATGAGAGTTCAGGTGCTGCTGTGTTGCCCATTGCTTGCTGTCCAGTGCCGGTAGCTGCATCTGTATCACTGCTGCTGCTGCAGGAGTGAATATTCTAGAGGATGATGGTGTGGAGTGGAGGCTGTGCGTTGAGCAGGTGATCGAGCTAGCTTATCGTACGAGAACTAGCTGCTGCAGGTTTCCAAACCGCTTTATGCTCGTAATCCACGCACTCCAAACAAAAGTCAAAAAGCCCAGCGAAACACAACAAAACCACAAAAATACTCTCGAAAAGGCCTGGACTTGAACAATTCCTGTCTGACTGTTCGTCGCCCCGGCTCCGCTCAGGACAGTTTTAGTTGGTAGTCTTTTTTGAGTTGTATTCGGCGCCGCAGAGTCGCGTTCGGTGCTTTTGTTCGGCATTTCGGCCTCTTATTGCCATTAGCTTTTGTTTATGTAATATTTACTTCGTAACGTTTGTAATATAGTAGTAATATAATGCTGGTATCTGACAACAGCTTTTGGAATAACAGAGAAGAGTACAATGATATTTAGAGTATACAATTACTCCTTCTTGCTAGCGGCCTCCTTTGTCTTCTCGCTCGTCTTATCCTTCTCCTCCATCAATGAACGGAATCGCGCAAGAGCAGGCCATCCCTCGAAAAACGCACAGACAATCCATCCAACGCGCTTGATAGTAGGAACGCGGTAAGCACCGGTCCAGATATACACAACAAGGGCCTCGCCGACGTGGTACAAGAGTGCAAAGTACACTGCGAGTTTGATGAGGAAGGGGAGAACAGCGTAGCCGTAGAGCTTGTGCTGTCGGAGCGGCGATTCTGGGTCATTGATCACGGAAGGATCAAGTATGATAAAGTAGATTCCCAACACGACAACGAGAAAGATCGGGATCGATTTAGGCGTCGGCTTGAGGAAGACATCAACAGGCTTCACGGTCGCATAGCCCAGTCCCTCGGACGCCTGCAGCGCCATTCCGACAAGCACCTCGCGAGCTTCCGACAGGCTCTTCATAGGTGGAGTGAAGTCGATCGTGGCTTCGAGTTGGTCGATGCCGCGGTTGTGGATGTTCTCGTAAGAGATAGTCAGCTTCTCGACGGTGATGTCTTTCAGCTTGACGTTCCGTGATGGCTCAATGCCTTTGTAGTATCGCAGATAATCGTATAAAGACAGCTCATGGTCTGCGTTCATATGTGTGATAATACGCTGCTTGGCTGACACTGGACCGGTTGGCAATGGAGCAGAGACCGGGGTGTTTGTGGTCGGGATGGTCATGGAATCGTCCGACATGACTGTCATTGTCAGTACATCATTAGAAAGCTTTATAAAAGACAATTCGTAATAAGTAGCTACTTACTGCAATATGACGAGCAACTGTGATATACAGAGCAGTATTAATAACCCAGGAACAATAGCTCACTTCCAGCTTCAATTTTAAATGGTGCCATCTAGGCTGTTTGCTTATCAGATTTGCCCTTACCTTAATTAGTAATAATTTGCATTAGCATTACTCATGTCCATTCTTAAATACCCTAACATCAAATTACTAATATTGTTTCAATCTTACTAACATATTATCTAATGCAACTGTCTCGGCAGCAGGGCATTTACCCACTTATCCCAACGTTGCCAGCTTCGAACAAACTTAACCTGTTATCAAAATACGGCCGGCCGCGATAAGAAACTCGTAAGTAGTCCTTAAATCCCAGTCTCTTCTGCTTCCATGTTCAATACAGCAACTGTATTCTGCTCAATTTAGTGCGCAGTCTAACAAAGAACAGCGAGAGCAACATCCAGATTGACAAGCAGGGCTGACAATCCAGCGCCGTCAAGCGCACAAGCGGACAGCCTTAGCTAATCAGCTAATCTGCAATCTGTCCGCCGTGCACAGAGACGATATAGTTCATCCTAGCCAGGCGAAATGAAACTATGAATTGTTCCCCGGTCAAATTTGGGCACTTGAACTGATGCACAATAGGCTTTAAGAAGCCTGGCGCCCACCGACTCCGACCTGCTCTGGTTCTCCTATTTTGTAGCCATATCTCTGCCTACTTCTGCTTCTTTTCCCTGCAATTAAACTCCCAGATCACGATGCCTTCCACTGACGAATTCACTGGCTACATCGGCTACGACCCCGAGTCTGTCAACGGTAACCTCAAGAAGGCTACCTTCAACCCAAAGGTCTTCGCTGACAACGATATCGATATCAAGATCACCCACTGGTCAGTCCTCTGCTCTACATAATTCTCTCTTGAATCAATTGGTGCTAACCAATATTTTTACAGCGGCATGTGCGCCTCAGACTTGCACACCCTCCGCTCCGGATGGGGTGCTACTCCCTACCCTGTCGTCGTCGGACACGAGATTGTCGGTATCGTCACCAAGAAGGGCAAGAACGTCACAGACTTCGAAATGTAAGCCTTCTACTCGCGTTCAGTGCCGTATCTCCATCACTAACAATCCACAGTGGCGACCGTGTCGGTGTTGGTGCCCAGTGCGACGCTTGCCTCAAGGACGACTGCCTGGACTGCTCCAACGACAACGAGCCCTACTGCTCCAAGAACGTCTTCACCTACTCCTCGACTTTCGAGAACGGTGATACTTCCTACGGTGGTTACGCCCTTGAGGGACGCTACCCTGCCTCCTTCTGCTTCAAGATCCCCGAGGCCCTTCCCTCTGAGGTTGCTGCTCCCATGATGTGCGGTGGCATCACTGTCTACTCGCCTCTCAAGCGCAACGGCTGCGGCCCCGGCAAGACCGTCGGTGTCGTCGGTGTCGGCGGTCTCGGCCACTTCGCCATCCTCTTCGCTAAAGCCTTAGGTGCCGATAAGGTCTACGCTCTCTCGCGTACCGAGGCCAAGGGCCCTGATGCCATTGCCATGGGCGCTGAAGGCATCATCGCCACCTCAACCCCCGGCTGGAACACAAAATGGGCTCGCACTTTCGACCTCATCATCTCGACCGCAAACAATCCTAGTATGCCGCTCAACGAGTACCTCACCGTCTTCAAGGCCGGTGGCCGCTTCGTCCAGGTCGGTCTCCCCGAGTCTCCCATCCCCCAGTTGTCCTTCGGATCCCTTATCAACTACAACGTCCACTTGATGGGCTCGCTCCTTGGATCCCGCGCGGAGATCAGAGAGATGCTCGAGCTCGCGGCTACCCAGGGCGTCAAGTCTTGGGTTACGTGCTACCCTATGGAGGAGGTAAACGAGGTCTTGAAGCTCATGGATGCCAACAAGGCCAAGTACCGTTTTGTCCTTACCAATTAAGAGTCTTTGGATTGTGATGGTTTGTGTTTGGCATTTTATATCTGTGATGACTTGGCTTTCGCTGGCTGAAACCATATGAAACCATATGCTGTATTTCTCATGATGATTTGAATAGATATATAATAACAGCATACGTAATTCATCAGACACTCCTGTTCTCGTAATTACAAACCGACTACAACTTGGCTTTGATCATCTTTGATCCTCTAGCAATCAAATGCTCCGCCTCACCGACCATCTCATCCACAATCTCCTTAGCCGGCTTGACCTCCTTGACAAGCGCAGCAACTTCTCCCATCAAATACGGGAATCCGTAATCGTCAATCATCTCGGGCATTTCTTTGCCACTTGACTCATACTGCTCGATTTCCCACGGAACAGGAATCTTTCCTTCGCTGGTCAATTTCTTGATCTCTGCCTGTCGGTTGTTTTCCCAGTCAAGCGCGTATGGGTTCTTGATGATTCGGAGTGGTCTGCCGGTGTAAATAATCGTGCGGAAGGTGCCATCATAATCGCATCCCACGACCGCATCTTGATGACCCTTGGGCGCACCAGCTTCAGTGGCACAGATAAAACGAGTACCAACCCACACAGCCGACGCACCGTACATCAAAGCAGCAGCAAGACCTTTACCACTTGAAATACCTCCCGCGGCAACGACTTCGATCGGATTTCCGGTCAACGGAGACTTGTGACCTTTAACTGCTTCAACGACAGCCGGGATCAAAATAGAGGTCGGCACGCTACCAGTGTGTCCACCACCTTCACCTCCCTGCGCGCAGATGATATCAACACCAGCAGCCAATGCTTTGTTAACGTGTTTAGGAGCACCAATCATGTTCATGACCGGGATCCCTGCCTTATGAAGTTGCTCGACGACCTCCTTAGGCGGTACGCCAACAGCAGACACAAACAACCCTGTCCCTTCCTCAATGACGACTTTGATCAAATCAGGAAGTTGTCCATGGGTATAATCATAATTTGTCTTGCGCGCGGTTCCGCCAACCTGAGGTAACAAAAGATCGACTCCGAATTTCGTGATGCCAGGCGCGAGGTTGGATTTGATCTCGCGGATCTGCTCGCGCAGCATCTCGGGGGTATAGCCTAAACCGCCAATTACACCTAAACCACCAGCATTAGAAACTGCGGCAGCTAAATGAGGGCGTAAACAAGGATTGTCAGTATTTATAAATTCGTGAGGGGGTGTAGAGGGATGACATATCAGATGCGACGTTCATGCCTGCGAGCAGGATTGGATGTTTGATTCCAAACAACTCTGTGATCGGTGTTGTAATAGTCATATTGCACAGTATTTATTCAAAGAATAGTATTCAATTAATGATGATAGAAGAAGGAAGGAAAGTTGGGAAGAAGAAGATGGCGATCGAGGAGTATTTATTTGGCTCGGCTGTCGGCAAGAATGGAGATGAGCGCAGGATGCGGGGTGACTTATGAGTGGTGTTCAAAGAGGAACTGCCACAGCTCAGCATAGTATTGTAGAAGTGCATATATTGAGAATAATACTTTTTATATTTGTATATTTCAACTTATAATGAATATATTCTACTCAACCACCACCATCAATATACTCTCTCTAGCAACAACCTCGGCACATGGCAATCACTAGCAAACTCTGCGGGTTAGGTTTATCCTAAACAGGAAAGGAGCCTCTCTTAGAGATGCTCATCCCTGCTGTCTAGACTTACTCCTGATCTTAACTACCCTGCGATTTAAGGTCTGTGGGAAAGCAGGGTGCCCAGGCTGGGATTTGGAGTATATGCATGCTTTTACTGTAGCTTGCTAGGTTTCACGGGATGAGTTATAGGATTATTTTTATGAAGTGTCGCAAGGATGATAAATCGCCCAGGTGTTGCTGTCTCTGTTGTGGTTCTCGGAGATTATCCCAATTTGTTGCCAGAGCGTTTGAATACACCTTCTATGCTGCATGATTTCCTACTTTTACATATACGATTTGTACTTTAGTCTTGTTCATGCATACAGCAAGATTCATGTATACAGAGATTCATGTATACAGCTGACTTGTGAAATATAAGCATTTGTAGAGCTGATGTTCAGATTTTTCATGATAATACCTTGCTGGTCGTTAGTTAAATGTCCACAAAGCCAACTTTGATTCTCCAGTACGTATTCGAAGACAAGCATAAAACAGCGTTTTCTTTGTCAAGCAAATAATCAAAAATATTAAATGTGAATTAAATGTCAGAAATGCTCCACTTGCAGCTTGTAGTCTCTCTGAATTCTGTGCATGACCCCTACGCAGCTCACCATCTCTGTTTTTGCATCTATATAGTCAAGTAGCATACCAAGTAAGTAATCTCATGTTTGAGTACATCTATATAAATTGTATCTGCCAGAAAGAAGTATAAAAGGCATATTGTACATGTGTGAGATTTTCAACAGTATCGCTATTCTCAACTCCTCCACTACATGAATGAGATACTCCACCTGTTTTTCAAACATAGCAAATGCACACTTCTTTAGCTTCCATTTTCTCCAATATACTGATTCATATAACAGATAGTCAACATCAACAAGACACATCCAAATCCATCTTCATTCACCGATGGCAATCAAACTCAAACTCTGAGCCGCACCATTATCCGAATACGGAAACTATTCAACATACGCGCAGGATTCTTACAAAAGCTCAATAATAACCTATTTATTTCGCATACAGAATAGTGTGAATTTACAAAATTAGCCAAACTCCAAAACTGCCCTACAAGAAAAAACGCCTTTGTAATTCGTACAGTGTGACCTAGAACTTGAGTTGTTTGAGAGGAAGTTTGCCGGCGCGCGGTCTCTTGATGGCTAGCACTGGTTTCTCGTCACCAACACGTTGGATAGTCATTTTAGGCGCTTTCAGTACACAACCTTCCATAGTCAAGCTTTTCATTGATGAGCTGAGAATATAGTCGCAAGGTATTGTGCTGAAGATGTCGCTGTAGAGAGTCAATCCAGAATAATACAGCTCGGATAGCGCGGGAGCGAGTTTTGTGAGATTCTTATACTCATCGAGCATCCACGCAGGCTGGTTATGATAAAACGGCTTACCAGCTTCGCTGTAAGGTTTTGATTTTGTCAAGTTGCGCACGCCGAGTCTGACGGAGTGGAGAGCTGGGAATATGGCGGAGTAGACGATGTTGTCATCGCTGAGGAGCGCGCCGCCGCGACCGCGCAGACCACTCCGTTCGTATGCGTTGCACTCGGCCACGATGGAGTGCAAATACGGCATTTCGTAAGGAGCTTTCTGGACAAGGGTATTTGCAAACTCTCCAAAGATAGACATGTGCATGGTAAGCGATTCGAGGTTGTGGAAGCTAGTCATTTCAAAATATATAGACGGTACGCGCTCGTCCCAGCCACGAACAACGTCAAGCACCGAACGATCCAGCGCGACGTGCTTGAGAGTCGACAGTCTCTGCTCCAGATCAGGATACTTCTCAAGGAGCGGGACGTCCTCTGTTGCGCTGTGGAAGTGGTAGCGCTGCTCGGGCGTCATGCGCATGCGGATATCGAGCAAGACACCGGTGGTCGAGTCCTCAATAGCCGCCCAGGGATCGATGTATACTGCCTCTATCTGTTTTGTCCTAATATTGTCCATCACTCTGCCAAAGTAGCCGTACGTCTGAAAGGCTCTTGTGTCGCTGAAATCAAGAGTCCCGCCCCGCCGGGCGAGATCATACTCAAAGTACCCGTCGAGCAGCTCTTTCCATTCCCTGCAAACCATAGCCAGGGTGTGGATAAACGGATGTGGAACATATTGCAAGATCATGCAACTGAGCTCTAGCGGGAGCTTTGAGAGCACTGTGCGCTGCTGTTTGCGCAAGACAGAGGCGAATTCAGGCATTGTTGCTGCGGGTTGCGCCGGCCTTGCTGTCGTCATCACAGCCATTGTGACGGTTTCAGATGACATTAGCTGGCTCATTTCGCAGCAGCAAAGATTACTGGCAAAACAGTCAAAAGTCACAGCTAGTTGATCTAAATCTAGTGAGCACGAAGATTGTCTAAAGCAGGTGCTGTGAAGAGTAACAAAATGCCAGTCAAAACGCAGGCTGTCTGACCTTGTTTAATTTAACTAATTCGGATCGTGTGACACGAGTTGGGAGTTTCATTGGGAGTTTGTACACGTGTGATCTGGTCACAATTACACTACAGCTCATCAGTGTTTTAGCCTGTATATCTGAGCATTCTAGAGACTGAATAAGATAGTGTGTCTATCAAGTGTATTATTGTGTTATTTGATAGTTATTTAAAAAAATTAGAACCAGCGTGGCGACGGGGAGCGGACGAGGATGCGTTGGACTGCACCGCTGCGGCCTCCTTATTCATCCTCGGCGCAGTCAGATTGTTGTCTGGATGCTCTCTTTCTCGTCTTCGCGTGTTTCCGGATACGAAACACGTTATTATCTCTTTATTTACTCTTTTGTAAGGTACTTAGTAACAAAGTAAAGGGGCGTAAGCAAGCAAGGGGCTTAAGTGTAAGCAGTAGGCAGAGTGCAGCGAACGCGTCGCGTCTGCGTCTACTAGGTGTTCAATCCAAGTCTTCTTGCCATATCTCAAAATACCACTGATACTCTACTTCTTTTAGATAAAAATAGTAAAATCTCCAAAACTTTTGCACATTGAAGGTCAAATTACTGAATTAATCGCTCTTCAAACAAAGCGCTAATGCCATACTCAACACTGACAAAACTCTTCTCGTCAATAATCGGATACACATTTTTTATAAGTCCCTCCAAATCTCCATTCACTACAAACATCTTCCATCTTTTCAGAGTTGTCGCTGTATCATGTTGGTCGGATAGAGATATGTTACAGGCCGGGAAGAGGTTATCGAGGATTGCACGGCCATCTGGAAGCCCGAAGCCGACTAAGAACAATTAGCCCGATTAGACTGATATTCTATTTTATAGACCAGCTGAATATAATTTCATAAGAATATACCATTCGTAGAGAAGATCCCTTGACTGGCACTATCGTTGATTAGTTCATGTCCTCGCATACAGCAGTAAAGTCGTAGAAAGAACTCAGCCTGCCATTCGATCCGCATCTGCTGCGCACTGGAAGACTGCCGACAAACGAACCTACCGTCACTTACACTCCAGGATGGCAACGTATATGAACTTCCTAAAATTCGCACGATGTAGAGTGCTAGTTCCAGCTTTGGATTGGCGAGTATCTGGTGATCGCTTACGAGACGCGATAAGTAGTCGAGCCGTGCCTTTGGAGTGATCTTGCTCAACGATGTATTAGACAACCAATCTGACAAACGTGCATATGTCTCTGCATTATCTCGTGATTTAACCAGAGCTTTGCGAAGTGCTGGTGGTAGACAAAGGAAGTCGTCGCCTGAGCAGGAGCATCCAAGTGCTAGCTGGATCGCGGTGGAGATCTGCTCCGGTGCTATTTCGAGCCGTGCTGCGACCTCGACTGGAATTGGCACAAGTTTTGGAAACAAAGCAGCTTAAAATGCCGTATATTTCATTGATCTAATTGCTTTAGTGATTGTCTTCCTATTATATTCCACACAATCAATGCTATTCCTATCAACAATCGCCAATCTGCTCGGGCCGAGTGTGCGGCTCCAAAAAAGTTTCTACAATCTCAATCAAACTGCTCCTCGACTGCTCTTCCGCCACGTTAAACAAAATCCTCCTCTATCACAGATTTCTTTGTTGACTTAGATGCGGTATACAGCACCGCATTTAGCTCGTGTATTTTCCTCTGTTTTATCTAGACCGCGAGTTCAGTTCCCGCAACGCGCACCACTAATGGCGACAAACGACATCGCACCGCTGCTCCCGCCCGACACAATCGCTGTGCAAAAACTGGTGCTTAACACCAGCAAAGCTGGCTTAGATACGTGGCATCGACCGAATAGATTGCAGCCTGTATCTATTGATTGTTTTGTGAAGGCACCCGTTGAGGTTGCTGGTATTTCGGATCTGGTCGCAGAGTCTATACACTACGGTACTCTGACTAAAGAAATCACAAAGACAGTCGAATCCAAACCTGAGCAAGAACCGATCATCTCGACGCAAGAGCAAGGAACTGGCCGCAGACTTGCTCATGAGATTGTGTTATCTGCTTTTGCGATTGGCGCAGAGCATGTCACTGCTCGTCTGGCTTTTCCAAAGAAACTCCTTCGAGCTGATGCAGCAGGTTGGCAGGTTACCAGACACCGGTTCACACCATATGGAAGCCCAGCAATCACAAGCGACATTGACGAATTTGCTTTTATCAAAAATTTAAGAGTGTATACTGTCATCGGAGTTAATCCGTGGGAGAGACTCGAGAAGCAGGAGATTGTCGTTAGCATTGAGCTGCGGAAGGAGGTTGCGGGTGAAATTGACACTGTCACAATTGCTGACGCCCTGGTTAAAGTACGTCTACTCTGCCTTTTTTATCGAGTCATTCGCTAACAAATCTAATAGGAAATTGAGGCATCATCATACCTAACAATTGAAGCTCTTGTATCAGCACTAACGCGCTTCCTCTGCGTCGAACACCAACTCGAATCCGCAACTGTCCGCGCACTCAAACCACGCGCTATAGCCTTCGCTGAAGGTCCAAGTGTCGAAATTACCCGTACAAAACGATTCTACAGTACCGAAGCCTCCTCGTTCTGCGCAGAGAACAAGGGTGAGCATATCGCTTATCTCGGATTAGGCAGTAACTTGGGCGACAGCGCGTCTCTGCTTTCAGCTGCGTTGGATGAGCTTGAAAAGCGAGGGATTAAAGTTCTTAAGACGTCCTCTATGTATGAGACTGCACCGATGTATGTTGAAGATCAACCTCGGTTTTTGAATGCGGTGTGTAAGGTATCTACTACGCTTTCTCCGCATGACCTCCTCAGAGCTGTGCAAGACGTCGAGAAAAATGCGCTTGGCCGCGTAAAACTGATCAACAAAGGTCCGCGCACAATCGACATTGACATCGAATTGTACGACGACATTGTCATGCGCGATGGTGAGATTCTCTCGATTCCGCATGTAAGCATGCTCGAGCGCGAATTCGTGTTGCGGCCGTTGGTCGAGATTGCACCAGAGTATGTACACCCTGTCACGATGAAGACTATTGCGGAGCAATTCACGCATTTATGTCCCCCCAAAACGTTCATTTCTGAGATGTTTACGGTTGTGCCGTTGAAGACATTCCGTGGAGAGACAAAGCAGATGCTGTTTGACACGATCCATCACGTACGCACTAGTACTTATGTAATGGGTATCCTTAACATTACACCTGATTCGTTCTCAGACGCGGGTGATAATGAGTCTCCCGACGCAATGCTGGCTACCGCCAAAGCATTTTTAGACGTGAATCCAAAGGTTATCTTTGATATTGGTGGACAAAGCACGAATCCGAAATCAGTTGATCCAGGCGCAGAGGTCGAGATATCGCGGGTCGTGCCGGCAATCAAACTTCTGCGATCCCTTCCGGAATTTGAACACACGCTTATTTCTATTGATACGTACTACGCGAGTGTCGCAAAAGCAGCAATCGAAGCAGGCGCGGATATAATCAACGATGTTTCTGCCGGCGCACTTGACCCTGACATGCTCAAAACAGCCGCCGAACTCGATGTACCGATCATCCTGATGCATATGCGCGGCACGCCACAGACAATGACTCAGCTGGCGACCTACGAATCTGATGATGTAGTCGAAGGTGTTGCGTCTGAACTTGCGCAACGTGTGGTGTTGGCTGAAAAGGCGGGGATTAAACGCTGGAATATGATTCTCGATCCTGGTCTTGGATTTGCAAAAAATCGGAACCAGAACCTCGATTTATTGCGTGAACTGCCGTATCTTTTACGCTCACGGCGCGCGTTTGAGGGATTACCATGGCTCGTAGGACCTAGTCGGAAGACTTTCATCGGACGCATTACCGGCGCCGAAGCGCCCAAGGACCGTGTCTTTGGTACGAGTGCTGCCGTCTCTTCGTCGATTGCGGGCGGTGCGGAGATCGTGAGAGTGCATGATGTGAAGGAGATGACGGATGTGGTGAAGGTTATGGATGCTATTTACAGACGGCCTGAGAGTTTGAGGACGAGGCCGGAGTAGTCAGTGTTCATTTTGTATTCAATAGCTTGTAATTGCTGACTCAGTTCGGTGAGGTAATATACTGTTCTCCGCATGACTCAAAACGCTTCGTTACCATTTCTCCTTCTGATCATGACACGCTCATCTGCAGCATCTCTACTTCGACGTAATACCAGCAAGTACAATCTCAACTCAGAGCAAAGTTAAGCGATATGCCTCAGCTCCCAAACCTAATTTCTACTTTAAGTGTTTACACTTTAATTTAAGCTCTTTGAATAAGGTTAAAGTGTACGTCATTTCGGACGCCGCAGGTTGAAGATCATCGTGCTCGAAACGCACAGAGGAAGGACACCCGACCGGTAGGGAAGAGGAGGGAGAGGAGGGGAAGTCCAAGGCGGGACTTGGCGTGAATGAAAAGCGAGATTGCGAGAATAGAGATATGGAGCGGGAGTGTGGAGAAGTACACCGAGGAGTTGGTTGATTTTGTGGTGGAGGTGATAATGGCGCCACCATTAAATGCCCTCAGTTGGTCTCTTTTTCAACTTCTTCATTTGCTTGTTGGATAGAAGAGATTCAGGTTTTACTATACAAAGAAAATATCACAATGAAAGTATTTGTGTTTACGGGTTTGCTGCTTAGCCTGCCAGGTGCGCTTGCAAAGCATACCTTCTTCAACTTGTATGTTCTCCATCTTCCATCACGACCTGGCTAACAAGAATAGCGGCGACTCCTACACTTCTACTGCATTCTCAGTGCTTTCGGACCTTCCGTCAGAAAGTAACCCGTTTGGAAACCCGACATTCAATATGACCTACGCAACGAACGGGATCAATTGGATCAAATATCTCGCTACCGAATACAATTCGTCCTCCTATTTGGTTTATAACTTGGCGGTATCGGGAGCGACTATCGACAGCAGGATTACGTATATCAATAAGAGTATTAGGTCATTTGTTGAACAGGTCGAGACTACGTACCTGCCGTACCTTGCGAATGGTAGTACGACTGTTGATGCGTCTGATAAGTTGGTATCCTGGAACCCAGCTGAAACCACCACGACAATCTGGTTCGGAATAAACGACGTATTAACCACGTACGTCGCAAATAATACGACTGCGGAGAGGAAAGTACTGTTTGCTAAGATGATGCGGTCATATTGGTCTGCAGTTGAGACGCTCTATGAGTCTGGCATGCGCAATTTTGTGTTTATGACTGTGCCGTCGCTAGACCATAAATCGACCTTCACGACAGCACAGCGCCAGTCTTTACACTACGCTATCGTGGACTACAACGCTGTTCTGAAGTACCGCGCTGAGGCCTTTGCAGTGGCACATCCCAGCGCGAAGACTGTAGTCGTTGATATGTACCTTACACTCTGGTACATCATCGACAACTACGAATCTCTCGGATTCGCAGTACAGTCACTCTCCTGCGACTCCTACGAAGAGGGTGTCCCCTTCGTGAATACATGGTACACTTCCTGCGAGTACCCAGCTTCCGACTACGTATTCATCAATTCCGTCCACGTCACAACAGATGTCCATCGGCTCTTTGCTCAAATCGTCGCAGCAGCTCTGGAATCCTCATTCTCTTTCCCCATCGCCTCTACAGCCCGCGACCAAGCCCTGTTATTTGCGTCAAAAGTATCCGAGTCAGGCTTGCAATATGTCTCGCTTCCGGCAGCTGGAATAGCAGAATCTTATATTGCGGTACAGGCTTCGGCGGGATCTATTACTTCTCTCACACCATTGGCAAGTCCTGTGCCAACTGCAAGTCTGAATAAGCCTTATGGTATGATTTATGTCGGGTCTTGAATCTTTCTTTTTTTTTTTGGCAGATGTTACGATGATTGAGAATGAGGCGTTGGGGTAATGTATATAATATTACTATAATTAAGAATATACTGTACAAGTTACGAGAGATTGGTGGCAAAAATAATTCAAAATTGCTCTATAGACAGACTAATGCTACAACAAAACTCCCATCCTTTTTTCCCTAGTATGGCACGCAACAGCTAAAACATCAGAAATATTACACATTAATTCAAAAAAAAAAACGATTCAAAACAGAAATCATCAAGTATTGAGATCCTCGGGAAATACATTAAATGGCACAACTTCCAAAACCCACTGCAGCCACGGTCGCCATTCAGGTTCAGAAAGGTACAGACGACAGATAGCTGTAACGTCAGCTTTCACTCGCTCTTCCTGCCACCATGCACCGAGTAATGAGACGACGGAAAGGAAATGAACGAAAGTTATCAGAGCGACAGTTTCGCGACCACGAAGACGCATGTGAAATTCCTCGGAAAGCAAGAATGGCCAGGTGAAGACGTATTTTCGAAGTTCGGCAGGTCGGGAGTGACGGAACGCAGTCACAAGCTGCGCAAGAAGATGGATGGCGGGGATATAGCATTCAAGGTCAGCTGGGCTGTTTGCGTACAGTTTTGTCGTTAAAGAGAGAAGTTGGGCAAGCGCAGGTTGAGCATCGACAGTTCCACCGGGCGAAGCGTTGGCAAGAGAATTGAAGTCGATACCAAATAGCGAGTCAAGATCAAATCCGGTCTGCATTGTCTGCATTTCGTGCACAACTGTTCGAATACCGAGCAGGATAGGCAACCATCGGTCGATTGAAATAATGACAAAGTCAGATGCGTCTTCGATGTCGTTGAGCTGGTCTGCGCGCGGCTCCTTGACGTTTCCACTTTCATCGCGCTCTTTGAAAGCGAATGATTGAATAGCAATTAAACTGCCAGCGACAGTCATGGCTTCAAGGTTTCCAGGTCCACGAGGACCCATGATTGACGCGCGGAAAGTTTCGAGTGCTCGCTGTCGGTACCATATCTCTGCACGCTCAAAGTAGAGGTTTCTTTCCTTCTCAGCAGCCAAATCAGCCGGCGCAAGCATACCGGCGGCGTCATCGCGCGTGGTGCGTTCTTGCAGGAACCGCATGTGAGTAGAAGCGATAGTCAAGATGGCATACATCAGGAATTCATGACCAAAGGCCATGCGCGGGATCTGAATCAGCCACAGGTCACCGTCTGTTTTGTCGGTAAATGTCGGAGCGGTGACGGTTAGAAAATGATGTAAAAGCTCAAGCTGGGCCATATGCAAGCGCGAAAACTCTGCATCTGCAAGGTCATTTTGTTGTTGCTGCTGCTGCTGCTGCTGTTGGAGTTGGATGTGGGATGCGGAAACTTGGGATGGAGCATACGCGGAGGTGGCAGGCGACCCGGTGCTAGTCGAGGCAGGCGAGAGCGCACCCGTGTCCGATGCTTTGTGTCTCTGCACCTGCGCACGCTTGACGCCATTATTTCCTGCGTCGTGAGCACGTGGAAGAGCAGGCGGAGCAGGCGACGAGGTCGGGTCAGAAGACTGCAGATAATCGCAGTTGACGCCATGTTTGATGCAGTTGAAGCACTGCGGTTTCTCTTCGTCGCATTTGATCCGTCTGCGCTTGCAGTTTCCGCAGCCTTTTCGTGATTTGATATGGGACTTGCGCGGTCTGATGATGCGCCCAGCGGGTGTTTCCACTGAGAGAGGTGAGTATTGATGTTGTTGCTGGTGCTGAATGGACTGCGGGCTGTGCTGCTGGTACGCAGCCTGGCTGCTCATCGGGTGTCCAATCTGCTTAAGTGCGTCGTCGTGGTTCAGCAGCGCCGTAACAGGGCTCTGCTTAGCATTTGTAGAGCCAACAGGGAAAAAAGGTGTCGTCTGGCCAGAAGGAGCAGCACCAGTCGCAGCACCAGGCGCACCAAACTGCTGGACCGGATTCGAAGCCGACATGCTGGCAAGAGTGTAAGCTACCGATGCTGCGGACAGCTGAGCAGACCTGGGATTCGCGAAGCTGTTGCTTGTGTTGTTGTTGTTGTTGTTGTTGTTGCCGAACCTGTTGCTGATGAGTCCACTCGTGTCCAGCGGATTAAAAGGCGCCCGAGGACCGCTGCCGGTGGATGCCGGGTAAGCACTTTTGCTAACTAATAGATTAAAAATCAAATTAGATAAGCGAGGAGGATCTAGAGATGCGTACGCACTGAATAGAGTGTCGAGGACGGAGAAGAGCTCGTAGTCTGGAGTTGGGTTTGCTGTTGTGATATTATGAAGACTGTTTAGACGATTGTCTGAGTTGTTTTGCACTGCGTTTTCATCGCTGTCGTGCATTTGCAAGTCTGGAAAGAAGAGCGCAGGTTCAAGCAAAGCAGTCATTGTTTGTGGTCTCGAGAGCACTGATAAGAACCAACAACATCTAGCCTGTACCAACCCTGCCCGACAGCTCTCTTTTATACAAACATCCACACTCGTGAATAAAACAGCAGCAACAAGCACTCCGCTTCCTCGCATCTCCGCGTCCTCGTCCCCGCCAACTCAAATGCCACTCTGTCGCCGACTCACCGACGTCATCCCGCCGGTCTGCGCCTCCTCATTCCGCTGTCAAGGCTCCTGATATCGTCCGCACTTCGCCAGTTTCCCTCAACTCTCTCCCTTTGTTCACACTGCTCCCGTATTCGTGACTTACTAACCTTCCTCGCTCTTGTTCTTCTCTTGCCAGCCTGACGAGCCGCCTCTGTTCCGCCCGGCGACGTCCTCGTTTAAGCTTTCATTACGACGTCATCTGTCTTGTCTTTGTTCCCGCTTCCAGTCTTGCCCTCGCTTTAAACAAACCACCCTGCTCTGCTCCAAATCCACCATTGTCTTGCGACTTGCTTCGCCTCCCCGCGACTGCATTAGGCCCAACTCTACCAATCTCGGGCTTTTCTCGCTTTTCTCGCTTTCAACAGCCTGCAATTGCTATAACCCCGGAAAATAAAATCACTGAATGCTGACAACGCTGTTCCTACTCGGTCACGGCCTGAGTTGCCTATTGGATTCATATTGCATTGCATTGTAAATAAAATAGAATATTATCATTGACTCTAATAATACACAACAACAGCATACAGAACTCATCAAACAGATTCATACCCACTTTTGTACCACTATTATCACTCATTATTACACTCACTAAACATTGCACAGCACAAATTATACACGCTCGTCAACCGCTACTCCTAACCACTGTTACAATGGCTTGAACGGGGCGCAGCAACTGTCAATCTCCTTCCCATCGCAACCTTCACAGACTAGTGAAAGTTACTTATGTATAAAAATAAATCTCTTCTCGACTGCTCGTCTGTATTTCTGACTTGAGCTGAGCAATCAGCAACTGTCCTCATAACTGCCGGTATACTCAGTAGTACTCCTCCAATCCCAGCGCTAAGAAATCGGGCGTACCCATCGCCGCAGAGCAATTATACGTCCGGTTATTCGCCTGCGCAGGCATGATGCCCGCCGCCAGTCCGCGCTCATACGACCACTGCGTTGCTTCGGAAGTCTCTGTCTTCCATGTCCAGTACATGAATCCCCATCCACCATTACTCTCAAACGCGGTCATTTGCGCCTCAGCGCTCATCAACAGATACTCTTTATACGTGGCATCGTAGTCTTCCGGCGCAACATTGGTCAGATTACAGTAGCAATCTGGTGTAGTTGGACATGAAGGCGTCAGAATCTGCGACGCAACATCAGTCACATTCATCGTGCCTTCCCATCGCGAACCAACTCCAACGTTGTTTAAATACAAAAGACAGTCAGTGTCGGCCTGTGACCATTCACCAACAAACGTTGGGCCATGTCCGGTGGTTGTATCCACTGACACCAGCATCGAATCACTCCACTATAAACAGTTAGCACTAAACTCTTGCAACTACTCCACAATAACATACACTGCTGCAGATATAGTTAATCTTAGCTGAATGCGTCATAGCAATCAAACCAGCATCAAAGATAAGATACTGATGCACATCAAGCACCATCTTCGGATACTCGCTCTCCGGAAACACTCCCTGCCACGAAGCAACACCACGGAATCCGTCGCCAAAGACAATATAGTTTTCATATCCACCGTCGCGCACGGTAGTATATGCCTCCTTAGTCCAGTTGATCACCGTAGTCGCGTTCAACTCTAGCATATTTGGCTCATTCACGAGTCCGTAAAGAGCCACGACGTTTTTGTATCTGTCCTGCGCAAAAAAAGCTGATAATTTCGCATGCATCTGTAACGTCAACTCGCCATACTCTGCTCCATTCGTGCCATTCAGCCACTGAATCTCGCCTTGTCGTCCCGAGTGGTTCCAGCCATTAGCATTACCAGGAACAGAGTGCAAATCAACATTCACGCGCAAACCGTATTTACGCGCCCACTCAATGGCACGAAGCAGATATCGCCAACTTACTTTCTCGAGATATGGATCGCCTTCGAGATCATTCACTGCCCAGTACGGGTACGGAATACGCACGTGGTCGAGACCTGCGGCGGCGATGTCTGCGAATGTCGACTCATTGATGAAGGTAGCGTAGTGCTGCTCAACCACGTCTTGTAAATCGTCGCCAAGTTTCTGTGAGAGTGTATACTCATCAACGACGCCCGAGCCAATTGCATATTTTTCAAAAAAGGACGGAGTGATAAATGGCTCGATGATAAGCCAACCGCCGATATTGACTCCGCGGATGGGACGCGTGGTGTAGTTAAACAGCTCATTAAGCGCAGGCACGTTCTCGTTCGGCGCCGCAGTGTCGTCCCAGGTCATGTTAAGTCCCATAACGGGAAGACCACCGACAGTGTCGTTGGTGAAGGTGGTGTTGAAGTCTGTGGTGTCGTACCAGGTAGACACGTCGAGGACAGTGCCGACAGCCCAGGAGGGAGTGTCGTCAGTGCTGCCGGTGCTGCCACTAGCGCTCGACGAGGCAGACGGGTTCGAACTCGAGCCAGTAGTCGTAGGCGAAGCGGAGGATCCCGAGGAGTCATCAGAATTTGATGAGTCCTCGAGTTTTGGTTTAATCACAAGAATTCCGACCGGGACTAACACAGCGGCGAGGATGGTCAACACAGCGGCCATAGCGACGATCGCAACGTTGCGCTTTTTTGAGAAAAACCCTCCGCTGCTATTCCTGGCCTTTTCCTGTCTGGATTTCTCTTTGTCGATGGCTTTCGCAACCTCGGAGTGGTCGTTCGGGGTGCCAAAGGAAGCAATGGGAGTTCGCGGCGAGGCTGGGCTCATGGGATAGGGCGATTGCAGGGTCTGTGTATTCTGTGACTGCATCGACGCTACGCGCTGCTGTTGGTCACGACGGTACTGCTCCATTGCCGGATGCGCTGCGTAGGAGCGGTCGCGAGCAGAGTAAGGGTCATTGTCTGTCGAAAACGCGTGATAGTAGCGTCCAGCCGGGGCAGCAGCGTAATCATACGGCGTGCCATACCCGTCCGCGTCCTCGTCGTCGGTGAGGTTGTAGTCGCGCACGTCAAAGTCGTGAGAGTCGCGCTCGCTCAAGAACGCGTTGTAGGAGTTGTACGAGCGCGTTCGTGTGCGCGAGGCCGGGGCGTGCTCGTCGACGGAGCGCAGGGGCGCGACGGAGGAGACGGACTCGGATGCCGCGGAGTGCGGGTCTGAGAGGGTCGGCGACGTGCCTGTTGCCATTGGAGCAGGTTTGTTGGAGAAATGGCGATGTTCTGAGAAGAAGGAGCAAACTGAAGAACTCAGGAACCGAGGCCAGGGGAGGGTGTTCGAGGAAGAGAAGCAGGCACAAACTGGCAGTTGAGCAGAGTTCCAGACAGGGCAACGATGGACGAGAGCGAGCGTGTCTGGATGGCCAAAACATGCTTGGCAGGGTTATTGCCTGATTGGGATGCAACTAGCCGTATTAAGCGCATCTGGGCTGTCTCGGTTAAGCGCTATGACCCCTGACAAGAATTCTACCAGATCTGGCAGGGTGCGTGGTAGGATTCGAACAGGGCAAGAGTGGTGTTGAAAGAGAGCTGGGATTAGGGAGATTCAGGATCTGAAAATGTCCGAGTTGCTGCTTGTATGTTGCTTGAGAAATTTCTATTCAAAGTGCTGCCCGGCAATCTCGCCTCTGCCCGGCAATCTCGCCCTTGCTCATCACAGTCATTGACGTACACAGCCATCGGACTCACCAGCCACCATTCTATGCGGGGGCTGTGCGGAGCCGTTTTATATTATGTAATTAATTACTTTATTTTGGTATATTCATCGTACTTATATCGTATTAGTATATTGCATATATATATATATATATATATATTGAAGCATACTCGCTCTACTCCTTATCCTCTCCAGAATTACACGCAGCTGCCACAGCCGCTCCCCACAGTGGTCCATCCTCAGCACTCGCCAGCACCAGCCGCCGATTCCATCTCCTCCCCACAAGACTCAAAAACTCCTGCACCCGTCCTCGAAACCCAGCATACTTCTCAATCACCGCACCATTCACCGCAATAACAATCTCCTCGTTCGCACCCGGCGTCGTCGGCGGTAATACAGACACCGCGACCGCGAGCAACGCGGCCGCAACCAATGCCGCCGCCCGCGTCGACACCGCATGAAACACTGCGCGCATGAACCGCACCTCTTCAAGCGTGATATTAGGCCGTTTCATACTCGTGGGATCGCAGCTGCCGTGATGTCGCGCCAGCAGCATTTGCCGCGCAAACGCAACGTCAAGCTCACCCTCGACTACCGACATCGTCTCGGCGTCTAATCCGTATATCGTATCCAGCCCGCGCGGAATTGCATTCGCCGGCCGATTCTTGAATAGTCTATCGCGTAGAATACGTCTTGCCACTTCAGGAATATAACGACCTGAACACATTAGCTCGAGAGGCTGGAACCCAGGTATCTCGTTCTCGTTATCAATCTCGTCGTCCCAGCGGGTGCGCGGCAGAATACCCTGGCCGCCAAAGAGCGAAAGCTCGGTGTTGATGATACAGTCAGCGCTGCGTTCAAGCTCGCGCGCGTTGCATCTCACAAGCCGTTCTTCGTCGAGACTCGATGTTGGTAAGAGCGCAGAGGCGTTGATCCCCGTGCCAACAATAAGCCCGATCTTCGTCCGCCGAGGGTCAAGATGTAAATGAGACAGCAGCACTGCAACGGAGTCGTTGACAACTGCGCGAAGGGAGACCTTGATACCAACATCACTGCAGCATTTCTCAAAGATAGCTTTGAGATCCCAGCCAATAATGTCCTGGCATATTGTCGCAAATCCTTTGCCCATGTTTAATATCTTTCCTGTATTCACCGACTGTGCTCTGTAAAAATGTCAACATCTATCAGTCTCGCCTTTAATATAAATAAAGCACATACTCAAAAGGAAAGCTCCAGGTAAGTCCCACCGGAACGACAGCGTCCTCGTTTGTCCAGCCATTCGCCTCAGACACGAACAACACACCCTGTACCTGGCTCGCTATCCACAAGAAAAAACTTCGCCCATCCAAATTCATAATCGCCTGATCAAGCGGATCACTCGTTTGGTAAAGTATTTCGCGCTGGCTGGTTTCCCTGTCCTGAGCTGGATCCGCAGCGATGAACCTGACAACAGCGATTCGCAGCGTGGAACCGCCGACGTCAATCGCCACGAACGTTCCGTGCTCCATTCCTGTAGGCAGTGGATACACATACGACGGCAGCATAGTCATACCCATATACGAAGCCTCATCTTGCTGCTCTGATAAGTTTGACGAAGAAGCAGGAGGCGTCAGCGGCGAGACGCTGTGCAGCGCAGTTCCCATTGTTTCGGCTAGCTTTGTCACGAGCAGATCAAGCGCGTTCAACGAGATCGACTGCGACAGCAGCGCCAGATCATGCTGATACTCGTCCACCAAAGTAGCAGACGCGTCTTTCACCATATTCTGCTCTGCGAAAGTGTGTGTTGTGGTGGTGAAAAAAGGACAAAAATAGGTTGAGAACAGCTGTTGGGAGTTTTCTGGGCTGTTTTTCCCCGCGTCGGACTGCACCGCTCTGCTTTGTTTCCTTGTCGCCGTCCTCGGCCAGCGCCGGACTGGGAAATACAATGATATCAGCGCATTAGACTGATTAAACTGAGTATACTGATTAGAGCGTGAAATGAGAACTGAGGGTGGGATTGTGTCAATAGCTGAGCTGAGCTTGGAGAGTGTATTCTTAGTGATTACGTAACCAGCTTCAGCAGCAATCATCTCTGTCACTTCCCTGAATTTTTTAACCAAAATTTGTAAAATGTTATAAACAATCTCAGATTTTCATTGTATAATGTACAAATTACTGCAAAATCAACCCAGCGCTGATAACTTAACAGCTCTGCAGCCCCTGAACTAAAAATATGACGTAAGATTATTATATTAATTACATAATTATATCGCTTATCGACAGCTGCTCACCGGTCAACTTCATCATCCCAGACACCCACGCTCAGCTCAGTGGCGATTGACTGCCGGACTCACGCCTGTATTTGCACTGCGATTTGTTTTCAATTGCAAGCAGTGTTGTGGTTGTGGACTTGGTGAACAGCAAGACTGCAGTATCCGTCGTTTCCGCGAATTCGTCAGTTTGAGCGCATGCCCATCTGATCTAGCTGAAGTCGAGCTGAGAAATGACGATTGACGGCAATGCTTCTGAATACAATATTGCAATGACGACCACAGATATTGTTGCCGGTAGCAGTAAACTGCTAGAACTACCAGCTGAATTGCTGGCGCACATCCTCTCCAAAGTCGACGGTCCGACTCTAGTCGCAGTCTCAACCACCTGTCATCGTCTTCGCGCTCTCCTCCTCGACCGCGACGATGTCTGGCGCGACGCGATATCAGAACTCATTCTACCTTCAGTTCCAAAGGATAAGTCAATAACATGCGCTCCATATCCCTCGTACCGCCAATTGTTTCAGCAGCTCTACCCGTTCACGTGGTTTGAGCCTGGAGTATGGCATGGCAATCGTGATCTGCACGGTTCGATCTATATCTCAAAATACAATCCGCAGTCTGGTCATTTAGAGGCTTATGAACTTTTCTGTGCTTACGATCGCGAGGGAAACCACATTAACCTCGCTAATAACGACGTCCACAATACAACCGCGAACGTAGAGTGGTCAATCAATCCCTCTGTCGTGATCCAGAACTTCCAACCTCGAATCGAAATCTCCGGCAACCCGATCCTCAAATTCACTCCTACCACAGAATACGACAAAAACCAGGAAATCATGCAGCCAATCTCACCCCGAGGAATGGCAACAAGCTTCTTTCACGCCGCTGTAATATCGCCTGACCGAGTGGTCTACCCCCAAATGAGCCTCTGGCCACCTCTAAAGATTCCCGCAGACGAACGCACACGTAACGAATCTCCTACCGGGTTTAGAGGTCAAAAGGTCAAACGCGGTCAAAGCAAAAATATTTTCCGACTACGACGTTGGATCTCGTTCGTGCACGGCGAGCCATTTGGTGTTATTATGGGCGAACGAGTCGAAACAGTTTCGCGCATCTTACCAGAGCTATACACTCCTACCAAGGACTACCCACTCCGCGGTATCTGGATCGGTGACTACGAATCCCACGGCGGTGAATTTGTCCTATTCCATCAGCCCGAAAACGACAAAAACCGACTCGAGGCAATCAAACTCACGGGAGACCCCAACGTCCCGCGCGGCGAATTCACGTTCGTCGTCGACGATCTCTCGCACATCGAGCGCGTCGCGACAGAAACTGAGTGGCCTGGTGCGCGGATTGTGGCTGCGCAGGGACACACTGCCGCTTTGAATTTCATGAATAGCGTGTTTTCACCTACACAGTTGATTATCGCGAACGAGAACTTGGTGGCGCATTATTGGATTAACTTGTACCGGATTAAGGTCTATCGAAGGGTTGATATTGACGATTTACTGGCTGGAGGAAGTGGATTATTGTAGATAATTTTGGTTTATTTGTTTTTGCTTTTTGCATACGTAGCATTCATTTTGGTCCTTCTATGCTCATGGTGTTCACAATGGTAGCAGTACCTCTACGGTTTAGATTTGTGTAGGTTTCTGATGTTTAGTCAGTGTTTATTGTTGATTACTGATTAGAAATAGAAAATAGAATTATTTAAGAGATGTGATATAGTCATGATATAATTCAAAGTGCAAACGGTACGCATCGTGTTTGAATGGTTGTGAGCGCATCGCAATCGCCTTGTTGGGAGTTGTGGTCGAAGTATTATAAGTTCCGGAGATCAGGATACCCCACAGTCGTTCATCACCACAAGTTTTACTTCATCACAACCAGGCTACGTTACGAATTGGATTATGAAATAATAGAGAGGAAGATTTTTTGGAATATTGAGATACTTTTCAATGTAATTAGACTTTTCTTTTCCAGCAAGCCGAACAAGTGCTTCGAAAACACACAAAATTGCAATAATGATAGCCTCCTCAAGTTCAGAAACTCAGAGCAGATTTCTATCACTCCCCAGCGAATTAATTACAGAGATTCTTAGTTATCTAGACATAACATCTATCTTTGCGCTTTCAGATACTTGCACTCGACTTCGCGTTCTTACTGGCAGCGATATTGTGTGGCGGTCTAGTCTTCTGCCTTTACTCAGTCCGTCGTTCAAATCCTCAGAAGACATCTCATGCGAACCGTACCAGTCATATCAACAACTAAGCAAAGAACTACGACGATATTCATGGTTTTTGCCCGGAGTATGGATCGGCGATGCCTTGCGAGACGGTTCACTTTTGATATCGCGGTATGATCCACAAACCGGCTGTCTTTTAGCTTATAAGCCCTTCTGCGCGGTCGATTCACAAAGAACAGAACGTGCAAGGTGGTCATATAACCCGGAGGTTATTATCCACAAGTTTTTTCCGAAAGTAGGATTACCCAAGAATTACCTCCTTAGACTTTCAAGACTGATTCCGTTCGACAATACCGGCCAATGCCTCATGAACTCTGAGCGCGACAACGAGGTTGTTTTCTTCCTGCAGACTAAAACTGTCAATACAGAAGAAGAAGCAAAGTATTCAGACAAAGATCTGTGGCCGCCGCCACGGATCCCGGCTACTGAACGCGCGTATATAGATGGCAAGAAGGGAGATCAGATTTTACGCGGGAAGAGCGAAAAAGTGTTTCGGTTAAGGCATCTTCAGACTTATATCAGAGATACACATCTTGGTCCTTTGGAGCTCATGTCAGAGAGAGTTGAGACCGTGTCATGGCTTGATCGAAGGCTTTACACACCAGATGCAGAACATCCACTCCGCGGAATCTGGGTCGGCGACTACGGTCTTCACGGCCCGGAATTCATTCTCTTCCACCAACCCGACGCCCACCCTCAGCGTCTCGAAGCGATCAAACTTACAGGAGACATGAACGTTCCCCGCGGCGAGTATACGTTTATTGTTGAAGATTTAACGCGTGTCTTCCGCGTCGCTAACGATGAACCTGAATGGCCTGGCGCGCGTTTCTATGAAGCACGAGGACAAACGGCTGGCATCGGGTTTGCTGCTAGCATGTTGTCGCCTTCGCAGATGATTCTTGTGAATGAGAATTTGGTCGCGCATTATTGGATTGAGTTGAATCATATTAATTATTACCGGAGGATAGATATTGATGCTTTGTTGGAGGGCAATGATGAAGGACTTGTTCTTCATTAGTACACACGTATTCTGAATTACTACGAGCTGGCTACATAACTATGTATTAGCACTTGAATTCAAAAGCATATGATCTAATAACTCAATAATATGCTATTCCTGCCAGCTTGAATATACTGACATGGCTTATAGTTGGATTTTAAACCTACAACGCGGATGACTCATAACCAACTGTGATATAAAGAAGGGCGCGATCGCTCTCTTTTAGTTACACTACTAGTTTTAGAATGCATCAATATATCTGAACCTGCTAATAACACAATATCCAGCGTATCCATCGACTGAGTATCCATTCTGCTGCGAGATCAAATCCATGGAGGAGATCAGGAACAATCCTCACCAACTACTCTCTCTTCCCAATGCTCTACTAATCAGGATATTCTTCCACGTCGATGCCAAAGATCTTGCTGCACTCTACGTGACCTGCACTCGTCTACGAAATCTGCTCGCGGGATGTGAGGATATCTGGCGGAATAGCGTGCTCCATATTCTTCGTCCGTCAGTTCCATCATCCGAGCCAGTCTCACCTAAGCCATACAATTCTTACCGTGAGCTTTGTCTTAAGCTGTTACCATATTTATGGTTTGTACCGGGAATCTGGCATGGTGATAAAAATTTGTGGGGATCTTGTTATGTATCGCGATATAATCCTGATACCGGCGCTCTTGAGATGCGTTCCGTGATGTGGAAGCATGATCAACCCGAATCCCCTGGTCCTGTGCAACCACCGCAAACAAGAATCTGGTCTTGCGACCCAGGTGTGAGCATTATAGAAGCTCTACGTGTTATTTTGATTGCCCGGGCCCCACTTGTCAAGTTTGCGGGCGATACTCGTCCTAACGCTAATGGCGAAATACAAATGACGGATGGAATTTTCGGTCCAGCACCAAAGACTTATTTTATACAGATCGAGTCTGTACCTAAAGACGCAGAAGACCAGTATTCGGATAGACACCTTTGGCCACCACTTTGTATTCCCGCTGTAGAACGCGCACTCTGTGATAGAACACCTGCTACGACTATCAAGCGCCGTAGGAGCGAGAAAGTGTTCAAGCTTCGTCATCTTGGAAGGTGGCTCAATACTTCTATCAATGGAACAAGAGAATTAAGAACAGAAATGGTCGAGACGATATCGTATCTCTCGCCAGAGCTATACTCACCGGATAGAGAACACCCGTTTCGCGGTCTCTGGGTTGCTGACTATGGCTATTACGAAGGCGAGTTTATCCTCTTTCACCAGCCATCTAAGCACGAACTTTTTGCAATCAAGATCACAGGAGATCCTGATATATTGAGAGGTGAATTCGCGTTTGTCGCTAAGAATCTCACACACGTCGAGCGCGTCGCGTCTGAGCCTGAATGGCCTGGCGCGTTTGTCGTGCCTGCTTGGACTCAAACCGACTCAGGAGATGACTTTTTTTGGCGGGCACAGTTGATTCTTGTTAGTGATGATATGGTTGCTTTCTATCAGGATAAGTGGAAACTAATTACGGTGCATCGGCGCGTGGATGTAGAAGAACTACTTATCAGGGAATAGTATCTCATAGTCATGAACACAAGTAGATAGACAACAATATCAGATCTGCTTACAGCTTCTCTTCATATACCATAGAAATACTCTTCAACTCTTGTAGCATGCCTGCCTGCTTGCATACTCCTTCCTTACATCTTTTGCAGAGATTTGAAATGTAGTCGCGATACATCGCCACTATCAGCGTGAATCACGCGCTGTTCTGTGATGTACATTGCACGGTTCTTTAGCAGTTCTACCTTTTTCCTTCAAATCACTTTGTGCTTATTATTATTCTTGTGAAGCGCAGTAGTTTGTCCGTCACATCCGTATCTTTTGAGCGGATATACAGTGACTACGACTCGTTTTGCTGCGATCAGATCCATGGCTGAGATGGAGAATAATCAACTCATATTTCTCCCCGATGTTCTGCAAATCGAAATATGTTCTCATCTTCGAACAAGTGTCTCGCCGTCCTCTACGCAACATGCACCCGTCTACGGCTGGCTCTTCTTGACAGATTACGATGATATCTCGCGCGACAGAGTCCTACATATCCTCCGTTCTTCAATTCCTAGTTCAGAGCCAGTCTCATCTAAGCCATATAGTTCATATCACGAGCTTTGTTTACAGCTATTACCACATTTGTGATTTCCCCTGGGATATGACATGGTGATCTGGTTCCTGTTGGTTCGATATATATGTCGCGATATAATCCATACAATAGCTATCTTGAACTTCACAGACTCTCGTGCGGTTACACGGCTAAAGAATGGATCATATTGCACGCAGAAAATCGAATGAAAACATGGTCTTTAAATCCACAGGTGAAGATTCATGATCATACGAAAGGAGCTTTGATAGCGTTGACTCCAATCCTCACGTTTGCGCCAGACACGCGTACCGGCGAGATCAAACTGCCAAATCGGATCACGGAAGCACATCAATACGACTGCAAAGCCAACGAGAAAAACATGTTGAGAAGTTTTTTTAATCGGACATCTTCAATTAAAGAAGCCAGAGAGCATATCAAGCAACCGCGAGATCTATGACCTCCGCCTCGGATTCCTGCGTCTGAACGCGAGCGCTTGTTGAACCTGCGACCTGGCGCGCCGATTAAACGCGGCACGAGCCAGAAAGTGTTTAAGATCAGATATCGCTGGCAAATGACCGAGATAAGTAAAGATGAGCAGGGCGATGGGATGAAGAGGCAGAGTCGGTGGCATGGCTGCTGCATGAACTTTACGCGCCAGATAAAAAACACCCATTTCGCGGACTGTGGATAGAAAGCTGCGATCGTGACGGTGGTCAGTTTCTATTGCTTCACCAGTCAGAAGAGAATGGAAACGAATTGCAAGCTATTAAAATCACAGGAGACATCAGAATACCCCGGAATGAAGTTTCCTTTACTGTTCCAGATTTGTCGAAAGTAGAGCGTGTCGCGACTGAGAGGGCATGGCCAAGGGCGGTCGTGACGCCTGCATGGGTCCGAAGAGCTAATCTCAATTTTGCAGACGAAACATCATATCTGGCGTGCAGAGGCGATTATTATTGATAATGACACGGTTGCGTTGTATCAGATTGGCTCGTCTGTCATCAGTATTTGCCGGCGCGTGGATGTAGCGAAGTTGGCCGGTGGAGAGTAGAATATTCTTCAATCATAATCTATCATAACATTATATACAACCATATATCCATATATCTATATACAATCACTCCTGTTCCGGCCCGCAGAGATCTCTCTGCAGCACATCCTTCAGTTTACTCGACGCATTTACATCTCGTTGTGTGAGCTCACTAAGGCTCGGATGTCTAGTTCCCAGCGCCAGTAACTCAGCTTCAAGACCCATTTTCACATCTCCGCTCGAGATAAATACTTTATTTGCGGCGTTGTCGAAGGAACTTAGTCTGATTGTGACTTTATTCCAGAAATTGTAGATACGTGGATGATGGTTCTCCAATGAGGCGTAGAATCCTAGTTTTGTCATGAATAGAAACGCTTCTTCGAAATTCTTGAACGAAAAGACTTTCTCCAATATTTCAATGCCAGCAGTAGATTGTGGTTCTGAGGTAAAAGATGAGGTTGCGCTTGGTCTGTCGTTTGGCATATCAGAAGACACTAGTTTCCATTTGAATTTATCAAGCAAGATGTGCAGGTCAGATTTGCTAGCAGCCACAGTCCCAGCTTTCTTTCCCTCAAGTTGACTGGTAAGAACTAAAATCGACTCTTTGATCTCCCCGATTTTCCCCTTGATTTGTGCAAGATCTACCGGAGCTTTAGCTAGTTTCGGCCCAGAACTTGACGCTCTTTTGGTCTTCGGATGACCAACTTGCGGTTCCCATATCTTGGGTGAACTATACGCGAATGCTGTTGTACTGAACTGTGATCTGTATAAATTTAAATGTGAATTGAGTCGCTTAAGACGTGTGATAGCGTGCCGGGGTAGTGACATTGTTGTGCGGAGTTGTATCAGAAGGAGCGTGGAGTGCTCGTTGAGTGCAGTCTGGTTGTTTACGCTTCGTGCGGCTGTTGTCCACCTTGATTGAGCTCCTCTTGGTGGAGGTGCAATACAAATAGCATGCTTCTAGAAATAAAGAGTACAATACTAGGTAAATGTAATCTGTTTCATAAATAATAGTACAGTAAATAGTAAATAAACAATCCAACACGCAATCATAATCCAAAGCCAAAATCTATCATACAAACGCCTTTTAAGTCTATTCCAACATCTAATTCAGTTTCAAGGCAAGCACATTGGTCACCAATTGATCTAATAAGTTCTCGCTCTTCGACTCCACGACTTTATCTATTGTTCGCTTCAGCAGTTGAGCCTGTTCTGAGGTCTGCGAGTTCGCAGTTGGCGTAGCATGCGCTTCGGTAGACTCTACCATAACTTTGTTATATATATCGTTGATGACTACGGCCATGTCAACGTCTGGCTTTGAGATATAGTGAGGTCCTGATGGATTTCTCGCTTTAGAAGTTTGGTTTCCGTAGGTCGTGAGCGAGAGCCAGACAGTCGGACCCTGCCATTCGATTTTCGGGAAATGCGACGACGCAGTGACTCTCTGCGATATCTTTGCCAAAAACAGAAAACTATCTTGAAATCCAGAAAACGCGAATTGTCGGACAAGAACACTGCAGGAACCGTGCTCGCCGTCTTCGGTAACGAGATCCCAATCGCTTAACCGCTTGCGCATGCTATCTGTTAATACCTCTGTGTGCGGTGATGCGTCACGACGGTATGGCTCGGGGGCAGTTTCGATGACCCAGTCAATGACTTGGGCGACGTCGAGGGTTGACCGGAAATCCTGGTCCATGAGCTTTGTCGCGCGGTCGAGTCTGTTTTGCCGTCGTCTTTCGGATTCAAGCGGGAAGAGCGCAGAAGTCGGCCAAAGCAGTTTCGTTGGGGGTGCTGACGGTTTAATCTTTTTCTTTGGCAGAAGTGAAAGCTGTGCGGTGAGGTTTAAACGGAGTTTTGAGTTGGAGTTGGTTGCGTAGGTGCGGATGGGGAACATTTGTGAGGAGGAGCAGAGGCGAGGTCTCGAAGCAGCAGCCACGACAGAAGCAGAAGCAGAAGCAGAAGCAGACTGCATTCTAGATACTGCTTGATATAACAGAGTGCAGTAGTTTAGTAATCCCAAGAAGAGCTGTTGGTGTGTTGTTGTAGACTGTTTGGAATAATACAGTACTTTTACTCATCTCTAATTTGTTCCTCAAAGTGTAAGCATAATGCTCTTGTACGTATTACATGTGTCAGCAATGGGTTTAGTGATAAATAATGTAAGCATAGGGTATTGTACAGAGTACCATGAAAGTGGAACCGGTGAGACATTTGAAAGTTAGATAAGGTAGCGAGCTAATTATAATGATTTCCACACGAGGCCCTGATGGATGATAGTGGTGGTGCACGGAAGCAAGGTGCAGGTCATGCGGCATGGAAGTGGTGGCGAAGAAGGTTGCAGAGTGACAGGAAGACAAGACGAAGTAGGAAACGCGGAGTACACAGTGAGAGTCAGGTAGGTCATTAACAAGGCTGCTATTGTGTCTGCGACTGAGTCATGTCGATGAAGTAAATGGCGAGCAGAAGGGCAAATTTGAGACTGCGCCCAATGACGATACAGCGGTTTTAGAAATTCGCTCGTGATTGAAAAAGACAATAAATGTATTTTGAGTTGAGCAGTTTAGTGAAATACGAGTACTGCTCGAGGCTGGTCTGTCCTGAACTCTCTCGTCCATCCTTCCTTCCTATCTTTGCTATCTGTCCCGACTCAGTCTCAGTTCGGACCGGTCGGAACTACTTCGGTGGCGGCCCTGCCGTGGCGGACTTCTGCGATGCCTGATTCTGCGTCATTTGTATACAACGCATATCGTGAGCATTAAACAAACAAATCGTCACGGGCACATCACCTGGCGGACTCATCCAAGACTCCCGAGCTATCTGCTGTTGTCCTGCCTGCCCAGTCCCTGTAAAACATTATCAAGACGACTAAGCCTGGTAACAGCAGTCAGACCTAATGGCCAAGGCTCGCGTTCCGGCTGATCGCTGCGACAGGACCGTGCAGTGCTTGGACCGGAAGCACACTGCGCTCTCGAGATGCCATCCTGCTTTGGTCTCTCGTCTCGCATAGCAAGATACTTATCGCACTATCGCGCGCCATATCTGCTTTCTGACCCTTATCAATCTAATCTTCTCTAATCAGCTCTCTATCCTATCTTTCAAACTCCTCTTTCTCTTCGGCGATGGCCGCGTCCGCCTCAGATGCATATGATGACTCGTCCTAACACAAAACCATATTAGCCTCGTATGAGTACTCGTCTACTCAAAGAAAGCCACTCTCTCACTCACTCACTGTCTCTTTCGGGGTCCTCGTTCGGGGAGGCCCACCGTGAAACCCAAAAACACGGCCGCTCAAACGCGAAACTGGCCACACTCTCGACCGTTTCAGCAAACATTATTCCCGCTTATCTCTGCCTACTTTCTCACTCTGATTTTTCGATACATGCACGACATCGTTAGACGTGGCGCTTGAAGGGCGCCGCCATCGAAGCCACAAGGTTCTCGCGCGTATCTCGTGAGTCCTCCTCCCCTGGACCGTATATAACTTGTCGCCCCCGTCCCCTTCTGCTCCGCCCTTCCTTCTCCTATCCTGCTGTCGTCGTTGCCGTACTCTACGTACTCCCTGTCCCTGTCCCTTTCTCAACCTCCATCTCCTTCTTCTCTAGATCAGCCATGGAGTCCGACAAGCGTGTCGAAGAGCCCATGTCCAGCAGCGGCAGCGCCTGGTCGCGCATGCTCAAGCGCATTGAGCTTGAATCTGCTTCCGACAGCCGTCATTCAAACGCTGGTATGTTTACGCATCTGTTCTTACTTCATTACTATATCATACTAATCTTGTTTCTGCAGACCTTGATCCCGTCCCTGTCTCGAAGCGCACCTGGAGATCGCACAACTATGTGATGTACTGGATCTCTGACAACTTCTCCCCCTCCGGCTTCCGTAACGCTGCCTCGCTCATGGAAGTCGGCATGACATGGCGTGACTCTCTTCTCTGCGTCACCTTCGCCCAGGTTATCATCGCCGCCGTCATTGTTCTCAACGGTGTCTGGGGTTCGACGTACCATGTCAACTTCTCCGTCCAGTCCCGTGCTTCGTTTGGTTTCTACTTCTCATATGTCATGATCACCATCCGTATGATTGTCGGTATCTTCTGGTACGGTATCCAGACATACACCGGTGCTGAATGTGTTCGCTCAATGATCTATGCCATCTGGCCGTCGTTCCACAACCTCTCCAATACCATGGCTGCAAACGCCAACATCGACACCCAGATGATGACCGCCTATGTTGTATACTTCGTCATCATCCTGCCCGTGCATTTCATCCCCATGCAGCACCTCAAGTGGCTCTTCACCATCAAGTCGATCACCACCCCCATCATTGGCTTTGCTCTCATGGGATGGACTGTCGCGAACGTCGATGCTTCGAAGCTTTGGGCTGAGACCTCTACTCTTAACCTTAAGGGCTCTACTCTCGCATGGGCTTTCATGTCTGGTCTGTACGCCAACATTGGCTCGTGGTCGACCCTCGCTGTCAACGTGCCGGATTTCACTCGTTACGCAAAGTCGAACGATGCTGCGTACATCTCACTCTTTGTCCTGCCTGCCACTGGATGCCTTGTCACCTTCTTTGGTGTTGTCGTCGCCCAGGGCTCGCAGATCCTCTACGGCACCATCCTCTGGGATCCTCTGGAATTCATTGACATGTGGACCTCCAAGGGCGGTCGTGCCGCTGCGTTCTTCTGCGCCTTCTTCTTCCTGATCTCGCAGATCGGTGTCAACATTGCCGCTAACTCGGTCTCTGCCGCTAACGATCTCAACTGCTTGTTCCCCAAGTATATCAACATCCGTCGTGGCCAGATCATCGTTGCCTTCATCGGTTCGTGGGCCCTCACGCCTTGGAATATTCTTACCAGTGCGCCAGCTTTCCTGAATTTCATGTCTGGCTACTCGGTGTGGCTTGGTCCGCTTGTCGGCATTCTGCTTTCGGATTTTTACTTTGTCCACAAGAAGAAGTACAACGTCTGGGAGCTCTACGACAAGAACGGAATCTACCGTTACAACAAATGGGGCACAAACTGGCGCGCGTTCGTCGCTTTCTTCATCGGTTGGGTTCCGCTTTTGCCCGGATTCATCCCGACTGTCAACTCCTCGGTTACTGTCTCGGTCGGTGTCCAGCATCTCTATGATCTCGCATACTTTTACGGCGTCGGTGCCGCATGCCTGTCATACTGGATTCTGTGCAAGTTTTGGCCTGCGCAGGAGACATATGTTCCCTATGCTGTCTATCCCGACTCTGAGGTCATCGAGGCCAGAGACGTTGACGAGCAGGGATCGATGATCTATGGTAATGAGGAGATCATCATCCAAGATGACGAGAAAAAGACGAGTTCTCTGTAATAGACGTGCAATATTTGCCTGTACCTCTGCGACTAGTTTGCACTGGCAATCGTAATATTTCCTTTTTTTTGTATTTAGTTGTAATGAATGTGATGAAGTTGTGTTCTAGATTTTTAGCGTCTGTTATATTCACGTACAGAGATGCAATTTGTTGCAGCAGTTCCGTGATCTGAATTGCATTCTCGCATTATTCGTCAGCAGGGATGATCGATTGCGAATAAGCCACTGCAAGCCACAGATAATCTAACATCAAGGATATTTGAAATAAAGAGAAACTGTTGAGCACAGAAAGAGGTATAAACACATACAGAGGACACAGAAAAGATGGTAAGAAGACACACAAAGCAGCGACTATCGATATCAAACTCAACTGACCATCATCTGATATTCCACAACCCTCCAAAAGAGTTCGTGATAGCTTGCTTCCGCGAGTCATGATGGATGACTGAGTGCTGTCCTGGCATTGACACTGCTTGTGCCAGATCACGACATTGGGTCTAGTCCGTTTTGGGAAGCTTACCTTCTTAATCGGCTTTAGCTCACTAATCAAGCCGCAGGAATCGGTGCGGCTTTACGTTTAGGGCTTTGAGCACGCAACGATTGCGCAATCGTGAATTAACACTGAGAAACAAGTCTGATATCAGTAAATAAAAATGTATAAAGACGGGTGAAGTACCCTCAAATCTGTTCTGTTCTGTTCTGTTCTGGGCTTATCAGATCTATTCTTATTCTTCTTGCTTTTCTATTTCTATCAATATATCTCGGAATGTCAAACTCATTTGCAACCATCCAGTCGATCGCAGCGTCGACCTTCCGCAAGACCCGCGACGACTCCACCACCGTCGAAAAGGACGATGAAGGCAGACTCGTGCTTGCTGGTGACGCCTTCGTTGAGGCGTCGTATCCCAAATACTTACCGACTTGGGATACCACCGAGCACCACGCTCCGCTCGAACTCTTTGACTTCGTCGACGCAGGCACTCGCGCTGATCCCGCGCTGCCCAACCTCTTTCCTGCTGAAGGCAGCCAGCAGGTCAAGCGTCTGACTCCCAAGTTTGGCACTGAGGTCCGCGGCGTTCAGCTTTCAACTTTGACTTCTGAAGGTCGTGATGAGCTCGCTAGGCTTGTTGCCGAGCGCGGTGTCGTCGTCTTCCGCGACCAGGACTTCGCCGACCTTGAGATCGAGGACGCGCTCAAGTTCTCGTCGCACTTTGGCCGTAACCATATCCATCCCACCTCTGGCGCGCCCAAGGGATACCCCGAGGTCCATCTAGTCTATCGCTCGAAGAATGACACGGTTTACGATTCGTTCTTCCAGGAACATATCTCGTCGATTGCCTGGCACTCTGATGTCTCCTACGAGCTCCAGCCTCCCGGCGTCACTTTCCTAGCCATGCTCGACGGCCCCTTGACCGGTGGTGACACTATCTTCGCCGACACTACCGAGGCTTACAACCGTCTGTCGCCTACCTTCCGCGACTTCCTCGCCACTCTCGAGGTCCTGCACTCTGGTGTCGCGCAGGCCCAGTCCTCCCGTGCCCAGGGCGGCGTCGTCCGTCGCGAGCCGGTCGAGACTTTCCACCCTCTTATCCGTGAACACCCTGTCACCGGAAAGAAATCTCTCTACGTCAACCCGCAGTTCTCGCGTTACATCAAGGGCATGAAGCGCGAAGAATCCGACGCGCTCCTTAACTTCATCTACGACTTCATCTCCAAGAGTGCAGATATCCAGGTCCGCGCATCCTGGGAACCCAAGTCCGTCGTAGTCTGGGATAACAGACGTACCGTCCACTCGGCTTTGCTTGACTGGGAGTCTGGTGAGCGACGACACGCTTTCAGACTCACACCGCAGGCTGATGTTCCTACTTTCTCTTTTGCGAAGAACTAAAATATTTTCATTTATCATGGAGTTAGGGTTATTATATAATTAGATCATGTTACTATCTATTTTATTTATTCCAGTAACTGTAGTGTAGTCTCACTCTTGTATTCTCTCTTCGTATGCCAAAGTTCTGAGGCGTTCTCTCTTCGTATGCCAAAGTTCTAGGGCGTATCTAGGCGTGACATCACTTGATATCACGTGCTGCAACTTACTTGGCGCGACCGCCGCTGCCGACATCGCCCTCCGATTGCGGGCAACTCTTTTCCAGTCTGCTCCAATCTAAGACTTGTTTACAGGCAACTGGATTAGGCAACTAAAGAGAGGGCAGACACGATCAAACTGAGCGCGACGCGTGTTGAACTGGACGTTGTTGTTTTTTGCTGGGTTTGGTTGTATCGAAGACGGTGCTTGTGGACTTGCTCCGACGGGCGCAGGAAGTTCCGGGAAAGACTTTGTTTCTATCTTTTTCCGCTGTGGAATACAAGCCTAGCTCTGATATAGCAGATTCATAACCTGGGCAGCACTATAAGACTCATTTTGCTCGCAGACACACCCCTTCGCAGAGATGAGCAATAGTATCTTGAGTCCATCCTCCTCGTCGGCCGCAACAACTCAAGCGAAGACGCCACTATCAGCGGCGCTCACGCCGGGCTCGTCCAGTCGCACTGGAATCAGCAGTGACGATGGTGAAATGGCGATGTCGGCGTCGCCTGAGGATGCTGCTGCAGCGGCACGGTTGAGGAAGATTGCGTGTGTTGAGTGTCGTCAGCAGAAGGTGCGCATTGTTGTTATTGTTCTCGTGTGGATACTGACGCTGTATAGGTGAAATGCGACGCATATGAACGACAGCCTGATATATGTACCCGGTGCGAGAAGCGCAATTTACATTGCACAATCCAAAGCAGTTTTAAAAGAACTTATAAAAGAGCGTATGTCCTCTCTCCTACTCTCATCAAATATAGACTAACAATTGCAACAGTCGTCTGGCGGCAGTCGAGCGAGAAGTCGAAGAACTCCGTCGCTCACTCGAGTCTCAGAGTTCAGACCAAGACATGGTCTCGCGTACATTACTGGACCTAGCACGCGGCAAATCGTCTGCCGAAGAGGCTCTGAACGGCGGCGCAGCTACAGTCACGGCTGACGTTGGTGCTGGCGATCTCTCGCGGCTTTCTCTGGCGTCCAAGTTAGGCCTAAACGGCAGTGGTGAGGATTCTGCTGTAGGATTTGGAGAGTTACTGCATAAGCAATCACAGAGTTCAATACCTGCCGCGTTAATACCAGATACAGCGGCACAGCTGGATGCTCAAGTAGCAGCAGCACGAGTACCCGACAAGCCTATTAAGTTTCTACTACATGAAATCACACCACGGACACTAAACGGTTTCACTGTCACTCGCGAGCAGATCCAGGGTTTGTTTATGGAATATCAGATGCACTACCATCCATATCTTCCTGTGATTGACTTAAGAAAAGGACCTGATCATGTATACATGAAATCCGACGTGTTGTTCTGGATCATTCTCGAGACAGCGTCGCGAATCTACTCTGACGTCGCACTTTTTCCGATATTGTCAGCAAAAGTAAAAGAACTTGTCTCAAGACAACTTAATCTTCCGATGCGGACGGCGTATGATGTCCAGGCGATCCTGATTTTCACATTATGGCCGCCACCAGCAGGCTCCCTCAACTCGGATCCATGCTGGCATTCATGCGGACTCGCGATGTTTAACGCTGTTAAGTTAGGCCTGCATTGTACAGGCCGAACGCAAGATTTCGGTCGGGTTAAAGTTAGCACGCAATACACCGAAACGCAAGAACAGGCAAAGACATGGGTGGCGTGTAATGTTGTCTCTCAGCTGCTTTCGATGGCACTGGGATATCCGACTTTTTCAATGTATAACTGGGCGATTGATAACGCATTACAACCAGAGTCTTTTATGATCATGCCGTCGGAGCTGAGAACGCAGCTTAAACTGGCGATTTTTACGGATAAAGTTGTCAAGTTACTGTGTCAGGACGTTCGAGATCCGTGTGGAAACGTCGACTCGGTCTCGCGAAGAGCACTTACTCAAGTTCTCGCTCAAGAGCTCAATCGACTTGAGAATACTCTTGATTTCGGATCTGATATAAGTAAACTGCTGTTGCACGTTACCAGAACACAGCTCTATTCTTTTTCGTTTTTGAATGAAGATCCTGAGCTATACCCCGATGACCTGATAAAAGCCTATCAGACCTCAATTGCGACAATCGCGTTCGTCGAGACAATGGATGAAAGTATATCTGCCGATGGAAATTTTTCAAAACTGCTATATCTCCCATTATATCTTCAAATCGATATTGTTCTAGCTGCATTTGTCATTCTCAAGTTACAGTTTTCGCGACTTGCAGAGGCACTTGATACGACTTCTGGGAAACGACATTTTGCGTCTGCGATTGCGATTATGCGGAAATCCTCTGTCAAAGAGAACGATTTTCCGATTCGTGTATCGACAATCATGTTCCAGCTCTGGAAACTTCACTCCAAAGACCGCGCTGATACGACTCGGGACGGAAGTGCGCCCAAGTACGTTTCCCCGAAACTGAAGTTGGTGTCGAGGATGGCGCCGTCGGTATTGTTTGATAGTATCTGGGTGTGGAGAGAGAGGTATGGGACATTTCATGTTTTGCCTGCGGGAGCAGGACAAGCTCAGGTGCATCCGTTTTCGACACAATTACAGTATCAACATCAACGGCAGCAACAATCCTCTCGGCATTCGACGTCGTCTAGTAACGGCCTACCTTCACAACCGCAATCTAAAATCACATCGCCGAGATTGCGAGAGAGGATGACGAGTGACGGACCGCAATTAAAGCATACAAGAGGTGTAATCGCGTTACTCGACAACGCGAACCTCAGTAACGGCCCGACTTTTGAACAGCAAAACTCCCCACTACCACCGCCAATGATCCCCACCTCGTCATCCTCATCCGGAGCAGTCTTACACGAAGATCTACAGACAATCCCCGGAATAGGTTCTTCCGCGCCGTTAACTACCACCGGAAGTTCTCCAGCCCCATCAATTCTTCCACCATCAATGGGTACCGACGAGCTCGTCAACTTCCTCGACAACGAAGCTGTTGCTTTTGATCATTTATATTTAGATTGGCAGGAAATGGGTGTTTTATGGGATGATATTTCCTCAATTTTTATGGGCTCTTCTGGCGGTTTCGATGAGCAAGGTGCCGCGCCGGATGAGATGGCGCCGCAAAGTGTTGATTGATTGATTGATTGATTATATATTTATAGACGGCATGATGTAAATACAAAAGTCCCAAAATCACAAAAACCCTAAAACTCTTAATACAGACACTCATCGCAAAGTAGGAATTAAACCAACGTCTTTCTAAGTCTAATGATCTCTTCAAGTGGTGTCTTTTCAACACAATTCGTTCTAGTCCCATAGCTAATCATCCCGGGCAGTAGCCGGATTCACCCCGTAATGTGGCATAGGCACAGAACTCTCAAAATATGCCAGCTCAGGCTCCCAATGAACAACGGGAATGCAATCTGATGCTTACTTGTGCTCCAAAAAAAGCTCTGACTTTCGTAAGTCCCTCTCGGGTACCCAGTAAGTAGCGCTTCGCCCTATCAGGCCCAAGTAATGTTCGTTGCTGTTAACGGGATGTCTTAGTTTGCATTACATATTCCACGAGCTTATTGCATATAGAATTCATTCTGATTCAAAAGTCAGAGCGTAAATAAGATCCATTCTGTCATGATATTTTGTTTAAATCCACAGACTATATACACACACATGCGTTATCCACGTTACAAATACACACAACCATATGAGAAACCGCATATAAATAGAACAACACCCAAATGTACAACAACAACCAAAAAAAAAAGTTAAATCTAGTAAGATGACATCCGTCGCTACATCGTACATTGCTTCGATTAACGGTTATCGGGTACGTCTTCTAAAGCATACCGATGGCATTCTTGCCACGGATCTCCTAATTCGGTGCGATTATAATCTTTTGGATACCGCGTAATTACACCTTCGGACTCGATTCCACCAGAAGCGCGGAAAAGGTAGGAGAGGAGGGTGTTTTGGTACAGCCACGACATAACGCCCTTTTTAACATGTACCCGGTCGTTGAAGACGGATGTGTGGCCGCTGACAATCCGAGACCAATCAAATACCTCAATGCCGTATGAATGAGCCAGGGCTCGCGAAATACGGTCCATATCGTAGAGCATAAGATCCTGTGTTCCTTCTTCACGGTGGACAGTGAGTGAGCGATACATGTAATGAGCGCTGTCGCCAAACAGGCCACGCAGGTGATTGAGGAATTGGCGCTGGCGGCCCATGTAATAGCGCACTTCGGGCCAGGTCATTGTTCGCGCAACGGCGCCGTCGACATCAATAGCAGCGTCGTGTATTTTGCGCAATTTGCCGAGGGTAACTTGATCCCAGAGACCAGACTGGTAGATAATAAGATCAGGCGCGATGCCGTCAGAGCCTCGGACATCGGGTAAGGTAGGCATGAAGAGAGCTTCGTAACGGTCTTCAAAAGTAACAAAGTCCATAGTTGGCTGCCACCACCACGCAGGCCGGTAAGGAGTGTAGGAAGCGAGATGCCAGTGGAAGATGGTGAAGTTAAGGTAAGGCACGTGACATTTGGCGGTTGTGTGTTTTTTGCTGCCCTTACGCATGATAAAACCAATTTCTTCGCAAAAGTACTGGATCATATAACGGTCAACTGAGTCAGCGATGAGCAAGATGCGTTTATGTTTCAGCCATTGAAGTCGCCAGGTGAGGGTTCGCAATTTTTTTTCATCTTCCTCGGTGACTTCTGTCGGGTTGTCACTTTTTTTTCTAAGCAACTCTGCGTGTACTGTGAGATCCAACATCCACGAATGCGAAGCAAATTTAGCAAAGTCGTGCTCGGGTTTGTTGTTTGAGATCAGGTCGGGATCGTCTGTAATGTTTTTGGCAGGGGTTGATCCTCGATGCTCAATCGTGATAGGGTCGTCCATGGAGATGAGGGTGTCCTCATAGAATGGGATATAGAGAGATCTTTTGTAGTCCTTGGGCTGGTAGAGGTAACCGGGCCGTTTGTAAGGATCGTCACATTCCTTGACGATGTCGACAATGTCTTCTTCGAAAGCCTCCTCGTTGTCACCCGAGGATGAGACGGTCGCGAGGACGCGGTGGAGGAGGTCAGAAGCTGAATCTTTAAATCCTTGCGCGGTAGATGCTATTGACTGGTAAATGGATGCTTCATTGAGGTCTGATTCCTGTTCGTTGAGCTTGCTGTCTGAGCTTGTGGATGCGCCTCTGCCTTTGTCTGAGCCCGCGGGCTGCTGCTGCTTGCCAGACGTTGCGGGCACCGGAATTGCGGCAGTCGTTTCCGCTGAGGGACGGATGAAAAGGCTTCCGGCGAAGAACAAAGAGAAAACGCAAGCCATGATGACGGAAGTGACGAGGATGGCGCGGAGGGCGCCTAGTCGAGGCATCTCGAACGTGGATGCGACTGCAGATGGCACGTGAGGATGCGATGCAGCCCGTCAGAGAAGGACGGCCGAGGTACAGAGAACAGGCAGGAGAGAGATGACAGACGAAAGAGGCGACTGCCGCGAGTCTACGAAGACCACACCGAGGAGAGGAAGACACAATGAGTAAGAGAAGAAGAGTAGAGGAGGTGGACTGTGCTGAGCAGAGAACACCTGGCGTCGTCGACGGACGATATCTGCTAGGTCTCCCGCAAGGTCTCCCAACAGGCTTGCCTCTTTCTAGAATGCCAAGAACCCAACACCTCGGATGCCCTCGAGCTTAGATTGTGTGACTAGCCCCAAGTCTATAATTCTGGCGAACAGGCTCGAGCTTCATTAACGGATCACAAGAAGGAAGTTTGAAATACTGGATATACGCATGTATGTTTTACATCGAAGAATGACGGCTGGTCTTACAGGAATCCAGTGATTAATATATGATGAGTTAGGATTATGTAATTTTGATATGTCTAGTACTACTTTAGCGTCAATAAAATCTACAACAACAAACAACAACCCTCTCAGGGATTTGGGTTTGTGGGCGTCTGCAGTTGCTGCGCAGCCCCTGGTTGTTTCCAGTGGAAGGGATCTGCATTACTGTATTTAGTATACTTATTACTGTATTTAGTATATTACTGCAGGGCTGTTACCAAAGAAAAATGCGGTATGTGATATTATTTGCCGGTATTATTCGCAATGAATAATTATCGCAAAGATTTTTGAAGCGATATAGTTGCGAAAACCGCGTCGGTATCCTTTTTTCTATCACATTTTTAGCAGCGTAAATGACTTTAACCATGACGCATGAATTGTCTATTGTCTTGTAAACACAAGGACAGTCCAAGTTTCAGCAAATCACAATGTTAGCCACCAGCACCGCAATATATGGTGAAACAGATATAATAATTATATTAAGCAGATATTACTATATTACTTGATAATTTTCATTCATATTATGTTACTTAGGATTTATTAAGGATTCAGATACGCTTGAATTTATGTTTGAACATTTTATGCCACAATCCACGAGTACTGTAGTCTGCAAAACGCGTCGACGCGTTAATGCTGGATGAATTGCCTGCATAGCCCCTGTGTCTTATAAACACAAAAAAACAGTCCAAAACAGAGCAAATCGAGCTAATAAAACAGATAAAAATGCCTAATTTTATCTGTTTTATTTGAATTTTTTTAAAGACTTTTCCAGTATTTTCGATGTTGAAAACGCGTCGTACAGTTTGCATAACGTAGTTCCAGGGTGTACTGTGCATATTTCACCTACAAAAATCTTTACATAATCATGTCTCAGCAACGCCGCAGGCAATTAATTTAGATAGTTCAGGAGATTGCGTGAAATACGTTGGACACCAGATTTTGGAATGAAGTGGGCTGCTCACTCTGGAACTACGCTATTTGATAATTTATTATGGATATTATAATTCATTTAGTAAGGGTCAAGATACGTTTGATGGATATAAGTAAATGAGTGACCGGGATTGGCTCTGCAGTCCCTCGGAAGAGACAGAAAAGGGCTCAAAACACTTCAACGCATCAAGAGACCAGACTAAATGAATCAGCGGGCTCTACTCGTTGCTCACTCAACTGTCATATGTGATGGCGCCGAGTATTTGTGATAATTACCTAATCATTTCAGGCCCGCAATAAAAAGCTGCGATAATTATCGGCAGCATTTTCCAGCTGCAAATAAGATACCGAATAGTGCAGAATCCTGCGACTGTCGTACCTGTAACAGCCCTATATAATTATTATTAATAATACTGAATTAGTATATTACTGAATTTCTGTATTGGTGTATTCAGTAGTTACAGAGTAATTGCTGCTGCTGTGCTGTGCGCTGTATGAGCCACTGCACTTTGTATTAAGTGCTGCTCATGGCAGCTTCAACAGTCTCATTTACTTGGCTGTTTGTTTGTTTACATCCCCTTTTAAAACTCTGCCAACTCACTCTCTGCTCCTCTCTAATTCTTCACAATATCCAATTCCACTCAAACTCCTAACTATTCGCCTTTATATTGTTGCTCTCTCAGACATCGCGGCCCCTTAGTTTCACTGTGGTCTGTCCTCATGGGTCTCGTTCCCAGCACTCTTCCACTTCTCCTTCCTCGGCGTCCACTGCTCTCTCCACTCTACACCGCCTTATGTCATCAACTCGTGGTTCTCACCAATTGCTCACATAACATCAACTATTATTACATATATTAACACTAAAGCAAACAAAACACCACCTAGACTCCTCTAGCTCTGCATAACTCTACTTACACTCCTCATCCGCACAATTACTCACACTCCCTCTCATTCTGGCTCTTATGCCAGCTATCCAACTCATCCACCACAAAGTTCTCGTGCTCCTCAAGCGCAGTCTGGATATGCAACTTGAATCCCACAATCTTCTCAATATACTCCCCAATCTGTCTCTGCATCTGCTCTCGCACTAAATCCGTAGCATGCTGCATATGATCATACCTATCGTCACATCTGTTAGCAATCTTATCCTATACTCACTATAATACTCCTACTTACTCAATCACAACCCGCTCCGCTCGCTGCTCAAGCTGCAACCGTCCATCCTGCACTCCTATCCGCATCGCCTGAATCTTCCTCTCCAGCTTCTCAATCTCCGCATGTGATGAACTCGCATCCGATGTCATCGTCTCAAAAGCCTCATCATACGTGATCTTCGCCGCAGAGATCTGTGCCTCCAGCGTATCCAGCTGATCCCGCTTATCCGCAAGCACCTCCGCAACTCGATCCAGCAATGACTGCAGTCTAATCGACTCATCCTGCGTCTTGTGCACCTGTCCTGACATCTCAAGTCGCAACTTCTGAAGTGCCGGTCGAACCGCATTTCGTAAATCAATCTCATTCAACAGCACATTCGGTCGCGCTCCAAGATTCTCTTCCGCCAGCGGCGACGACAGCACAATCTCAAAGTTCTTGCCTTCTGGGCAATTCGCCGCTCCAGCGGGAAGCATATTAATCCGATATCCAAGAGTATTATATCTCTGCACTTTCGCATCCAGCGAATCAAGAGCCTGCTGCGCAATCTGCTCCTTCTCCTGCATCTTCCTCGTCAACTCACTCGACTTTCCATCGTTGCCTTGAATACTCTTCGTAAGCTGCTCGCGCTGGCTGATAATATTATCAATATCGGCCGGTCCTAGACCCTGCGCCGCAATCTTCGCCTCAAGTGCACCCTTCTCCGTTTCAAGATTACCAAACTCTTCCTCAATCGACGTGATCTCATCCGTAATATTCTGCAGCATCGAACTCCACTTGCCCTTCCGTTTCTCCATATTATCAATATACTCCTGAAACTTGGCTAAGTCACTTTCCAGTGCTTCACTCTTCTTCTGAATCGCATCCAACGACGGCATCGACTTCTCAAGCTCCTTCATCTCCTCCTCTGCTTTCTCCTTCTGCTTGGCATAATCATCCGTAGTCTCCTTGATCGCTGCAATCCGTTCGTCAAACGAACCTCTCATCTCAGCCTCATACTCAGAGTAATCGTCCTCATTCTGTAAAAATGCTGAATATGATTTGGTGATGTAGTTGATTACAATCTGATTAAGCCCAAGATCTTCCGGCTCTTCAAAATCGTAATCCTTATTGTCGACCGTATCAAACGTCTAAGCATCAATTAGCATACACACTCCACCTAATCCGTTTCAAGAAAGTACCCACCTCGCCAATCTCAACCAACCAGTAAAGCATGGCAAGATATGCTCCCCAATTCTGGCCTCCTACAGCCACCAGCTGACTCTTACTCAAAGTGTCCAGATACGGATATCCAGCTAACTTCAGCAGCGGAATAACCTCATTCTCAATACTCTTTGTAAACCTATATCCTGGATCAAGTCTTCTGTACAGCCACTGAAACATCATCACGAAATCTTTTTGCGTCGGTGATCTCAGCGATTTTGGCGTAATAGAATGTTTCATATCCATCTCAAAGTTATTATTGACCAAATACTCATACACCGAATTCGCAATCGCGTTCTGATAAGCCCGGTCTCTAACCGGTCTCGAATCCTTCATCGCAATTTGCGTTCCAGAAGACACAAACCCGGCTCGACTACCATGCGTGCTACTTCTTCCTCCAAACAAACTATTCTTGCGCGCGGGGACAGACGCCTGCTGCGCTCCCGCATAGCTCAGCGCAGGCGGCATATTCTGCTGTCCCGGCGCAAAACTCCGTCTCGAAGAACTAGCGCGCGCAGATCCCGGCGCCATGTTCATAGTATTCTGACTAGATAATCCAAGTGTCGTCACAGTCTCAGAGCTATGTGTCGGCGCGGCAATACTCTGTCTGTGAAACGAACTTCGCGGAACCATAGATTGCCGCGAGCCACCAACACCAGGCGCCATCGAGTGCCGAACATTTCCAGACGATGGCCGGTTAAACGACACTGCACCGGATCCTGCTGTCATAGTGTTCTCTTGTAAAACAGTGTTGGGATCTCTGGTCGAGCGCCTGAAGGCGGAAAACAAATGTGTATCTTGCGACATGTCTTATCTGCTGTAGTTCGTTCACAATAGTACTCTCCTAAGCTAATATCGCACTGTAGAACAACAAACAAATTCTCTGCTTACGCTGTGAAGTAGTGGGCAAGTACAAGCAAGATATGTGAACAGCTAGGAAGTTGAGCAGGGAACTGAGATGCGCATCGCGCGTCAAACTTTGTTGTTGGTCCTTTGTTTACATTCGCTGCCGCGGCAACCACCCTGCTTCCTGTTCAAGAACCCTTGCCTTAATTGTGCACTTACTATTGTGCACTTATGCAGCTACGCGTTAACAGAAATCATTGGTCTACCTGTTTTATGGATATTGATTGAATATGGGTGGATGAAATAGTAATTACTTGAACTTCGAGATGAAAGAGCACAAAAATGGCAATTTCTTCCACTCAGACATCACACATAAGTATTGTAAGTTTTTGTTGGACTAAATTATACACGAACTATAACCCATACAACGGCCGTAGATCCTATCCACAATCTTCCATAAATCAAAACTCCCAATTTCCTTGCTCGAAAAACAAAGAGAATACGGAGGCGAGTAGTTTATTTCAATTTCTTCTTGGGGCGGAGCTGGTTGGAGTGTCCGCACTTTCTCTTTCTGCAGTTGGTGGCACGGGGAGGGAGACGAGCGTAGCAGATACGGCAGATGGACTTCTCGCAGTTGTACTTGGAAGCGAGAGCCTTGAGCGAGGGCTCGATGATACCACCACGGAGACGGAGAACGAGGTGGAGGGTCGACTCCTTCTGGATGTTGTAGTCGGAGAGAGTGCGTCCTAGAGACTGAATTAGATTCTGCCCGATTGCTATTGGCAATTTATTTTTAATTGTTCACGTACCATCCTCAAGCTGCTTTCCGGCAAAGATCAAACGCTGTTGGTCTGGGGGAATTCCCTCCTTGTCCTGGATCTTGGACTTGACATTATCGATGGTGTCGGAAGACTCAACCTCGAGGGTTATAGCTATAATTCATCGTTAGTATTCTGGTTTTTTTCTTTCACATTTCACACGCTATTCTCAAACAAAGGACTCAAAACATACTCTTTCCTGTCAGGGTCTTTACGAAACTGCATTATCAATTAAAGTCAGTACAAGTTCGTCTCTTTCAATACTACTATTCAAATCCCACAAAAATAACCGGAAATACTGACATCTGCATCGTTACGACTATAATAAACCAGTTAGTTTCTTATCCTGAATACACTGCCAAAGCATTAATTTGTAAAACACTCACCAAGAAATATGTGGCTATTTGCTGTAGGGAATCAAGAGGATCTCAGTCTCAGCAAGCTCGAAGCAGTCTATAGTCGAAAGTCCACTACGCGCCTCCACGCCTGGGAAATAAAACAGTCACGCACCATTTGCAACCCTACGTTAACCCTTTTTTTTAGCCCACTCAGAACACAATAGAGTTTCCAATGCGGCGGTAAATGCCAAATATGGACAGCCCTAAACCGAAGACTGATTAAAGCGGAAATCGTCAATATGCCCACTTCAGTAAATCCTGGATTACTGGCTGTTAGACAACACAAAGTACAGTACTCATAAATGGCTTCTAATTACTGAAGTAATATATACATTAATCTTGATAAATTCATTTCTGGTTCTGGTTCTGATTCTGGTTCTGCTCCAGCATCTCTTCCAGCGCCTTCCTGGCCTCCTTCACCGAACACTTTCCCGCAGACTGCTTCATAACCATACCCACAAGGAAATTTATCAATCCCTTCTTTCCAGTAATATACTTCTGTACAACGTCTTCGTGCTCAGTCAGCACACTCTCACATACGGCTAGTAGTTCTGACTGATCTGTACTATTCTCCAAATTGAACGCGGTCATCAACTGCTTAATCGATCTCTGGTCTTCAGGATGATCTAAAGCATACTGTACAATATTCATTGCATTCATTTCTAGAGGCTGTCAGCTATATCCAAAACAGTCGTTCAAATCTAAGACTCACTCGACAAGCTGGAGTCATGCTCATAGATAATCATATCCGTCAATCGTTGCGGCGTTATGACACTGCTAAGATTTTTCTCCTCATCGGGAGCAAGTAGCCCTAGAACATGATGCACAATCCTACCATAATACATTAGAACTATTCCAGTGGCATTAATGACGGGAATTGCATCTTTTCACTTACCAGTTTGCTGCAGACTTGGGCGGAATGCCAGTCGGCTGCAGTTTCTCGACAACCGCCAAATAATAATCAATCAAACCCCATTTCAGCAACGTTTGCGCATCCGTTAGCCTCAGCTTATGCGGTGAAGCAACCAGTTCATCAAGTAAAGCATCAGGTAGTTTAATACTGGTCGTCTGCATCTTGGTAATCAGCTCAGGAGATAATAATAAAGGAGGAAGCTCAGGATCAGGGATATAATTGTATTCAGAAGTATGCTCTTTTGGTCTCTGCACATTAATTGACTTCCCATCCCATCCTAAGGTGTATGATGAAACAGGCGTTCCTTTCGCTTCCTCCTGGAGCTGTCGCATGTACTCAGCGCGAATGGCTTGGGTTACATCGCTGATGCTGGCCAGATTCTTAATCTCACACCGTCGGCCACCATTCACTGATACATTAACATCAACACGCATCTCTCCTGCTTGGAATTGAGCCGATGATACCCCAAGGTGCTTAACCAAAAGCTGCAGCTTATGAACAAAGGTTCCCGCATCATCAGGATCATAAAGATCCGGAGCGGTAACTATTTCAATTAACGGGTGATTGGTTCGATTAAAATCAATATACGCTATATCTGAGTCCACTGCATAGGTTGATTTTCCTGTATCCTGTTCGAGTTGAATCTGCACAATCCGTACGTCAAGCTGCTCTTTAAACGACCGTCTATCGCGAGGTAATAGACGTAGAAATCCTCCGGTAGCGATAGGATCTATTGCACTTAAATCAGTATTCACACTCAATCTCAGATTTCATAATTTCGTACGATAAAACTGTGTAATTTGATAACCTGCTGGTTGATCTGCGTAGAAATAATGCTTGCGATCAAAAGTCGACCGCTCATGTATCTCGCAATTAAGCGCAAGCGCAGCTCTCAGGGCCAATAAAACTGCATGATAATTCAAGTTCTTAAATACGTATTAGTTTAGATCAGTACATTTACATCCCTGCGGTCTACTCACTGGTTGTGTGCCTGGGAGAGCTGCATCATAGGTTGAAACGTTCGAATTCGGTGCATCCTGAAAGCTGGTTCGGGAAGCTAATCGCACAACGTCAGTCTTCAAATACTCAATAGCAACTGTACTTAAATATTTTAAATAAAAAACCGCACCTGAGAACAGTTTCTTGCAAGTATCCAATTGTAAATGAATTTCAAGGCCACATTTCAATCCCGGATATTTGCCGGCAGCGGAATCCGACGCCCATCTCTTGAAACTCCGTGGTCCCAGCCTCCTACTATCCACAGTAAAATTCAAAAAAATAGCACGCAACCGCAATACCATTGGTATTCTTGAATATTTCTAGATAAATATGGCGTGATCCCCTGCTTCGCCAATGAACTTCGTCTGAATTTTTGTTCAAATCAAGACGCCGCACAAACTGAAGATTGGGAGTTTCTGGATTTAAATGCTGAAATTGAGTAATCGCACGAAAATCTCAAACAACAACACCCAGTTGTCGAGTTCCAAAAAGCGGGCTGTTCTTGATACATTCCTCGTCATTAGGACTAAATAGCTTGGTGTTGGATACCTGAAATGGATGTGACAAAATGACAAGAGCACCGCTGTTTCAGTCGCTACTTACAAGTGGCCATCGCAATCTTCTTGCACGCACCCACGCGAAATTTCTCAACAGGGTCCGAAGGGATATAGAGTCTCAGTTCAAAGATAGACTCCGAAAGAATTTGCCATTGGTAGATAATTTTGGTCGGGTGTTTACTGCTAGCTGGAGGCTACCATCGCAGTTTCAGGAGCTACAATATATACGAGATAGAAAGCACGAGATATTACTGAAATTGTCTCCTAAACAGAACCATCTCAGGAACAAAGAGAGTCTTGAACAGTCAAAAAGTGAACTTCTGAAAGAATTCATCAGCATAAGAAAGCGGTCGCTTCAAGAGTTAAAAGAAGAAGCATTCACAGATCAGCTGGTACGCTTATACAACGATGCTTATCCACCATCCTTTCGTATGAATGATAGTCTGGAGCGCAACCTCCGATTACTTGATTCGCTGGATTTATCAAAGACCGATATGCTGCATTATTATAATCCATCAAATGAGAATCTCGGCTATCTGCCAGAATACGCGATGAAATTTAAGAACAATCCGAGACGGCCAATGGTGGTCGAGTGGATGATTCTATCAACTACAAAATTCCCTCGCTCAGGTCATGACCACCACGATCTCTTTCATCCCGAGGCTGGCCCTGAATCTGGATTAATTGTGACCCGGCGTGTGTATGCTTCCCTGACGCTCAAAGGGTACACGATTGACGATCTCAGTCGCTGGATGATATGTATTACTGCACCCACCAGCGAGAAAGCAATAGCCAGCATGCAGAGCGCCAATTGGCCCTCTTTTGTGCTGCTAGCAACCTTGCGAAGAACTTTACCGTTTAAAATTTTAAAACAGATGATTCAGATAGTAGAGAAGTACTTTGCCGGAATGGACAGAGTTTCTCAGATGATTGCTATTATCCGACTATCTCGTCATTGCTTGAGGATCGCTCCTTGTTTTCTTCCACAAATAGCACAAACGTTCGTCGACCATGGCTCTGAAGATCTAAGAACCAGTTACATGTACAACAGAATTTTGTACGTCATGTCAGTAAAGACCACAATCAACTACCCAGATCTGGAGACGCGCTCATACCTGAGAAAGGCACAGCAGATAATTCTGAATGACCTAGCGGCTCGCAAGCTCACACTTATGCGAGAAGGATATCTGTCAATAGCTGCTGCCTTACGCAACGATACGCCAGAGGCTGCCTTGGATGCGATTGACACAATGACCTTACAGGGTTTCCCGCTCTTGGCTGTTGGCGAATCACTACGAGCCATAACTACAACGAGTCCCGAGCAAAATGGACGGATATTCCACCTACCCGGAGGAGTAAATTCAAAGGCCATCGGACAGATGGTGACCTCACCCGATCTTTACAATGCAATGCAGATTTTTGAAGGCCTTGGACCAAGCGCAGAGCGCGATATCGGCGTATGGAATGCGCTCTTTGAGAAATTAATTGAAGCTGAGAGTCTGAAGCCCGAGACGGTGTTCCGATTACTTGATCGACTACGTGAGAAGAACGTGAACCTGGATGTTTATGCGATTCGAAAACTTATGGTGCCACTTAATACAGCCGTTGACGGTATGGAATTTTTAGAGAAAGTTCGACCTCCTCAAATGAAGAGACAGCGCTCAGTGCTACGAAGCTTTATACTGTGCTGCAACCGTGATATGAACAATGCTTCAGCAATGGATATTGCGCGCCAAGTGGTGCAAGACCTTAGACCGAACGATGAGGCTTTACAGAATCTTCTGCATTCGATTCATACTTACAGGAAATGGAAGCTACGCGAGTTTGACCTTGCTGAGCTCCGGGACGCGGCTCATGCAAGGCACTCGAATCATGACGAGCGGATTGTGGATTTGCGGAGTGTAAAACTATAAACGAAAGATTATATGCGTGTAAAGTTATGTTAAAGAGGCCGTGTTTCACGAGTATACCCTTGTACTCTTAGGCAGTTGTATATACAGTGATTCTATTGTACATAATATCACCAACCATTCACCAACGATTAAAAGCAAGTAAAAACACACGCTATTTATCGTCCCTTCATTCGGGACTTCTCCGCCTGCTCCGCCGCCTTTGCTTCTTGTTCTGCCTTTCGCTGCTTCGCCTTCTCTTCGCGCTCCTTTCTAATCAACGCCAATCTTGCAAGATCAGCCTTTGCCTGATCCGTCTTTCCCTCAGCATGCAACTTCCAGTATTTCTCCTTCGCAGCAGCAGCTTGCATAGCTTCCCGCTCTCTACGTGAAAGCTGCTGGGGCTCTGAAGGCGCCGCGCCAGCCCGGTTTGGATTAGCAACAGCAATGGGCGGTGGAGGCGGAGGTGATGGCTCCCGTACTGAACCAGCATCACTCTCACTCTCGGATTCTGAGCCATTTGACATTCTGCGAGAACGGGATCTGTCTACAACCTGCTCTTCTCCCTCGGGAGCGACCATTCCAAAAGCCTCAGCTTCGGACTGTTCACGCAGTCCTCTTGTGAAGTGCTTTCCACCTAAAAAATTGTTAGACATATGCACAGGGATAAACACGCTTACTTGCGCATTCCAAAACACAAAAGTAATATCTACCTCCTCTTGTAGGCTTTTTTGCTTTTCCTCTAGGCGCCATATCTTCTGCTTAGTGCTGCTATACGATTTGACTGGAAAAGACTCGTGCTTTAGTGTGGAGAATTTCTATGTGAACTGCGGCGATCATAATATTTCTGGCGTGCGGCTGGGTGATATGCAATTCGATATCGCGCATTACTAATGAGTAATACTTCACGCAGAAGCACATTAATTGCCGTTTATTTCTATTGCATACTGAAATGGGTAATCGAATATGTAGAACGAGTCATGAGAATGTCGATAATCTGAAAATACAGCGCGAGTGTGAGCTGCTGCCCTCGAAACGCCATAGCAATTCTGACACCACATACAGCGAAACCTACTAATGGCATAATATGATATGTTAACACTGACTTCAAGCTATTGAACACATAGACACAAATATGATTACAAAATTGTTTGATACTCCAATGCAGAACAAATTAGAAAAAAAAATTAAACAGAAAAGCAGCTTACATATCCCATCTTACAAGACACTGTTTTGCTAGCCAGAAATAGTCTTTGAGAATTATGAAAAGTCATGCACTAAATTCGAAGTACAGTTATAAATGCCAATATGCGAATCATGTGCATTGTTAACCGCCATAACCATCCGATGAGGATGGAAAGCCAGTGTAGAAACATATGACTGTCGATTCTGAAGTATATATCCGCTGTTGTATTTGACCGTCGCAGTGTTCTCGCCAGTAAGACGCCAAATCTTCACCGTCTCTGAGCCCGTTGCTAGAATAGGAGCATGTTCATGTACAAAGTGGGCACGCATTCCACGCTGGTGCGACTGAAAGCTGAGCACTGGCTCGTCATTTCTGAGATCCCAGAGGTGGACCATTCCATCAACACTATTAAAAGTTAGCGAAAAACCACGCAAACGACTAAAACAGTCATTATCTCAAATACCTTCCACTAGCAAGTTCACGCGCACCTCCACGTTGCATATGCACATTCAACACCCAGCTCTTGTGATACTTCCACACCTTCACCATCGCTTCCCTAGGGTCAATTCGGCGATCGTAAACTCTCAATGCACCATCCCCGAATCCGGCAATAAAAACATGTCCAGCAACCTGATCTGATGTCAAAGATGTGATGGGACTTCCGGATCGTGCAGGAATATCGGCCATACAAAGCTCACGGGGCGCATCCCATAGTCTGATGACTTTAACATCACCACCAACAAGAATTGTTCCGCGACCTTGCTGCCAATCAGCAACCAGTCCACTGCTTCGGTTCGACGGTAGCATATCAGTAAGAGCACGCCAAGCACAAGCAAGCTCAATGCGCTCCTCAGACTCGTAGTTCCTATATAAACGGATTACTCCATCTCCAGCACCAGTCATCAAAAGAGGCACATCGTCCTCATTGATAAGCTTAGCTTCCGTAATCTTTGTTCCCGTAGGATTCATATTACAGAAACGATTGAGCCTCTTATTCTCGGGCCAATTCCAGACTCTGAAGACATGTTAGCCTAACTCTACACAAAATAAAAATCAGAAAAAATCACATACGTCACACCATCACGATCGTCAACAACAATAAGATGAGGCTCAAATTGGGCAAACGCCAGCTTTGTAGGCTGCGTGGCATTATTCAAAAACCCAATCTGATAATTCCAAGAAGAATTAGCTGCTAATTCCTTTTGCGGTTGAGTGTACGCAAGAGTCTTTTCGTTACGCGTTCGTCGCCATAGTCGTCGATTGTAATCTACACTACCAGGCTCATCCATCTCAGCCTGGCTCATTTGAGGTTCTTGGAAATATTCACAGCTCCAATCAAAAAAGCCACTTTGCAGAGGCATAGTGATAGGCTCGTGCGTTTTACGCCGACCATATCGTGCGGTATTAGGATGAATACCGGTGCCATATGGAATCATCGATACTGATATTCCATTAGGCGTCGGAGGTTGGTTAGGCTCCGCAACCGGACCATCATTTTCATTATAGCCTAAAGCCAGATTTCTCAGCGAAGCAGCAATTGACACAGACCGACGCAAAGTACTCGCTAGAACTGATGAAGATCCAGGAGCAATTGCCTTTTGAGGCAGCGTAGATGAAGACGACTGCGACATAATTGAAACAGAATCCGAATCAGCCGGTATACTAGCAGCAGAAGAGTATCTTGACATCGATGATTTGGCGCTATCCAACAATTCCTCAGAAACACGCGCTAAGGGAGAGTTCAATAGCAAGAGATAGACATAATCAACAACTAGTGAAGCCATATCACCAACTTCAACGAAAGGATCCGTGGAGAGCACGAGTAAAGCCTGCCACACTCCTACAAAAATGGTGCTATGCGGAAAATCCAGAGATGTCAGCGAGGAACTATTGGGGCCGCTGCTATTTTTTCCATTCATATTCTTGCATTGCTGCTGTCTATCAATCTCGAGCTGGCGGAAAGCAATCACAATGAACTTAGAAGCATAATGCTTCACAAAGCGCGAAAATAAAACAACAATCTCTTTGCGCACCATTCCAGATCCGTCACCAGTCAATCGTAAGGTAGCAAACGCAATTTGGGCTTCCCGAGTCTCGACTTCCTCGCTGTAGTTAGATGAGCTCTCGGTAGTCTCCAAGAATGTAGACAAGGCTACCAGCACAGCCGTGCGCACTTCTGGGACAGGATCATCAAGTAACGCAGCTAGCTTAGCAGGTGCATCCTCTCTGACCCCCATCCACTTGGCTTCGGCATTGTTCTCCCATAGTTGAGAAATACACAAGCAAGCCCATTGTCTCAGCAAAGCGAAATCAGGATCTTGTAAATGCATCAAACAGGCTTGCAACACATCGGGACCCATACAAGCTCTCTGTGCGGCTTTGTTTCCTCGGCAAAACAGCGCAATGATAAATGCGCACATAGCATAGTGCTCTCCAACATTGTCTGCGCCAGCAGGTAAAGCATCCTTAGATGTCAATATTTGAATGAAATAGCTACATCCATTATCTTTTAGCAGCTCCTGTTGTATGTTTTGGTAGTCGACAGACATAATTCGGGCCCAAATAAAGACAAGAACCGGACGCAATTCTTGAGCCGGTGACTGCAAAAGTTTCAAAACATAAGGAAAGATTCCAATCGAAAGAGCCAAATACACTGCCCAAGGACCCAAATCCAAGAATCTACTAAGCAAAATCAACGCTCGCAGACGATGCACCTGGGATAAAAGCACCTGCAAAACGACAGGTAACTGTTCAGGCCTCCGCTTCGTCTTCGAACCGTATTTAAGCCATATTTCAAATGCAGTCAGCTGCTCCTCGAAGAAAGTTGAAGGCTTATACTCGTAAGCCTGTCCACCCTCCTCTGCTGCCTCTTGCATTGGTAGCTGTGCAAGACATTGATCAACTGCAAGATCCCAAGACTCCCACATAGGGTGGTTGTGAGTTGGTGGTAGTTTAGGTTCCGAAATAGGATGGCAGTTGTGAACTCGCATTATCCTCTCGGCAAGGAGAAAGTTTCTGAACAACGCAGCGACCATCAAATCTTGTCTAAAAAGCTTCTTAAACAATGGTGCTTCTAATTGAGACCACGCAATTGTATCGGTAATCGCGGTGAAAATCCAGTTCAGTTCTCCAAGTGGTGTCCTTCGGTCAGCAAGTCTTCCAGGAATTGTGACGTCAAGATTCATCTTGGCTCGCGGTAGCGGCGACTGTAGAATAAACCATCGAATGGCAATCTCGATTGGAGTCGTTAGACAACATGAGAATAAATCCATAGGTAAGTCAGGGTTCATAGGTAGACTCTCGTTCGCGCGGCAAGCTGCAAGCTGAATGCATTCTCTATACATTGTACCCGGGAATGCTGGTGAAGGTATATTGCTGTTTGCATCTCGACTCCGCATCTTGTCATCTGCAATACGCTGATCAACGTATCTATTAAAATTCTTGACAATGTTTCCAGCAGCATGACAGTCATATACAAACAGACAGGGCGCACCCAGCCATGTCTGTAAGTCCATTATTGATACCGGGATGTACTGCGTATAGCCTTTATTAAATACCCAAATCTCTCCCGAGGGAGTTGGTCTGGGTACACCGTGGCCATTATAGTGAAATAAGATTCGCTCATCTTTAGCACCGCGGCGTAGGCTGATACAGAATCGTTTCGCGTCCTCCACATTGGGATCCAAGCTTTGTTTGTATCGTGTTCGCATACTTAATGTTTCGTACTGTGTCTGTAAGTTTTTACCAATAAGCTCTAGCGCTTTTTTGGCGTCGTTGTGATCACTTGGGTCGACCCAAGCTTCTAGCTTAGCACATGGATCTGTCTTCACGACATCAGGAGGATCAACTCCCAGGTTCAAGCAAAGAACAATTGCTGCTGATACTGTCTTTTGGCGATCTTTCATACGCCAGTCAGGAAGACTTGCTTGCTCTGCTGATGGTGGTGCTGGAGGTTTCGGGTTTCCTGCAGTTTCGTGTCTTTTGTCATCGAAATAGATGTAAAAATTCTGCGCGCAACTGGTTAGTATAATGACAAGGGGACGGACTTCAGGCTACTTACTTGAGCCAATAGAGACATATAATATTCTGAATTATAAACTTCTTCGAAGCCATGCCTCAGGGCCATGCGCTGGTGATACTTGAATGCAGCGTCATCTGGGTCATCTCTCAGCTCATTGAACCCCTCAAACATCTGACTGTTGCTGTTGGATCGCGATCCGTCGTAAAATCCTGACCCATTCGATCCAACACCGACTCCATTTTCTGTGCCGTTGCTTCCCGACTCATAGTTGTTGACGACGTAGCCGTGAGACGTGAGGATGCCGTTAATATGAGAGGTTGCGGTCGAGGAAGGATGCGAAGACTGCGGAGAAGAAAGGCCACGAGATGTCGTTGGCGACGGATCAGACATTTTTACCGCGTCATAAACACGATTTCAGCTCACTTTTGCTGAATAGAATTGGAAAGTCGTAGACGCTTATACAAGCGGATCAGAGAGTTGGATAACTAATTGTAAAATGGAGCCTCGCGTGTGCTGCTGGACTCTACTTCGAATTATCAACTTAGATCTCTATATCCTGCTCAATAGGCAGTAAGACCGTTTTAAAAAACGAATGTCAAACGAAGCGATATCAGAATGCTCAGTGGTGAAATAATCCTCAAAGAAGTTGTGCTTCTTGGCTTGCTATCAAGCATCGTTGTGGAGCGCGCGCGCAAAATCTACAATACTACACAGCCGCATATGCGGCATAACCGTCATTGTGAAAGCTGCATAGGATTATGGCTTCAATTCACTGCTATTACATTGCATTTATTGTTTATGTTCTAATATTTGATACATCTTGGCTTATATTCTTTATATACAGCTGATAGTTACATAGATATGCTAAATATTCGCTTATAAATGCTACAAATACTTCGATGCCTAATCACTCTGCTCGCTCCAAAGTCCTGCATCCGGCCCTTTCGAAAGGACTAAAATACTTGATACTCGTTTGCCCACAACTTAACAGATCTATCCCAGCCACCACTCGCAATAAACTTGCAATCGTTCGAAATATCAACAGTCATAACCTTACCGTTATGACCCTTAAGCGATTTGACCAGGGTCCACGAATCGGATTTCCACATCTAAAACATAGTCAGTTTTGAACTCGTATATCATACATTCTTTCCACTTACACTAATTGATCCGTCATACGAGCTAGAAGCCAGATACGATCCACACAAACCAAGCGCCCCTTCAACATCAGCTGCTCCCGGTATACCTGCGCCTCCTTCATAAAATCGGAGGTCTGCCACAAGACTCTTGTGAGCCGCAATCGTTGCACTAGCCTTCACTTTTCGAATGTCCCATATCTTGATCGTCGAGTCTCCTGATCCAGTAGCAACTTGATAGCCGTTAGGAGCAAACTCTGCAGCGTAAATCTCTCGGCTGTGCCCGTCAAGAATCATGATAGATCTTCCTGTTCGGAGATCCCAAACTCGACCAAATCCATCCAAACCACCAGAAACAGCTAAAGCGCCGTCACGTTGCATAGCAACGGTGTAGACCTCCTTAGAGTGCCCCTCTTGTAGCATCAACTCTTGCTGTGTTTCAACGTCCCAGAATCTCCAAGTGTAATCGAACGAGGCAGAACCTACGTAACGACCAGAAGGATGAAAAGCAACCCGACAAACGCGACCCTCATGGCCAGTTAGTGTCGCTAGAGCCTCAGGTTTATCAAGAGACCACAGCTTTACAGTTCCATCGCCACCACCAGACACTAGATTGAGAGAGCTCGGTGATTGCTGAAGAGTTGCCGTAGGGTGCCAAGCCAGTCCACCGATTTTATCTGTGTGACCATGCAAAGTTGGTACACTATAGTTTTCCATCGAAGGAATAGAAATTAGTCGGATGGATCCTGTCCAAGCACCTGAGGCTACAATTTGAGAATCCGGACTAAAACGTACAGCCGAGACAGCTCTTTCGGCCACATACTGGGTACCTAACAGCCCGTATTGCTTCAAATAGTCTGTCAAGGTTCTTGACTGTTCCACTAGCTTTGTGAAAGACACCTTTGCTTCTTCCGCTTGTCTAACGAGACGCTGGCGCGCTTTCTCAAGCGAGTACAAAGCGATTTCCTGTCGTGCTTCTAATAGTTCAATGCCACCTTGAGTATAAAACTCCTCGTCTTCGCCTGCTTCGGATTCAGATTCACTTTCCATCTCAACTTCAACCGGAAGTCCTTCATCTTCTCTGGCAGCCAGTACCGAGCGCAAACGGGATCGGCGATCAGCTTTATCTTCAGCAAAAAGAGTAATTGGCTCATCCAGACTGCGAAGCATCTCGCGGACTCTGAGATCATCGGTGGGGACAGCCAGCTTGTTTGCTCTCTTCCTTCGCTCCTGTTCCTCGAGATAGACTTGCGTGCGAACATCTGTTCCACGGATGGTATAGTCGTTGTTGACTTCCAAGTCTTCTAAATACACTCCATTTTCAGAAGAAGCAGCGGGCTGATCAACGTCCATCATGTCTGAATCAGCAGAAAGCTGAGCCATTCTTGAAGGATGGACAGACATGCTGCGAATCAAAAATTATTCAGGTCGTGAATGCGAAGTAGAAATCGTGTGCCCGACCAGTATGTTAAACAAAATATATGCAAAAAACCCTTTAGAGAATCCACTCGCAACAGTGAAATCAGACTGAATAGGTGTGAATTCGGTGAAGTAGGTCGTGAACTACTTTTTCCTGGTTATCTTAAGAGTTCGTAGGCTCAACAAAGAAATTCCGATCACGTGAACATTACCTGATTTTGGATGACAAGTTGCAAGTGTACATTGATTTGCGTAGTTTTCAATTGGATTTTTGAATCTGTTATATTATCTTTTAGAAAGCTTTCTATAGAGTATTGAATGATGGCTGATATAACTATGGTGAATCGTCCTTAGAGGGTGGTGGTGAGCTTAGTGTCTCTTGCCTGCCATCTGATCCGGGCTCGGATGCTCACTATATGCTAAACCGTGCTTAACTTAACGAATGCTCCCATATCCAATTCATCTACACCAAATCAAATCCAACAACAATCAATACAAGAAACAAAAACAACACTTGGATACAAATCGTAGGGCTTTCCGTAGGGTTTTCATTCTGGTGCGCGTTCTGCGGACGAGGTCGAGACAGCGCGCCAAGGCTCACGGACATCAGAGCCGCAGATGAGATATATACAGCCAAACTATGGCTAGATCCGCCCCTTCCATTGACACGTATACATCTACTTATCCCCTCAATTGAAGTCTGATCCGCTGGTTTGGCAGAAGACCGTGTGATATTTGTACGAAAAGGCTGTGAATATACACTACAAAATTTCAATGGCTCCAAAAAGTGCGGCGGCGGCAGCGGAGAAGAGCAGCGGAAAAAGGGCGAAATCAAGCGCGTCTGCAAAGACTTCCCCGGCGCCGGAGACTTCTTCTTCAGCTTCACCCAGACTCGTTGCCCTGGATAAGAGCGACAACTCGAGCTCAGCTATTGCTGATGCCAGTGTGCGCACGAAGCTGATCATCGATCCGCCTACACCGAAGCAAGCGAAGAACGAGGAGCGCAAGTACAACCTGGCACTGGTCGTTCTCACCGTTCTCGCCTTCTACACCCGTTTCTATCTCTTGAATCATCCGGATCAGGTTGTTTTTGATGAAGTCCACTTTGGAAAGTTTGCAAGCTACGTAAGTAGTACACGCGTTCTGTGCCAGAATATCGTGGATCGAGTATTCTAATCTGTCACTTATAGTACTTGCAGCGAACCTACTTCTTCGACGTGCACCCGCCATTCGGAAAACTTCTGTTTGCTTTTGTCGGATGGCTAGTTGGCTACGATGGTGCTTTCTTGTTCGAGAACATTGGAGATGGCTACTCTCAGAACAAGGTGCCCTACCTCGCCTATCGTGCCCTTCCCGCTATGCTCGGCTCTCTCACCATCCCCATTGTCTTCCTCACAATGAAGCACAGCGGATACAGTCTTGCTGCTTGCGTCATCTCAGCTTCCTTGGTTTTATTTGACAACGCTCACATCACCCAGACTCGATTGATCTTGCTTGATGCAACTTTGATTTTCTCAATGAGCTGCGCCATGTACTGCTACGTCAAGTTTATGCGCTACCGCAACGCAGCTTTCAGCACTAAGTGGTGGAAGTGGCTGTTGCTTACTGGTGTCTCTCTTGCTTGCACTATTAGCACCAAGTATGTCGGTGTGTTCACTTTCCTTACTATTGGACTTGCCGTTGCAATTGATCTCTGGAACCTCCTCGAGCTCAGATCTGGATTGACCCTGGTAAGTAGATTACAACAATATGATCTGCTATATTAATAGTTTATATTTAACGCGTAACTTTAGCGAAAATTTGCCAAGCATTTCTTTGCACGGGCCTTTGCTCTCATCATCTTCCCTTTCATGATCTTCTTGTTTTTCTTTCAGATCCACTTCTGGGTTCTCTCAAAGTCTGGTCCCGGTGATGACTTCATGTCTCCTGAGTTCCAAGAGACCCTTGGTGACAACGAAATCAGTCTTCTTTCTAAGCCCATCAATTACTACGATAAGATCACTATTCGTCACAAAGACACAAAGGCCTTCTTGCATTCGCATGAGGCCAAATATCCTCTGCGTTACGATGATGGCCGTGTTTCTTCCCAAGGTCAGCAGGTCACCGGATACCAGCATGAAGATGTGCAAAACGAATGGATCATTGTTCCGGCTGTTGGGTTCCCCGAGAGTGATAAGCTCGGACATCCCGTCCGCGGTGGTGACATTGTTCAGCTTGTCCACTTCACAACTTCTACTTATCTTTTGACTCATGACGTTGCTTCGCCTTTCTATCCTACTAACGAGGAGTTCACTACTGTTAGTCCGGAAGAAGCTAGCGGACGCAGACACAATGACACGTTGTTTGAGCTTCGTTTGAACAGTGGAAAGCGTGAAGTGTTCCGTTCCCATGCCGGCTTTTTCAGGTTGATTCACGTTCCTACTAGGGTTGCCATGTGGACACAGACCGAGAAGTTGCTTCCTAGCTGGGGATTCAGACAGCAAGAAGTCAATGGCAACAAAAACGCAGCGCAGACATCCAACATATGGTACGTGAACTCGATTGTGAATTTAGATCCCAAGGATAAGCGTAATGTGGTTGTTAAGAAGGCTGTTAAGCATATGCCGTTTTTGAAGAAGTGGCTCGAACTTCAGCTTGCGATGTTCCGTCACAACAACGCTTTGACTGCCTCGCACCCTTATGCGTCGCATCCTCCGGAGTGGCCATTTGTGCTTCGTGGAGTGTCATTCTGGACTGAGAACAACTCAAAGGCGCAGATCTACTTGATTGGAAACCCTCTCGGATGGTGGCTCGCAACTTGCTGCATGGCTGTTCTGAGTGGTGTTTTGGTCGCTGATCAGCTCACGCGTAGACGCCACTACTACGTGCTAGCCGAGAATGTGCGCAACAGATTGTACAACTCTGCTGGATTTTTCCTTCTCGCATGGGCTGCTCACTACTTCCCGTTCTACACTATGGGTCGTCAGCTCTTCTTGCACCACTACCTTCCGGCACATTTGGCATCTGCTCTGGCTACTGGTGCTTTGCTCGACTTTTTCTTCGGCAACCCGGGTGCTTTTCCGGTTACCTATCCCGCTCCTGCAGCGCCTTCTCAAAGCAGCACCGACAAGGAGAGCACAGCCACTAGCAAGCGTTTGCCTACTATTTACCCGCTGAGCACAGGCGTGAGCTGGATTGTTGCTGGTGTTATTGCTGGATTCCTTTACGGGGTGTATATATTCTTCAGCCCGTTTACGTACGGTGATCCTGGTTTAGAAGTTGACCAGGTAATGGCTCGCAAGTGGCTCAATTTCGACTTGCACTTTGCCAAATAAGAGTTTTAAAATGCTCTTGAGGAGCGTGTTTTCTGCTGTACGAAAAGGATGCTTGTATAAATATGAATGATATCTATGTAGATTGAAATTTTCTGTAGAAGTTGTCAACTGTAGACTTAGTGATGTTCCAGGCCAGGTTCAATTATTGCTCTTTCGGGAAGTGGCCCGCGCCGCACCTGCGACGCTCCTTGACTGCACGTGCTTGTCTTCAAGTAAGTTGGGTACCAAGGCGCGTGTATGTACTACTATGCAGCTCCGTGCTACAAAGCCCACAACAATTACTCGGCGGCCACGTATGCTAATAAAACCTGTATCATCCTCACGATATCCAAGCAACTCAGCAGACACTGAAGCTCGTCTGATACAGCGTTGGGCGCCTTGTGATCTTGTCTACTGCAGCTGCTTCTTTTTGCGGAATACTGTCATAAATGGCTCCTCGGCGGCGATTGACGACCTTTGACGCGTTCTCGAAGACTGTCGAGGACGCGCGGGTGCGGACTACCTCAGGAGGTGTTGTGACGATTGTCTCGGGGATCATTATCTTCCTTCTTGTTATCTCTGAATGGCGCGATTATCGTCGTATTGCGAACAGACCAGAGTTGATTGTGGACAAGACAAGAGGTATGAACGGTCTTGTGCTGTGGAGATTAGAGGCTCGTGGCTAAGTGGTATCAACAGGCGAACGGATGAACATTAACCTCAACATTACATTCCCTTCGATTCCATGTGATATGCTCACTCTGGATGTAATGGACGTTTCGGGCGAGCAGCAAACAGAAATCACACACGGCATTCTCAAAACCCGATTGAGTCCCACCGGACGAGTTATCAGCACCGAATCGCTTGATCTCCATCCTGCGGCCGAGAACGCTGACCATCTCGATGAAAATTACTGTGGTCCTTGCTACGGCGCGGTTCCAAAAGAGCAGGAAGGCGAGAAATGCTGCAACACTTGCGAGGAGGTCCGGAATGCGTATCAAGCAGTTGGCTGGGCTTTTGGCGATGGCAAGGGCGTCGAGCAATGTGAGCGCGAACACTATCCTGAGCGAATGCAGGCTGTCAAACACGAGGGATGCAACATTGCCGGGCATTTCAGCGTCAACAAGGTCATTGGAAACTTCCATTTCGCCCCTGGCAAATCATATACTACTCCAACAATGCATGTGCATGATTTAAATCAGTACTCTACTGCTGATGTCGCTCATACCTTCACGCATGAGATCCACCATCTATCATTTGGCCCTCTCCATGATGGTATAAATAATCCTCTCGACAACACATTCAAGCGCACCAGCGAGAGAAGCTTCAATTTTATTTACTTCATGAAAGTCGTTTCCACCAGATTCGAAAAAATGGGACTCCCCGCTGTCGAAACAAATCAGTACTCAGTAACTTCTCATGAGCGTCCTATCCGCGGTGGTCGTGACGAAGACCACAAAAATACTATGCATGCTCGCGGTGGAATTCCCGGAGTTTTCTTTTCCTACGATATCTCGCCCATGAAAGTCATTAACCGCGAGGAAAGACCCAAGTCCTTCGGCTCGTTTTTAATCGGCGTTTGCGCGGCAGTCGGAGGCGTCTTGGCTGTTGCGACAGTCGTTGATCGTGGTGTTTATGAAGCAGATAAGGCTCTTGGTCGGAAGAAAGCTATTTGAGCATTTATTTGCAGCGTTTGAAAAAGTTTATGAACTAGAGAATTTTTTTGTACAAAATGTTTCATTGTTTGCGTTCTAAATTCATTTTACATATACACCTAAATTCTATTCTAGACCCTGCTGGTTCTCCAATTCGTTATTCCCATTCCATTCTATTCCCATGCATCGTATCAATGAAACTGACCCAAAGCATTCTGAATACGAATGATTATCTCGTCAATATTCGGTCGCTTAGTTGGCTCTACGGTTAAACAAGTCTGGATCAGTTCCTTTGTCGCCTCAGAGTATTTTGGCGAGTCGGGGAAACGGTATTGTCCGTTCATAATAGCGAGACTTAGACTGGCACCCGATTCGTCGGTCTGTAACTCAAATGGAGATGAGCAGTAAAGCATTGCGAAAAAAGTACAGCCTAAACTCCAAATATCAACCCCTTCATCAAGGACTGTGTTTGTTTTGACATCAAATAGCTCGGGAGCTCGGTACGGCATTGTACAGTGTTCCGCCGCATTATCCTGAATCTCAAGAGCTTGTCCTCGAGATGACACATTAATTCTAGCCCGCATACAACTTCCCAAATCCATCAGAACCGGAAGACCAGATTGAGAGAGCATGATATTCGCGGGTTTGATATCACGATGGGCATATGCGATTTGCCGTAAATCAGCCGACGGAGCTAGTGACTGAGATGTGTTGCTATATTCTGGTTCAGCCATAAGAGGACGCTCATCTTCGACGTCAAGACCAACTCCGGAACTTCGACTACTAGGAACTCCGCTGCCTCCGCTGGAGACAACATGCTTGTGCATAACTTGTACTCCTCTAGCGATTTCGAGGAATAAGTGGAGCGCCTCTTTTTCGTCGTAATATGTCCCGTTTATTAAATTTGCGTTGATTGTGTCTTGTAGATTTCCACGACGGAAGTAGGGGAGTAGAATGTATACTGTCTTTGATCCATCGCGCTCCTGAACTACATTTGAGTCCTGCATGATATTAGCTCTCAAAGCCCACCACGATCCAAAGCAGATTGCAAGCAATACATACAATCATGTTGATAATATGCTCGTCATGAAACAGTTTATAGCTATCAATCTCTTTCATGGCTACTTGCAGACTCTCTGCGCCGAATGGACAGCGTATCTTCTTTAGCGCAAACAACTCTCCATTCTGAGCTTGGACAAGATAAACATATGAGAAGCCGCCCTAGATAAATATAACAATAAAATAAGCAATTGCCAATACAACATGCAAAGCGATCAAACAATACCTCTCCTAGCAGTCGTTGGATCTTGTAGCTGCGATTGTTGATGTACAAAGACGGAGACGGGAAACAAGTGATGCAAGATGAGAAGGTGTACGCAAAGTCGAGCACATACGCTGCTAGCGTCGACATATCTGCAATTATCACACCTAAACCACGAATACAAGTCTAGATAAACTGTTCAGTGGATATCTCTGCAATTCAATGCAGCTCAGATGTCCAAACAATGTATTCAAGCGGCGTCTGCGCTGACTCGTAAACAGTGACGCGTTGCTGAATAGCCGAGGGCGCACACGCAGCTGCGGCGGTATTGCGACGAAGTAAGGGTTTCGTTGCAGCATTTACTTCCTTACTGAGATGCGTTTTCTAACCATATTTAGTTCTACACAGTATCAAATAGAACTCGTTCATTAATATTCTAATTAAAAAGCCCCTCTTATATCAGAACTATACCCTCCTGAACCGGGACAAATCTGCCGTTGGCGGCGGTACGCTGGGAATTACCGTGTTGTTAATCAACCTCATAACTCCATCCACATCAAACGACACCGCATTATACGTAGACACAGGCGGTAACATTGACAGCAACCGTGCAATCCCTTCCGGAATAGCACTAGAAAATGATGAAGTGGAATACCCGGAACTCCCGCCATTACGATCCTTCTCTGACCGTGAAGACGAAACTGAGGCTGATAAACTCGCTGCTGCAGTTTTTGCCTCTGCCTTTTCCCGCTTGCGACTGCGCTTGCTCGAATCGCTCTTTGATTCTTCTCTTTCGCGCTTACGTGATTTTTTCTTGTTCGCAGAAGAACCCGAATTCGCGTCTGATTTAGCCGCCAATAAAATCTCATCCTGGAAAAAGTTCTCGTCGTCAGACATTTCCTGTGCAGACTCGTTCGCAGCTCCGGAATGGGTCTCCTCTGACCTTGTAATCTCCTTATATACAACTGGTCCCACTTCCTGTTTATCTATAATACAATGTCCACCTAAAGTATACCGTCCCGCGAATCTTACGATTGGTGACGTATTCGGATAAAGCTCAAGCATCCGTGTCTCCAACTTTGACACTGTCGAGAGGTCGCTTCCATAAGCCGCTTCATAAGCGTAAAACTTCTTGAACAAGGGTTCGGCGTCCTCTGGTGATAACTTCGATACCGTACGCTCAAACAGCGCGCGAGCATTCGTGTCGTCGTTGACTGTGAACAGGAAATCAAGGTACTGCTCCACAAACTCTGCTGAGTCTGAAAATTTGCGAAGACCTAATTCAAAGATCTTGCTAGCAATTTCGGGACCGTTGTTATGATGATACTCCATCAGTGCAGAGGCGACGAAGATATGATGAGTAGAGTAAGGTGACTTGCGAGCATCCCCAAACACTTGCCTGGCTGCTTTAAGACCTTCCATACGTTTAGCCGCTCGCATATACATTGTGTTGCAAAGAGTAAAATCCTTTGAAAGTTCAGCCACATGTTTCTTCGTTCTGACTTCTGTCTTTTTAATTCTGTTCAGTGTCGTGCGATCTTTCCGGGAAATCACACCTCCATTGTCATCATCGTCGTCATCGTATAATGCTCCGTCTGGATTCGATTTTCTCGCCGCATCCTCGGTCTCAGAGCTAATGGATTTTTTAAGTATATTGACTCTTTCTTCACCAAGAGTCTCAACGTCGGTGATTTCCTTTAAGGTACTGGCTGCCAGGTCGCGGTAAGTCGCCTTAGCTTCATCGCGCTTCTTTGCGAGTTCATATACCTCAGCCAATCTGAAGTTCAAAAGACAACTTCCAATATTAGCCGCCACACCCTCTTTCAAAAACGTCATTTGCGCATCCGGCATATCCAAAGAAGCGCTGTATTCAGCAAGATCGAACCACATCTGCGGATAATAGCGTAATGGCTGTAAAGCCTGCTTGTATGCAAACATTACTCTCTCAATCACTTGAGCTTTTCCTCCAGGCATACCGCCTTTGCCGTCTTCAGCGGTAAAACCAAGAGGATCTTTGCGCTCCCACGCAATCCATTTGTTCCAATAAGAGACCTGAGAAAGTTCTTGATCGCGCCACTTGGGTCTAATTGGCACGGTATCGCGCTGCAAGTGGTTGGATATCTGTTGAAGTTCTTTCAGACACGACCGAGCAGTCATATAAGCTGGAGCACGATCTGAAAGGAATTTTCGCGCCTATATGCAGCTTAGTCAGTAACATTCAAGAAAATCTGCACTGTGAAAACATACCGTAGTCTTATTCGAAGAGTTCTCGAAGGCGTTATATTCTTGCCACAAATGTTCCAAGTTCTCGACTGGAATACAAACAACTCGCTGGTAAAGCTTGCGTAGTAAATCCATCTTCTGCTGCGCCTCCCACGTCGATTTCCCATCCGGCGAGCTTTTCACGAAATCGATGTACTCGCGCCAGATTCTTCCTGCACGAACGTCGATTCCAACTTTACTAACGACGAGCTCGAACGCCTGCAAAATCGCGCGATGTGCAGTTTCACCCTCGGTGTTGACGTTATTCCGGCGACGCACATAGGTCAGGTATTGTTGCCATACTCGCATGTTTGTGACGGCTTCGACAGCTCGTTTGAAAAGTTCTTCGGCTTTGACGAATTCACCCGCATTCTGCTCCATATCTGCATACGCTATCCATTGAGATGCAGCCGTCGGATACATTACAAGAGATCGTTCATAGACTTCCCTGGCAGACTCGAGTTTGCCACGACGAGCATACTCGTTGATCAAATCATTAAAAAGCGCCAGAGAGGCGTGACTGCCGTCGCGTTTTAGCCGATCTTCAAGCAGTCCGATCGTGTCTTTTGGCAATCTTTTTCGAAGACGTGGCGCGTTAGCTGCCAATGTTGCTGGATCAGCAATTGAAGGAGTCGAATCATCCGAATCTGAACCGTCGGAATCATCGTCAGAGGACGAATCAGAGGATTCATCGCCATCGTCGGCACTCACAGAAACTGACGCTTGTGCAGGTTCCGGCTGTGGAGTAAGCGAATAAGGCGACTCTGGCACAGGTGAATCAGAGAGCTTGATACCAACGCGAGACGCCGCAAGTAATGATGAAATCAGCGACAGAGATGGAGCTTGCTGAGGTTCACTGGTAGACACTGCAGATGCAGCACTTGAAAAACTCGCAGAAGGCTCGTACGCAGCATCATCATTCTCGTCTTCTTCATCTTGTCCGGTGATTGTGTCGAGCGGGATCGGTTTCTCTGACTCGAGATATTGAATATTCCCTTTATCAACTGGTATTTCTTCGTCAGAGTCATCGCCTATCATTGGCGCATATGCCGGGGCATCTAGATCCGCAGCTGGATCATATTCGTCACTCATCGCGTCCTATATCTATACACTCACGAGATTCAACGAATAAGCTAGAGATCAGGAGAGGTTGATCTGAGGCCACGAGAACAGGCGTTAGAGAAGATCAAAAAGTCACTTAATCAACAAAGACAAGCAACTGTGTGCACAACAAGCAAAGAAAAGGAGATGGAACAATAGAAAAGAGGTTTGGAGTCTATATTTGAATCCCTTCTTCGTCCGTGTTCTAGGAAGCAAGAAAGACGAGAATGCGAAAAGAATATCTCTTTCAGATCTGAAGTACAACAACAGTGAAATGATTCGAAACGCAGCACAAAATAGTAATCACAATGAATATACAAACAGCAAAACCATACAAACAGCTTATATTCTTGCGATATAAGGCTTCACTGCTCTGTTTAGAGCAATCAATGACTGCTGGTACACACAGCTCAGACGAACCACAAAACCCTCCAAATACAGTCAACAAATAAACAGTCAGCAGTTATTTTTTCCAAACACAATCAAGCTGATCTCTTTCCTTTCCTTCCACAGAACCAGTCTTCTCTTTTTCTTCTTCTTGACTATCTTGACTAACTCACACTTACACTGCCTGGCTGAGCTCAACTTTTCAGTAAACAAAAAACCCTTTCCCTCAAACTTTACACGCGCTTGCTACGCTCGAAAAATTTCTTCACTTTTGCTTCACTCACACAGCATAGATCAAGAAGAGAATGCCGTCGTCCACATCAACCCCGTCTTCAAGACCTCCAAAGATCGAGGAGATCTTGTCGAGTCTGTCGCGGTATAATCCGGAGACAACGACTGTGCTGCAGGAGTACGTGGCAACACAATGCGCGTCAGAGACTTACGATATCATGGCCAATCTGGCTCTGTTGAAGCTGTACGTGTTTGAATCTTTCAGATCAGAATATATCAGCCAGTGTTTGGATGAGAAGAGACCAATTCTGATGATGATACCCTTAATTACCATTAGCATGTATTAATGTAGGCGGGATCACCCGTCAATGGCAGTAAAATTAGCTCTACCTGAACAGAATCCTCTTCTCATCCTATGCACCTGTGGATAATCTCATGAATCAGAAGACAATTGGACTAACGCTATCGTGACCTCTAGATACCAATTTAACCCACAACTGATGCGTGAAGAGACAGTCCTCAACATCCTGGCCAAGTCCCTGACCGTCTTCCCGGAGCCCGACTTTACTCTCTGCCTCCACCTTCTCCCTCCATCCCTTCTCAGCTCGTACCCCACCAACACCACACCCTCCTCCATCATCCCTGCTCCTCCCGCCGCCAACAGTGATGACCAGCTCACCAACTCAGTGCACAGACTGACGTACCTCAACTCCCTACTAGAAATGGCCGCCTTCCCAAACTTCTGGAGCACCCTCTCCTCCGCCGCTGACGAGGAATACGCGGAACTCGTCGCCGACGTCGTCGGCTTCGAAGACGCTATCCGAGCTGGTGTCACCCGCGCAATCACCCTCAGCATGCGGAGTATCAAGATCGAGACCGCGCTGGGCTTGTTGAACCTCAAAGACAAGGAAGCTCTCGCAGACTGGGCTACCAGCAAGATGCCTGGCTGGTCCGTCGTCGAGGCAGACGACTCTCTCATGCAAAAGAAGGAGGATGACGAGACAAGCGCGCCATCTACCACCGGCACCGCCGCTACTGGCAAGATTGCATTCGAGCAAATGTCGCGGGTGATCAAGCGCGTCTACGAGAACCAGCTTATCCACCAATAAGAACGAAGAAAAATATGGAAATTGTCTGCTTTTTTTTTTCTTTGGGGGTTTAAATTGCTTTTTTGTTTTAGTCTCGTTTATGTACCATATGCATTTCCTTGAATATCGAAATATGTAAAAAAAGTCATTTTTCGCATCGCATAATTCTCTATATCTGCATTAAAGATTACCTATAGTGTAAAAGAGCTGCACAAGACCATAATAACATTACTATATTTACAACGACAAACATTAACAATACCACAGATTTCAAATATAAAATCGCTAGAATGACCAGACTTTTTCTTCGCACAAAAAGATAAAAATAGGAGACAAAAAAATTAACAGTACTTGTAATAAAAGAGAGCATATCGTAGAAGCAAAAATAAACAAACAAAAGAAAATAAATACACTATATCATTTAACCCCCTAACCATAAGCATAGTCTATATCGGCTTTCGCAAGTGTAAGCAAAAAGAGCTCACAGCAACGTCAGAAACGGACAATATCCGTTGTGAGTAGTTTAAACAGGCTTTCCGCCAATCCATTCACTCCATCGTTCAACCTCAGCCGGGATAACGCCTTCCCGCTTAGTCGGCAATTTCTCCTTCAAGCACTGCGCGAACAAGACAGCGGTTTTGGGTTCATTGAAGAGAGGGATAGCGAAATCGATAGCGTTGCGACGCATGATATAATCTTCGTCGAGCAAGTTATCGGCGCGAGCCTTGGCGAGGTTGAAAACGCTTTGGATATCGTATTTTTGGAAAACCTCACGCAGTTTACGTTTATCGGTCTTGGGGAACTCGATGATAGTGACGGCGATTGGCATGCCGTCGAGCGAAACGTCAGTGAGAGCTTCGTCGAGGTACTCGCGAACAGCGGGTGAAGTGACGAAGATCTTGAATCCGAGAGGAGCAAGTCTCTTTGCGACTTCGCCGAGGGCAGGCTTGGTGACATCACCACCAAACAAAACTCCCGAAGGAGGAACAGGGAGCTTGAAGTTCATAGTAGCTTGCATCGAGGTCCAGTAAGCCTCGATAAGATCGTGTCCAAAACACGCAACCTCACCAGTCGACGCCATCTCGACACCAAGGAAAGGGTCAGCACCAGCCAATCTAGTGAACGAGAACTGAGGAACCTTGACAGCGACATAATCGCGCTTCTCAGCCATCAGGTCGATAGGCTCAGGAACATCCTTGCCGATCAAAGCACGGGTAGCAACATCAATGAAGTTGACACCAAGAACCTTGGAAACAAACGGGAAAGAACGCGAAGCGCGGAGGTTGCACTCGATGACCTTCAAATCGTAGAGATCAGGATTCTCGGGGTTAGCAGCTTTAATGATCTGCATGTTGAAAGGTCCAGAGATCTTCCACGCAGCAGCAACCTTGTCAGCGATCTCTTTGAACCGAGCCAGAGCCTCAGCGTCAAGGCTAGCAGGTGGCAGGACAAGAGTAGCGTCTCCAGAGTGAATACCGGCATCTTCAACGTGCTCAGAGACAGCGTGGACAAGGACCTTTCCGTTGTACGCAACCGCATCAACATCAATCTCCTGAGCGCCTTCAATGAACTTGGAAACGACAACAGGGTGGTCAGGCGAGACATCAGAGGCAAGAGTCAACTTCTCGACAAGCTCGTGCTCACCGCGAATGACAGCCATGGCCGCACCAGAGAGAACGTACGAAGGACGAACAAGAACAGGGTATCCGACCGAAGCACAGAATTCCTTGGCAGACGCAACAGACGAAAGCTCTTTCCAAGCCGGCTGGTCAACTCCGATCGAGTCAAGAATAGTAGAGAACTTATGACGATCCTCAGCCTTATCGATGTCTTCAGGGTTAGTGCCAAGAACCTTGCAGCCCGAGTTTTGCAACTTGAGCGCGATGTTCTGAGGTAATTGACCACCGACTGAGACAACAACACCTTTAGCAGACTCTAGCTCGTAGATATCCATAACACGCTCGTATGACAGTTCCTCAAAGTACAAACGATCAACCTCGTCAAAGTCAGTCGACACAGTCTCGGGGTTATAGTTGATCATGATCGTCTTGCGGCCGGACTCGCGCAGAGCACGCGCGGTGCTGACAGCACACCAATCGAACTCAACCGAAGATCCAATACGGTAGACACCAGAGCCGAGAACCATTGTTCCATGCTCATCAAACAAAATATCAGACTGAGTAGCGTTGTAGGTAGTATAAAGGTAGTTTGTATCAGCCGGGAACTCGGCGGCAAGAGTATCAATCTTCTTCACGACGGGAACAATATCAAATCCCTTACGACGAGCACGCACTTCCTCCTCGCTGGCGCCGACTGCAAGAGAGATCTGCTTATCCGAGAATCCGAGCTTCTTAGCCTGCGAAATAAGCTCCTTGTTCAAACCAAAGAGAGATCCGATCTTCTCGAGCTCCTTCTGCATACGCACAATATTCATCAGCTTGTAAAGGAACCACTTGTCAATCTTGGTCAAATCGTGAACCTGGTCAACTGTGTAGTTCTCGTGCAAAAGAGCCTGACCAACAGCGAGCCAGCGGCGGTCAGACGGGTTCGCAAGCGTGAAATCAAGATCTTCAAACTCGGCACCCTGGAATCCGATGAAAGAAGGGTCGACCTGGCGAATAGCCTTCTGGATAGACTCCTCGAAAGTGCGACCAATGGCCATGACTTCACCGACGGACTTCATCGACGAGCCAATGTCGCGCTTGACGTGCTGAAACTTGGCCAGATCCCATCTAGGGATCTTGGTGACGACGTAGTCAAGCGAAGGTTCAAAATTAGCCGACGTAGTTTTTGTGACGTGGTTGGGTAAGTTAGGAAGAGTGTGTCCGAGAGCGATTTTAGCAGCGGTGTAGGCAAGCGGGTATCCGGTCGCCTTTGAGGCGAGAGCAGACGAACGAGAAAGACGAGCGTTGACTTCAATAACACGGTAGTCGAGTCCGTCGGGCTGGAGAGCGTATTGAACGTTGCACTCACCGACGACACCGAGATGGCGAATAATCTTGATAGCAGCAGAGCGAAGCATGTGGTACTCCTCGTCAGACAAAGTCTGGGAGGGCGCGACGACGATCGAGTCACCGGTGTGAATTCCAAGAGGATCAAAGTTCTCCATGTTACAGACAGTGATACAGTTGTTTTTCGAGTCACGAACAACTTCGTATTCGACCTCTTTCCATCCCTTGAGCGACTTCTCGACCAATATCTGAGGTGAAAGACTCAAACTCTGCGAGGCAAGGTTGTGAAGTTCAGCGGCATCGTTGGCAAATCCAGAGCCAAGACCACCGAGAGCGTAAGCAGATCTAACAATGATAGGGTATCCGACCACTTCAGCGGCAGCAAGCGCATCGTCAACGGTCGAGACAGCGATAGATTCAGCAATAGGGATATCGATTTCCTTCAACGCCTTGGCGAACAGATCGCGATCTTCTGAGGTCTCGAGAGTAGAGATGGGAGTTCCGAGGACTTTGACGCCATATCGCTCAAAGACGCCCATCTTCTCGAGCTGGACACCAACGTTGAGAGCGGTTTGACCGCCGAATGTGAGAAGGATACCGTCGGGGCGCTCGCGCTCGAGGACGTAGGTAATGTATTCAGGAGTAACCTAGCAATTAACAATTAGACAACTTCAAGCTCCAAGGATGGTGCGCAGGCATACCGGTAAGTAGTAGATCTCGTCAGCGAGAGCGTGCGAGGTCTGGTTGGTAGCGATGTTGGGATTAATGAGAATTGACTTCTTTGAGGCTTCCTGGAGGGCTTTGATAGCCTGGGATCCTAAATTGACACAATTCAGATTAGTAAACTGCTGATAGTCAATCCAACAATGGCGCAGAAGACTAACCAGAGTAATCGAATTCACCAGCCTGGCCGATACTAAGAGCACCAGATCCAACAACGAGGACCTTGGAGACATCGACCAGTTCCTCCGGCTCTCCGGTGATAGTCGAAGCACCCTCGTACGGACCACGGATTCCAGTCACAGCCGGGATAGTCCGCGCCGACACGCAAACAACCTGAGCGGAGCAGAAGGAGCGGGACGAGGCGGAGAGAGCTGGGAAGCCGCTGAAGGCCTTGCGCAAGAGAAGACGAGAGCCTCCGCGTAGGAGGAGCCGCGAGCAAGACATGGCTGCCAGAGAGGACCCTTCACAGAATTTTTTCCAAGACAAAAAGGAGACTGCACCGGCGCTCAAGGCAGAGAGATGCTGAAAGGCGGGACGAGGCTGAGAAGGGGTGTTTGGAGGAGGAAGAAGAAGACGAAAAGGTGGTTTAGTTGATACGAAGCAAAACTTTGTAGATTTTTTTTTCAGCTTTTTCGCCTGTGTGCGGCGTTGAGGAAGTGAGTCTTTCAAAGAAGGTTTTTCGTGGTGGAGGAGTTGATAATAGAGAGTATTCTGTTTATGAGAGAGAGCAAGTAGTAGTATGAGTAGGAAGAATGGGTTGGTGAAGGCGGATTGGATAAATATGAACAGTAAATAAAAGGGGAGGGATGAAGAAGCATTTAGTTTTACTACATAGCTAGAGAGCACCAGCCCAACCACTATCTGTGGTATCGTCTATTCAGCTCAGAAAATAGTCTAGATTAATAGAAACTACTCAATCACTAGGAATATCTTTTTTTTATATTCGTTACTAGTCTCTTTGGGCGTACAGCTCAATTTGTAGAATGGTCACGTGCGGTGTTCGGCTACTTACTGCGGTATAAACATTATCATTCTTTTTCTGGCTTGCTCTGATTTGCTTGTGCTGTAGACAGATATCTAACAGGAAAAGAGAGAAAGTAGTGAATATAACAGAAACAGTCTGGGTTATTCAGTATTAGCTGAGACTCAACTGTCGTGGAAAAAGTCTGGTCTGACTGACGACTGAGTGTGCGCATCGTCATAGTGCAGCTATGACGTCAACGACGTTTGGATCCACACAGAGCGGATAAGATCCTGAAAATTCATTGCGTAGTTGTGTTGTGGTGTGTTATATCTCGTGATGACTGATATGGAATAGTCAGTTATCTGGAAGAAGTTAGTAATATCCACCAGTATTATCCAGATTCTCCTGTTCAGAGTGCTAATCAGTCGTAACACATCTCTTCTTCTGACACAACAACAATATCACACTCTCGCAGAGCATTCATTCTATCAAAGACGTAATTAGTATTCAGTAATAGTATTCGATATATCCAAGCAGCAAGTAAAAAGCTAAGATGAATTGCTCGTCAAATCGAACAGCGCCGCAGAGGGAATTTCCATTTAGCCCGGCGCTCTCATCTCTTTAACAATCTTCTCTGATATAGACATATTGACTGCTGTTGCTGTATTCTGCTGATATATTCTGCTGCTTTATCTGTCAACTTAATTCCTATGGAAAAGGAAAAGTCAACTGTACGGTTTAAGCATTACCTTGCAGCTCGCGCGTCGTCCTTGATACCCTTGAAACGCAAGAAACTCGTCAACCCATTTGCAGCCCTGAGGACTCTTAACATCCAACAATGGCTGTTCTTTCTTGTGGCCATTTGTGGATGGGCATGGGACGCGTTCGAGTTCTTTTCTGTGTCTTTGACTACACTGCAGATTGCCAATGACCTTGAGAGATCGGTTGCAGATATAACTTGGGGAATCACGCTGGTGCTGATGCTTCGCTCTGTTGGCGCGGTTATATTCGGGATCTGGTCAGACAGGTACGGCCGTAAATGGCCGTTTATAGCAAACTGTGGGCTGTTTATTGTACTCGAGCTTGCGACCGGGTTCGTGCAGACGTATGCGCAGTTCCTGGCAGTGCGTGCGCTGTTTGGCATTGCGATGGGCGGGATTTATGGCAACTGTGCAGCGACTGCGTTGGAAGACTGTCCCGAGATGGCGAAGGGGATTATATCCGGGATGCTGCAGCAAGGGTACGCGTTTGGGTACTTACTTGCGGTGGTGTTTAGTAAGACGCTGGTCGACGCGACGGCGTACGGCTGGCGGGTGCTGTTCTGGTTTGGATCGCTTCCGCCGGTGCTGATAATTCTTTTTCGCGCGTGTCTGCCTGAGACAGAAGCATACCGGGGTCGAAGCTTGAAACACGAAGCAGTAAAGGGAACAGCAAGGCATATGCCGACGCGTGAGTTTGCAAAACAGGCGTGGGAGAGCGTTAAGACAGAGAAGTATCTGATTACGTACATGGTGGTGATGATGGCTGGGTTCAACTTCATGTCACATGGATCACAGGATCTGTATCCGACGCTGCTGGCGGTGCAGCACCGGTTCACGCGCGACCAGGTGACGATCGCAATGGTGGTGGCCAACCTGGGGGCTCTGTCAGGCGGTGTTGTGGTCGGGTATCTCTCAGATTGCGTTGGCCGACGACTATCTGTGATGGCAGCGTGTTTAGTTGGCGGCGGGCTGATCTACGTGTGGGCATTTCCGAGCAACGAAGGAGCGCTGGCGGGTGTGTTTTTCCTGCAGTTTATGGTGCAGGGTGCCTGGGGGGTTGTTCCAGTGCACTTGACAGAGCTGTCGCCGACAGGGCTGCGCGCGTTGGTGGTAGGGGTTGTGTATCAGGTAGGGAATCTTGCGTCGAGTGCGTCGTCGACGATCGAGGCGACGATGGGGGCGCGATTCCGGTTGGAGGATGCATTTATAACGAATGGTGAGGGAGAGGGAGATGTTGTGGAAAGGTATGACTATGGGAAGGTGATGGCGATATTCATGGGAATTGTGTTTGGGTTTATGATAGTGGTGATGTTTGTGGGTCCGGAGGGAGATGATGCTGATGCCAAGGCAGCAGAAGTAGTAGAAGAAGAAGGGAAGTAGATTAAGGATGAGTATGATTAGAATAAACATAATACAGAATAAGAAGGAATAAGGAAGGAATAAGAAAGGAATAAGTAATAAGAGTAACATTGCGAAAGTAATGTGAAGTACGGAAAAGGCAACGGCGGAAAAGGTGGTTTCGGATTTAGGATATTCCACTGCCTGATTCGGAGTAGGGTAGACGGTCAGGCGAGCAGCAGACGAGCAGCAACGAGCAGGAGACGACGGCGGAGAGAGTGCGGAAGAGAAGACAGAAGAGGAGAAAGGAAGAGACGAGAGCCGAGCATCCGGGCGCATTGTTTGCGGTTGTTTGCGGGGGAAAGGAAGGCGTTGTTAGTGTGGGGAGACTGGGGATGTGTTAGCTGCTAGCGATGAGTGCTGTATGATAGTACGGTAGTATGATAGCATATTAGTGTGATAGTATATTAGTATATTATAATACTATAGTACTGTACTGTACTATAACAATACAAAAACCATTTAATAATAATAAAATATAATAAAATATAATTGTCATGGTAGAATGTGAATACACCACACCGAGCGCTGACCGAGACAGTCTTCGTGGACTGGACCATTCTCAGCAACAGCCAGCCGGATCGTACAATAGCAGATGACACTCAGTGCATTTCATGCCACAAAGCAGGCTATAAAGACTTTTCAGCAATAACAACAAGTCTGAGGATATGATATGAGAATATGATAACTACGAAGCAACAACTAACTGAAAAATAGCAGTTCGGGGATTCGTCACAAATGATCTTTACCGCTAGTTGCACAGACTCGCCTCGGACGTACCCCGGAGCTATCATGTCAGCTGTTAGTAGAGTACTGTGGAGTCATAAGCAGGAGTGAGTAGTCATTATTGTATCGTATTATAAGTACTGAATATATATATATATATATATAATATAATCTGGCATAGTGTTGTATTATATACGCTCTACATTCTACATAGTCAAAACTTATACCAACTACCAAGGCTAACTAGGCAACCCTATCAAACCCTACGCCTCCCACGCTCACCTGCTCACTTGCTCACCTGCTCACTCTCACAATTGAACCTTCCTCAAACGCAAACCAAACCGTACCTTCTTCGGTCCGTCTCCACCGAATCCACGACCGCGTGGTCAGTTCGCAACAGTCACTCGCAAGTTTTTTCTGTCTTTGCTTCTATAAAGCCCACCCGCCCGCTGATCTCTGATACCCTCCTTCTTCTTCTTCATACCCTTCTTATCTACTCTACTTCTCTCCTCTGTACTCCCCTGTGCTGCTCATGGACTCAAAGCACAGCTCTCCGGCAGCGTCCTCCCTCGGCGTTCGCGCTTCCTGGCACTCCCGCCTCGCTCATCACCTCGCCACTCGCGCCTCCACCCTCAAGCCCCCCGGCGGCCCCGTCCAAAATCCCATCCCCGCCCTCCGTCTCCTCAACCGCAAGCAGTGGCTCTTCTTCCTCGTCGCCCTCTGCGGTTGGACCTGGGACGCCTTCGACTTCTTCACCGTCTCCCTCACCACCAGTCTCCTTGCAGAGTCCCTTAATACAACCGTCAAGGAAATCACCTGGGGTATCACCCTCGTCCTCATGCTCCGATCCGTCGGCGCTGTCATCTTCGGTCTGCTCTCTGACAAGTATGGCCGCAAGTGGCCCTTCATCGCAAACTGCGTCCTCTTCATCATTCTTGAACTCGGCACTGGCTTCGTCCAGACTTTCCAGCAGTTCCTCGCCGTCCGCGCCCTCTTCGGCATAGCCATGGGCGGTATCTACGGTAACTGCGCCGTCACTGCCCTCGAAGACTGTCCTCTCGAAGCCCGTGGTATCATCTCCGGTATGCTCCAGCAGGGATACGCCCTTGGTTATCTCTTTGCCGTCATCTTCAACCGTGCCATTACGGTCACCACCTCCCACACCTGGCGTTCCCTCCTCTGGTTCGGCGCCGGCCCACCAGTCCTCATCATCATCTTCCGTCTCTGCCTCGGCGAGACCGACACCTTCATGGCTCAGCGTTACCTCGAAAAGGAAAACGCCAAAGACGCATTCATCAAGTCTGCTACAAAGTCCATCAGGGAGTACTGGCACGTCATCGTCTACCTAGTCATCCTCATGGCCGGCTTCAACTTCATGTCCCACGGCTCTCAGGATCTCTACCCTACCATGCTCGACGTCCAGCTCGAGTTCTCCTCCGACAAGTCCACCGTCACTATGGCCGTCGCCAACCTCGGTGCCATCGTCGGTGGTATTCTTTTTGGTCACCTCTCTGAAACCCTTGGTCGTCGTCTCTCTATCATGATCGCGTGTGTTTTGGGCGGCGCGCTCATCTACCCCTGGGCGTTTGTCCGTAACAACGGTATCATGGCCGCCGTCTTCTTCTTACAGTTTATGGTCCAGGGCGCATGGGGTGTTATCCCCATCCACCTCTCTGAGCTCTCGCCTCCTGCCCTGCGCGCCTTCATTGTTGGTGTCGCCTACCAGCTCGGCAACCTCGCCTCCTCAGCCTCCTCCACCATCGAGACCACCATCGGCGAACGCTTCCCTCTCGCCGACACTGCCACTTCTGAAGCTGCCTCCGTCAAACGCTACGACTACGGAAAGGTCATGGCAATTTTCATGGGCTGTGTCTTTGGCTTCGTTCTCATCATCACTTTCCTCGGTCCCGAGAATCACACTGGCGCTGCTCAGTTACACGCGCAAATGCCAAACGAATTACAAGATCAGCTGCATGAGCTCGAAGAGCAAAAGCACTCGCATGTTCACAACGAGACCTCCCCTGCTACCGCTGATGCTGATTCTTCTGAGACTCCTATTGCCGAGAGTTCGTCCTCGTTACCGGCACTAGCGGCTGAAAAGGCTTAAATTTTTTGTTTCAGTTTTGATTTTGCCTGTTTTATCTACTGTTTGTCTGATATGTTTGGTTGGTTGAGTTGGTAATTGCGGCGTTTGCATGAATTTCCGTCAAGTTTTTGCGTGTAATAATATCAAATTTCATTAATACATTGAATACATTTATAACTCCATTCCCTCAATTGTACCCACCACAATCATCACTTGAAACAATACGGTTGTCCCACTTTATTGTTACCCTTACCCTTTACTAAGACAAGTCAAAGCCAGCACCAGCGGTAACTGCGAAAAGCAGTTTACGTTTCAACACCTGTTTCGATCGATACCTTGGCAACTTTAGCATATTGACACAAGTTGATGCTGTTGGTAAACGATCTTCTTGTAATCCCGCTTCTCGGATCGTAAACGCTGGGTTGAGAGAGGAGAAGCCTTGTAGCGGTGCTCTCGATACTGACGTCACGAACTTGAGAACGGCTCGAATGTTTCTGTACACAACTCATTAGTAAGACCATAACACCAAAGAGTAATAGATAAAGAATACATACGCATCGTCTAATTCGCTAATAACTTCCCAGAAGTACTTGATCGTATCGTCATTTTGCAAGAATCCCCCCAACACCGTATTCTTTCTCCAATCGTCAAGATCGATCGGCAACGCCGCGCCGCCAACTAAAGTCTGCATCTCGTGCGGTCCAAACATCATCAACCAGCTCGGACTTAATAGATCGTTCATGCCTGATAAAAACGCCATAGTCTGTAGATACAATTCCTTGTTTAGCTTGTAATCGGCTATAGCATGTATGTACTGTAACCGGTTCGCGTTCGTCACAGCCACATTCGCGCCATCCTTAACCAACTCAATCGTCTGTCCACTCGCATTCACAATCGTGAAATTCAGCCCAAACACAGACTCAACATCTCCTTTGTAATTCTTCAAATGAATCAATCCACGATGAAGCTCTGCATCAAGACTCCATAGATCGTCGAACGTGTTGCGGAATCCCGAGCCAAATTGTGAGTTCCCCTGAACTTGCCATTTGCTGAGAAAGAACTGGGCGAAAATCACTTCAACTAAAATCCCCTGATACACTGCTTTTCCGATTATCCGGCCCAAAAACTCAAGTTGCTGCAATTGCTCAGGTGACGTCGCTTGCGGATTCGGATACAACATATTCTTCGAATTCTCCAAAAACAACCCTCGCGAGGGGTCAAACCCTTCCACAGCGACCCCGCTCAAAAACTCCTTTGTAATCCCACCCCCGTCAATCCCTGCTTCAACTCCAAACTCGTTGTAAAAAGTGATGCCAATTAAGGATTTTAGTTCGCCGCGAAGGTGGTTTAGCTGCGAAAATGCGTCTTCAAGCATATGCCCGCGACGAATCTCAGCCGTATACCTCCTCACGCGAAGTTCATAGTCACGATCAAGCCCGTTTCGGTGTCTATCCATTTCCAAAGACTCGTCGAGCACGTCCACGCGAAGCGCAAAGGATAGGACAAATGGGATTTTCTGTAATAGCTCGAGACGCGGTGAAGTCATCATTCGTTGCCGTAAATCTCGTGCCGCTAAAGCAGATGATCCCGTCATCTTCTTATCTCCATCTTCATCATCAGACGCAGATGAAGACTCATATCCACCGTCATCCGCATCTGCGTTCATATCTTGATACTGCCGCGCTTTTTCCGCATCTGCCACCGAAAGTTGCGAAAATGTCATTACATCCATCCTGTCCATCAACAGCCAATACTCGTCTCCCAGAAAATGCCGACGCGCATCTCGATAATACAGTTGCCGCATAATTCCCACCGCATCGTTCTTAATTGTATTCAAAGTCAACGTAGAAGTCTTGTATAACGGCACATCGTTATCCTTCCCGTTTGCTAATCTGATTCCGCGTCCTCGCTGTAGTGACGTGCTCGGATCCGAATTACAGATAATCAAAAACACCAAAATCTTCAAAAACTTGCCAAGCAACCGCACATCGTCCTGCGACAATCCATACTGCTTCTCATCAAAAAACTCGTCATCGTCAGTCATAATCATCCAGTGCCAGCAAATATCCAAAAATAACGCGAGAATTTCCCATTCTTGAATCTGTCGATCATTAACCTCATCAACAGACTCCACCGGCGCCCATAGCGGTTGCGATCCTTGCTGTTGAAGCGGCGCCGTCTCGTCCGCTACAATCACATTGAAAAACTTCGTAGAGGAAAGAATTTTGAAAAACAACTGCAATGTAAACTCGGGATTAAGATACAAAAAATATCTGATCTTGCTGGTTTTACCGGGCCATATCCGTCCTAATCCGACAAAAAACCGACATGTCAAAAAACATTCTTCGACTCCAATATCTTCGTGTCTGCGGAATGGCGAAAGAGTCATGTCGAGAACTCTTCGGTCTTCGAGGAATCCGATTGCTGAAAGGAGGAATGGATCGAACGATGACTCGGATTTCGAGGTCTTACCGCGATTCGCTAGAGCTTTTGCTAGTTTTGCAACGCCTGATGAAGATAGCGATAAAATCAGATTTGAAACTGCTCGCATGATCTGAATAGCATACGTCAAGGACGGCGTCGAGGAAAATCTGTTTTGCCATATATACAGCACATTAGCAAGCAGCCAATCTAATCTCAAATTAAGATTAAATGGTTGTTCGGCAATCTTCTCCACTGAGGCCAAAGTGACGAAGGTCTGTGATGCGAGCGCGGGGATGATTTCATTCTCAAAATCGAAAAGTTGTTCAAGTACTTTTGGATGTCCTGATTCAGCAAGGGACACGAAAAGTTTTGGCGTAGATAAGATATGTTCAATGTATAAATTCAAAACATGTTGTCTGTCGCCGGAAGCCAAAGAGACGTTTAACGCTAAGAGGACGTTGTCGACTACTTTACTGAGCACATCTGCGGCAGTCAAGTGTGAGATCAATAAACTGTACGCTTCTAAAATCACTGAAAGATCAACATTCGCCTGAACTGAAGATAGCAGCCGTAAATAAGGATCGGTAAGAGACGACGAAGCAGTCCTTTCGACGCATGATAACATCAGCTTTGCGAGTTTGCCGGCTAGAGAAGGTCGCACTTTGTCAGCATCGCTGCTAATCATTCTTTCCAGCGTAGGCACTAGCATGATATCGTCCTCCACTGGTCCGCACTTTCCATAAAAGAACAGAAACATAGACACAGCATAGTTCGGATCAAGTGGTCGTTGCAAGTTCGCACTCTCGATAAACAACTCTCTCATTTCCAATCGACACCGCGCAACTTCACTCCTCGCACGCACAAACGACTGGATTGTGACAGCAGCTTTATCTCGTCTGCGCGCCTCTTCACGCTTCGCTCGCGCAGCAGACGCGTCTTTCAAGACAGAGTGAGAGCTGCGGTGGCTAGCGGTTGATCCGCGGGCCATGTTGATCTGACGACCATGCCGGAAGTTCCCGGTAAAGTTGAGTGACATGACTCAAATCACGAGCAGTAACCTGAATATGTACCTATCTGACTCTGAATAGGAGTAGTTGGACAAGAGCAGTGCTGACCGAGTAGATCAAATCAAACACTTGATCTGGTAGGGGTGTGAGTATAGAGTAGAAATGAGTTGCTGGAATACTCACGTCTCTTATATCAAGTTCAATACAGTCCACCTACACATATATCCCAAACAGTCTTCTCATACGACTGCAATCCGCACAATTCCCACTAACCAGACGATAAGATGGCGACCGGTCCTCAGTATCGAGCGAATGTGAGTGTCCCAGTTCTGTTCTGGTACTTTCTTCCCCCCTGAATCGACCGCCTCAGGGCGAGTGTCTTAGTCCCCACAATAAAACAGCACAACCGTCAAAAAATAGAGCGCAGTTTGTGCGATTCCTGCGACACTCAATTTTTTCCGGGTGTTGATCGCGAAGAGAGCTCAAAATATCAGCTACTCGACCTCGTCAATTGCACGATTTACTAGCTGCGTCTCGAAAAGGAAGAGCGCGAGTGTTCTGTGCCATATAACCGTTCACAGGGACTCAATACCAAATGCTGCTTGCAAGGCGGACAGTGACCGCCAGCGCGCGGCGGATACCAGCAGCAGCGACGACCTTGTCGCGCTCTTCAACCACTTCCTCAGTGTCGTCGACCTGCAGGGTCAGGCTGCAAGCATTACTACAGACCAAGATCTCTGCGCATCCACGAAGATTTTTTACCTCGACTCAGCTTTTGCTTGAAAACGACAAGAAACGTAGTCCCGAGGACGAGGCCGGGACGCCTGTTGGCGACGTTCTCGCTCGTGACGCCGAAAGCGCTGAGACAGCGCCTGAAATCGTCAAGCAGGAGAATGAGGCAGTACGGGAGACTCTTGGTGAAGGGGCCCCCGAGGCTGTTGAGGAGGAGGCTGCTGCTGCCCAAGCGCTCGAAGAGGCTGCTGCCGAGGAGAAGGTAGCTTCCGAGACTGTCGAGGATATTGATGAAGGCGCGGCCCTTGAGCAGGGAACTCCTGTCGAGGAGCTGATGGAGGACGAGCTGGTGGAAGAAGAGAAGACCGAAGAACAGCTGATGCAAAACCAGCGGTTGGAACAAGAGCAGAGGGAAGACGGTGAAATCCCCGCTTCAGAGCTCCAAAAGAAGATGGCTGAGGTCGCATCTCATCTCATCAACCTGCGCACCTCTGGTCTCTCGCTCAAGGACTATATCGCAAAGACTGGCACAACTGTACTAGACGACATGTATGCCCAAATCGAGCAGACCCGCAAAGAGCAGAAGGAGAAATTGCAAGCGCGCGAGGAACTCACCAAGCAAGAACTGGTATCGCCCGTGGACCCACGCTACCAGCTCGCACAAGCTCGCAAGGTCGGTGAGTTCAACCACAGAATGCTGGGAGAAGATGAGATTGTGTCGCATTTGGTGAACATTGTCATGCGAAACGGAAAGAAGACCGTTGCCCAGCGAATCGTCAACGAGGCTCTGATTATTGTCCGCATGAGATTACAGCAAGACCCGATTTCCGTTCTTCACTATGTTGTCGAAAAGACTCAGCCTTTGGTTCAGATCAAGCGTGTCAGAAGAGGCGCTAAAACCAATCTGATCCCCAAAGCTCTCACTCCCCGGCAAAGACACAGCCGAGCGCTTGGTTGGCTGTTGGATGAAGCCCACAAACGTCCTTCGCCCTCGTACGGTGTCAGACTCGGCGACGCAATCGTCGCGCTACGCAGAGGTTGTGATAGTGGAACTGCAACCGAGAAGAAGGATGCTATTCACCGAATCGCGATGGAGAACAGAACTTCGATCCAGGTTAGACCGATGAATAGGGGAAGGAGGTTATAGACGCAGCGCAGATTGCTCTGTTCTGAATTTTGCAGGATTGTATATTTTGAGAATGTAATTGTAAATAATCATCATATGAATATAGTTATATGAAAGTTGTTTTGCTATTTGTGTACTGTGTTGAAATGGCGATAAAAAAAAATTAAATCCAGCGCGTCTTCCAGAGACTTCAGCGCGCCGATTCTGACTTTCCCAAACACCACTCCATTGAGCACCACTAAACTCCCTTTTTTATCACCAATCGTGGTACTTCATCATTAAATATCTTTTTCATATTGACCAGCTAACTTTGTTTAACAGTTCTCCTATCTATCCTACCTCGCCCACGTGTATATACGCGCACGTGCTCTTCTGCTCTTTTACACGCGACCCTCCTTGTTCAGTCATGGCAACAATCAACATTCGACTGTACAGAATTTTTCAAAAAATTGGAGTTACAGTCAGTAGTTTACTATTTTCTGTCTGCTTTTATTATAATTTATATTATTATCAGACAGATCTCGCGGATATACATCGCGGGGTAGATTTTGCTAATCTGTTCACCCCAGATTTACAGGTTGTCTCGCAAGGTTCTCGCCAAATTGGTACTCCACAAGGTATTTTCATCACTGGCAAGTTGTTATTCAAATTTATTGCTGATTAGTTACAGGACCCCCACTTTGTTGGTGGATCAAGCTCTCAGGACTCGCTACACTCTGATCCGTCGTTCATTTCTTCGCGACGCAGCCGGTCAAGTCGCGTGAAAACCTGTCGCAATTGCGTTTTACGAATCCTTGTTGGACACAAATTCAAATCTACTATACCCATGTCCACTTCAGTAATCGAGGCGCTTGACATTGATACCCGTGGCCATGAGCTTGATACCGATAGTCACTGCGATGACGCCAGCCAGAATGGTTATATACCCATTCTGAAACGGTCTTGTCCGTATGGGTTTGAAGAGGCAGAGGATGTTATTTCAGGGCCTGTTGTTTGCAGTGACGAGAACAGACCTTTACAGAGAAACGCTACAGGCGAGTCTCAATTGATTCAAACTGGCTGTGTTGTTGGAAACCTTGAGAACGAGAGTTTGACTGGTTCTGCTGAGGAGCCGGTGTCTTCGAGTGGTAGCAGTCAAAAGAGCACAAACGATCTAGAACGGCAGTCAGAAGGGGAGACAGAAGAAGCAGATCATCCTAGATTGTTACCGCCGGCATACATTCTTGATAATAGGTACAGCATAGATGGTGAGGATATCTTTGTGAATTTCACGCGGATGCGCAATGATGTTCATATTGCACCTAATACAAACTTGCAATTTACACCATTCAGGAATATAGATGAGATCACAGAAGTTGAGAGCGTGTCGGAGGTAAATAACAGGCTCCTGACTGATTATTTATCAGACAGATGGTCATGGGATAAGGCTGACGAAGATTCTCCCCTGGGGCCGATAATTGAGAGCACCGAAGTATCCGAAGTCGAGAATAACGACGTGTCAGCGCATGAACAGGATTCGTTGTGTGCGAATGAAGAGGCTCTTACCGCTGACGCACTTGGCTTGCAAGCCGTGGCTCCGTTTGTACCCCAGATTGCAGACAGCTCGCCCGAGATGTTCCAATTATTCTACGACGGTCCATTTCCAGCCAACGGATCAAGTACACAAGCAACTGACTGGCTACTCCGCCAATTCCCACCAGGGCTAAGCACCGTTCTTCGCGACGATCTCGCAAATTTCAATATCTTCCCTTTCGAACACACACATTTGAACGAATCCGGCGCACAAGATGGGGATGTTGGATGCCAACGGTGTTTATTCCAAGGCGAGTACGTACGCGTTGTGCACGTGAATTACCTGTATTTATTGCAACGAGAGCGTACGTTTGCTCTGGAGTATAGACGCGGCAGGGTGTGCAGCAGTAGTTTTGAGCAGGCGGGGATATACGCAAGGGAAGTGTCGCACACATGGCCCGAGTCGGCTGAGAGTGAGGTACAGTAGAGCATCAACACTCACATCGCAGTGCAAATAAACAAAATACACAGTCATCTGGATACAAACGTAGATACAGCAAGCAACACTAACAAAACAAACAAGCCTATCGCAGTGATCCAGATTCTAAGCAGTAGATTGATTGATTGATTATATATTTATAGACAGCATGATGTAAATACAAAGGTCGCAAAATCACAAAAACCCTAAAACTCTTAATACAAACACTCAAGGCAAAGTAGGAATTAAACCAATGTCTTTCTAATTCTAATGATCTCTTCAAGTGGTGTCTTTTCAACACAATTCGTTCTAGTCCCATAGCTAATCATCCCGGGCAGTAGCCGCATTCACCCCGTAATGTGGCATAGGCAGAGAACTCTCAAACTATGCCAGCTCACGCTCCCAATGATCAAACAGGAATGCAATCTGATGCTTACTTGTGCTCCAAAATAGCTCTGACTCTGGATAGATTTAAAGTAGCTCGATTAGAGTTCGCGGCTGTAAAAGTTTAAAGACAGGCGGCGCTTTGACGAATCTAGGGTCTCAGCTCGTGTTTTTCCGGTTTGTAGTCTGGATTGAGAGAGGAAGGATGAAGATTGAGTGCGAATAGAGGAGAGAAACTCTGGAAGGGGTGTGGAAGATAAGGAGGAAGAAAAGCAAAAGGCGGTGTGTTGGGCGAGTGGTTTGCTCGTGAATCCGCTGTCTGAGAGCTGAGTCAGGCAGCAGCAGTGCCTTGTGAAAAGTATATCCACGATATCCAGGAACACCCGCCCATTGTCTGCAAATTCCTCCTCGAATGTCCGCAAATCCCCCCGAATGTCCTCAATTGGCACATCTAATACTGTGCGTGGCAGTTTAAATGCTGCTTGACAACAATCTGCTGTATCCGTCGTCAAACACTGGCCGGACAAGCACCGTGGCCCTAGTTTAACACTTGTCTCGAGACTCGGATTCAGCCACCATTTCAGCGCTGATCAGCTTCTTCTTCTTCAACAAAATACGTTTTAAAAAAACCTCAGAACCCCAAAAATTCTCAGTCTTCAGTCCTCAATTCTCCGTAGCACTCACTCAGAGTTTAATCGCATGGCATCAACAGTCCTCGTGCTTATCGGTGCGTTCGTGCTCTATCGTCTTATAGCGCACTTCGTCCAGTCTTTGTCGCTCAACCGGATTGCTCGTGAACGCGGTGCACTCTCTCCAAAATGGTTTCCCACAGATATCTTTGGATGGGGCACATTCAAAGCCTTAACAGACGCGTCAAAGAAAGGTAGAATGCTTGACCTTTCCGACTCCTGGTACGCCCAAGAGGGACATACCTATTGGAAACGCACCCTCCTCAGCGACGTCATCAACACTTCTCACCCTGACAACATCCGCGCCATGCTTGCCCAGCAATTCGCAGACTATGAACAAGCCACAATGAAACCATACGGTATCTTGCTCGGAAGAGGTATCTTCACCGCAAACGGACAGACATGGAGCCATGCGCGCGCTCTCCTGCGACCCCAGTTTACCAGACAGCAACTCGTCAACGACCTCACCTCGTCCATGAAAATCCACGTCGAGCGTCTCTTAGACATTATCAGAACCGCAAACGGTCGCCCCATCGAAATGGTCGAGTTATCTGCTAAATTGACACTTGATGCAGCCACCGAGTTCTTGTTTGGCGAATGCACTGACAGTCTGATTCACGACAAACCAGACTCAGAAATTGATGGCCTGCGAGAAAAATTCAGTCGTTCATTCTTGGTTGCTCGCGAAGGCATGCATAAACGCGTCGTGGCTCACAATCTTTATTTCCTTGTTAGATCAAAGCCACTGCTCAGCGCTATCAAGGATGTCAAGGACTTTGCAGACTTTTACGTACAAAAAGCATTGGACGATATCCGCAGCGACAAACCACAGGATGACTCGCGATATGTGTTTCTGCGAGAACTTGCAAAGGATACCCAAGACCCAATTGTTTTGAGAGATAATATTCTCAGTGTTATCCTTGCCGGTAGGGATACTACCTCCTCTCTCCTTTCATGGGCGTTCTACGTACTTGCCAGAGATCCCAGAGTAGTCACGAAATTGCGTGCAGAGATCATCGCCACCTTCGGCACCAACGCAAACGACCTGGAAACCAGCGAAAGCAAGCTCACGTTTGAGTCATTAAAAAGAGTACCATATCTTCGCGCCTTTATAAACGAAATCTTGCGACTCTACCCGCCCGTTCCCATCAACATGCGTCTCACAAATAAAGACACATCCCTCCCACGAGGAGGCGGTCCCGACGGTTTATCTCCTATCGTAGTCCCTAAAGGCACGCCTATTGTCTATTCAGTGTCAGCCATGCACCGGAATCCAGAATATTTCGGCTCAGATGCTCTTGAATTCCGCCCCGAACGCTGGCTTGAAGGAAATACATGGATGTGGGAGTTCCTCCCATTCAATGGCGGTCCTAGAATCTGCCTCGGTCAGCAATACGCCTTGACCGAAGCCGCTTACACTATCGTTAGCGTCTTGCAAGAATTTGATATTATTGAAAACGGAGATGGGCCTGAGATTACAGAGAAATATGGAGAGAGACCACCGCGTCATATCGCGCTGACTATGTGGAACCTTGCGGGTGCTAATATTATCTTCAAGAAGTCCGAAGAATTGAAGTAAAGCTGGTTAGTTGCTGTATATGAATATATGGGCATAATGAGATAGTTATTTACAATATTAACAAAGAAATTTACTGCCTATAAACTGGTATGCGCAACGCAATCGACTCATCAACTGATGTAACACCCCCAGCCAAAACTCACGCAATTTTCAAAGTAAACAAGCTCAGCACGCCAGAAACGTAGCAAAATCCAAAGCCTAAACGCCATACAAAAAAATCCATACTGAACACCAGTCAAGTCACAATTTCAATCCAGTGCTCTGTGTCGCAAAGCAAGTGTTCTTAGCTCCTGATCTCCAAACACATATTCGACTGGGGCTGAAGCTTTACTTTGACGGCGAAGACTCTTGGGAAACTGATGCACCTCTGCTTCCCCAGCTGAGTTTAGCCTTACAACAGATCGGGGTGATGTAGTGAGTGCGTGCAAATAGAAGCAGTCGTTACCAAATTTGCACTCCTTGGAATTCTCGAAATACTTGCAAGGGATGCGCTTTATCGTTGCAAGATAAGTGTCTACTATTTCCTTCTTTGCAAGGATTGCAGCCTCCGATGTAGCTGATTCGCCTTGTGGAACTGGCAGGTGAGATGAAGGCACGACGAAGTCTGAGATGTTTCTGCACAGCGGACAGCATTTAGACAGCTCCCGTTGTTTGGTTCTCGGAGACGCATCAGAAGCATCACCAGCAGTAAGGCTCAAATCAGGATTCAAGGCAGCATCAGGGGTGTTGGTACCATTCAGATCTCTCAGTCGGGCCGCATTTGACGGAGACAAGTTTCGCTCGACAAAAATGCGGGCCATTCCTTGTTGCTGGCGCCATGAGCGAATACATTCCAGACAGAAGACATGATTGCAGTTCATAAGCAGTCCATACACATTAGGAGGCTCGTAGCAAATCGCACAAAGCTCCTGCGGATCTTCTTCTGTGGAATCAGTGCTACCAGCAGTGCGAGTTGCTTCAGCTTGCGCGACCGCAGCCTCAGCAGCTCTTCTCTCATTATCGCCCGCTGATTCGACAGTTTCCTCCAGCACAATCGTAACACCAACATGCTTTCCATCAGACGCAGACTCCTCTTCAAAGATCTTTTCTGCCTTTGCTTTCAACACCGCTGGCGGAATCGGAGCAGCTCTCGGCGCATCGCCATGTTTGAACCAGCACGACGATCCACGGCTACACACGCCCGACATGTAAAACTTGCACGGAACCTCTCGCGGCGGATAGTTAACACGACGCGCTGCCATTATTTCTGAGCAAACAAACCGAATAATACGTGAGAATCGTTCGAATCGAAACGGCTCGCGCTCTTGTTCCTGTCTCCGCAGTCTAACGCGTGATAACTATACAGTCGATGGCTGACTCACTGTGCGTACAATGAGCGGATCGCGGATCACAAATGAGTCACATTGGGAGTTCACAGCGAGTCACAGAAATATTCCCAATTTTTTTCCCTCTCTGCTCAGCTGAAAGTTCTTTCAATCAGCAGTTTTCAGAGACTGTATCAGCCATATCACGATGCCGGTCGAGGATAAAATCAGTAATGGAACCTCACAGGAGATAGTCTCAGCTTTGAGGACGTCAATAGTCTCCATAGACTCTACACATGCCAGTGTACAGAAGCTGTTGGCTTCAGACGATTTAGAGCAACTGGGAAAAGGCTCACCAGGAATTTCTTTACTTGGACTGCAAGCTGATTCTATGGCGTCTTATTTGCATAATCTGGGTCTTAGATCTCTTTCTGCTCTTTCTGCTCTTGAGGATGACAACAACGAAGACGAAGAAGAAGAAAATGGCATGAAGCCGGCTGAAGTAGATCTGGCGATTCGAAAACTCTTGGTTACAGACAGAGTCGTACTTGAGCGAGGAATAAGGCCGCTCGAAAAGAAAATTGAGTATCAAATTCAAAAACTTCTGCAAACTGCAGCCGCGCCTCCCAAGAAGATCAAAAAGGCTACTCATTCGTCGGACCACAGCGATGTTTCAGATGAAGGTGCATCTAGTGATGAGGAGAACTCGAACTCGGACGAAGAAGAGGAAGAAGAGGAGCAGGATGATTTACCACTTTCCTACAAGCCCAGACCGAACCTTCTTGTTTCGTCTCAACCAAAGGAATCAGCCACCAGCACAAAATCCCCATCTTCCTCATCCGCTCCGAAGAAATACGTTCCTCCCAAGATCAACCCCACAAAACTTCCCTCAACCAGAAACATGTCAGGTCCAGTCGACAAAGCTCAGAGACAGCGAGTCCAGAAGAACCGCGCTTTGGAGGAATACATTGCTCAAAGTACATCGCTTGCTCCTGATGCTGAGGTCTCTGTTGGCTCAAATGTTCTCAACCATGGCCGCGGCGGAACCAGAACACAACACGCACAGGCTAAAGAGGATCGTGTTCGTGGGTACGAAGAGTCTAATTTTGTGCGGTTAGCTGAAGTTGGCAAACAGAAGCGGAAACCACGAAATAACGATTTCATGGGTGAAAATTGGGATATTAGTGGTGGTGATTATAGCCAAGCTAAGCGCAAGAAGAACAATGCCTGGGGTCGTGGCAAATAGGCAAATGATGAATGAGTAGAATTTGTATTTTAGGTGTTTGGAAAATGAGAATTTGCATTATAGAACTTGACTTGATTAACGTACGCCGATACTTAAAAAGAAAACAAACAAAGAAGCGGAGGTGTAAAAGAAGTCAAAAAAAAGTACATGAAGACCAAAAACATGCTAATCAACCTTCGCCATACTCAAGTTCGATACTCCTTCTCTCAGATTATTAGAGAACTTGGCTGGTAACGTCTGATGCTTCGATTTCTTCAATTTCTTGCGCGCAACCATTACTGGAACACTACTCTTTGTGACCAAGTAATTCGAGAAACTGCCTAACAAAATACCCTTAATCGCAGACCGACCTCTGGATCCTAACACGACCATGGTAGGCGACAGGTAGTCAATCACATCACACATCAAGTGCTTTGGCGATTTGCAATGCATCACTTCAACAACACACTCAACTTGAAGTCGTGTCTTCTTCAACAACTTGACAATGACGGACGTGATTTCTTTCGCAATAGAAATACGTTCTTGCTCGCGGCCTGACTCGTCCATAACCACACCACCTGGAGCTGGCTTCTCTCCTTCTTCTGGTTCTTCCATAGCACAGACAGCGTACATGAGATTACCGTCACGTAGAATCGTACCAACAGTCCACTCAAGTGCATACAACGATTCAGGAGAAGCATCTGTTGCGACAATATAAGACCGCTTTTTGACAGCAGGATCTCTGCTAATGCCTTCGTAATCACCACGGGTAATTGTTCGCAGCACTCGGCCAGCCTCTTTGTTAGATTGGATATCAGAAACTTTTACTGGAAGATTAACAGCCTTGCGAATGTCGGCAGCCTCTTCTTTGTCGGAAGTATACGGTGAATCTTTAAGTGCGTCGTCAACAAGATCGAATGCAGTTTTGGGATGAATAAGATGCTTCTTGTAGCTTGCGAAAGCACCGTCATGAGATGGCGGGGGCGCAGAAATCAGAGATTGCACTGAGTACCGTTTGCTGGCGGTAACAGCTTTGCGCTCGTCTTCCATCGCAGCAAGGAGACTCTGAGGTGCACGCTGCTCGCCAGCTTGGCGAGAAACCGAGTCTTCGAGGTCTGATCCAGAATCATCGTCATCGTCATCATCAGACGACGAAGAGTCTGCGATTGCGCCTTCTGCATCTTCCTCATCCTTCTCGAGGCGGGCGTCGGCAGACGGCGACCGTTTTGACGAAGCAGGTGCTAAGCTACTGCCAGCTTTGATAAGTGCAGATTTTGATAATCGGCGATACGCAGTGGAGAAATCCTCTTCGGGTGGCTGTACAAACGAAGATTTCCGGCTGTTACCAGGAGAACGCGATTGAGAAGAGGCTTTTGAGGGGTATGTAGGAGATAATGGAGGAGCGGGAGTAGTCGGCAAAGCAGGACCAGATTCGCTGAGGTAGGCGATAAGAGAAGCACGAGAGTCATCGGCTGATTTGTATCGTCTTAGTGCGCCGCCATCATATGAGCTGGACGACGCTGAGCGGTGATGATTTGCGGGCTGGTAGCCACCACTGCTGCCATGGATACCAGGATATGGAGCTAGCTCTGGGCCAGCTGATGGTAGCAGCATAGAAGACGTTTGCTGTGGAAGTCCAGATGACGACTGGCGGCGCTCACGAGTCGAAGTGCCCTGCTTTTTGTCGATAGTCAGGAGCTCTGGAACAGAGGTCGTTGACAGCAGCAACTCCTGAGCTGCTGGTGACAAGTTGTGGAAGTTCTTCACAAGCGCAGACTGTGTGATCTTTCCTCCAGGAGGCACGATACTCGCGCCGACCGAGCCGGATCCGGTTTCAGAAGGTGACTGTGACTTGCGGAACCGCATTGGCGATGCCGAGCGAGACACACGCTGGGGCAGGACGGGCACTTGCAGCGGTTGGTCGGCCTCATCTTTGTGGAGTAGCTTAAGAATTTCGATTCTCTCTTCTTCGAGGGCTGATTCGAGCGACATGGTGATGGTGAATCGGAGTCAGATGGGAACGCGAGAGAGGAGATAACCGAGTTTAGGCGATAAGTGGCTGCGTAGGTAAGGCACCCAGAGCAGGCAGTGCTGGGTTGTTGAATAAGCCCACAAGTCTCCAAACACTAGAAACAAAGCACCAGTTGTTGGAATTAGCAAGTGCTTGATGCAATTGAGGGGTGGAAAGAGAGAATAGAGACAGGAAGTGCAGAGGTGTGTGGGCTAGATAGGCCGTGTGAGAGTAGTGTGCGCATATTCATCGCAATGTTTTGGCTTTGGATGCGAAGCGAGGCGGGATGGCGTTGTTTGGGTGTGGCTTCGGTGCAGGGTATTTGCTGGTAAGATGATTGTTATTGAGGATAATACGTGTTTGAATAGTGTTATATACTGAAACACTTTGGGAATATGACAAATCTGAGCAGAATAATCGTGGTGAAAGAGGACAGCTTTGTTAGCAAGTCAGCAATTCAAGGTGTGTTATTGGCATGACGTATTTGTTTGTGCGCTGTCTTTGCAGCTGGAGTGTTTATTTATACTAGCTTTGTAAATTCACTTGTAAAGAACTCAGAAACAGCTTTATATAAGTTTATAATGAATAGCACCCATACTCTTGAAATATAGTCTATTATAGAAGTATTGCGGTTTAGGGCTATTTGGAGTTGGCATATTCAAGATTTGCTCAGAGTTGTGAATAACTGCGTTTTGTGGGCTTGATTTGTTGAGCAAAAGTGCGAAGTACGCCTGATAGTGTGCTAATATTTGTACTTGAAAGCGATAGAAAATAGTCAATCGTTCTGTGCTCAGGAAGTAGCCAGACAGCCCAATATATGCTAATTGCCATCTGACTTCCTAGGCAAATCCAAAATGTTATGTAATCAATAACTAATCAGCCCTCCTCAGCTCATTCCTCTCTTCACGACCTGACCAGGTTCTTCAGGCACAGTAATCTCACTCAAATACTAGGCTGACGGTTGTTATTCGTCTAGATACGTTCTAAGATGAATAGCAGGCTTGCGCATGGCGATTTTGATTTTCTCCCCGAGCTTCTTGATCTGCTGGAACGCGTCGCGCAAGGGAATTTGGTTGCTAAAGACGTTTCCAATGAAGCAGGGCGAATCAAGATTAATTTGAATCGGGTGCGCACTCAGCTTGCTCAGTTTACTGATTCAGAATCTATTGAAAGTCAGAATACGACAATACATGAGCTCAGAGCGAGGATAGAGAAGAAGAGGTAAACACGGCTTGCAGTGCACGAAAGACTGTATACTAATCGACACAGACTTCTTCTAGAGCGACTAAATGGCCTGGGGCAGACAGTGCTTTCCCGCAAAGGTGTATTACAAGAAAACGAGTTATCAATACAAGAGGAAAAACCTGAAATTGAAGAGCACATCTCTCCTATTCCACCTGTGACCTTGTTGCTTGAGCCGGCGAAGAGACAGGCTCCACAGACGCAGAACCAAACAGGCTCATTACTGCTCGTCGCAAACAATCAGTTTGGCTCATCGATCACATCCAATATAGTTGGCGAGTTAGACTTGACTGCTCAGCTGCCAGTCGCTTCCGCGCAGCAAAATGGAGATACAGTAAAGACAGTGGAGGAGCAAACAATGCCACAGATAGTTACCAGTGATATACCGGCTACGATCAACCTCACCATACAGCCTCAGGATCAAACTAACGATCAAGTGTCTGGACAGATAATTGATAATCTAGCTGGCTCGCTAGATAGTGAACTGCAGAGCCAGCTGGCTGATCAGCTCGAAGGGCAACTGTCGGAGATCACGCAGGCGGTCGACGAAGCCGGGATGCAGATGCTTGATGGTACTACCGCAGACACAGACATGCAAGACTTTATGCAGATGATGGGCGACTCTACTGCGGCCGACGACAACAATCCGCAGACGAACGAAGATCAGGACGATAGCATGTTCATGTCGATGATGGACGACATGCCGGACGATCCGGAGGCTTCTACGCAGGATCTTGAGGACATCACGAAGGCGATCACAGAGAACGACGGCTCTCTACCTGAGTTCATGGACCTTAGCTGAGCTGCCTAATACAATAGTCCTCTGTCTCCAGTTATTAGTAATCCCTTACAAATTGCCTAAACACTTATACTAGATTTATTTACGGCACAAATGCACAGACACATAGTGCATCTATCCGAAACCACGACACAAAATTTCCGCTCTCCAATTTTTTCACTCTGTGTGTTCATCATCGACCAAATTCCTACCATTTCCTTTTCGTTTCCCTAAAATCCTCAAAAAAATTTTAAAAGAACTAAAAATTTATCTTTTTTTCTTCTTATTCTTCTTCCTCGAACTACTTTACTAAATCCGGATCTCTGTTGTTGTTGATTTCTTCTCTTGTCTGATTTTTTCTTGTTGGGATAACTAGCATCGTCAAAAATCACTATCGAGACCTTTCAGCCGATTCCTTCTATAATTAATAAAAAGGTATTTGTCTTCTGTTTTGCAATCCCCGATCTCTGTGTTCCTGCGTTTTCCAAGAGCTAACTTCTTCTCTCAAGTTTTTCCGTCAATAATAGCCATGTCTGACGCTGCTGTTGATGCCGCCGCCGAGGAGGTCAAGAACCTTTCTCTCGCTACCCCCGCCGCTGAGGAGTCTACTCCTGCTACTGCTCCCGCTGAGTCTGCTTCAGAGTCCGCTGCCGAGACCACCGAGGAGGCTGCTAACGGCGAGGGTGAGGCCAAGGAGGCCGCTCCCGCCTCCGGCCCTGCTCACTCTGCTTCCCTCTACGTTGGAGAGTTGGAGCCTACCGTCACCGAAGCCATGCTCTTTGAGCTCTTCAACCAGGTTGGCTCAGTTGCCTCCATCCGTGTCTGCCGTGATGCCGTCACCAGACGCTCGCTTGGATACGCCTACGTCAACTTCCACAACGCTGCCGATGGTACGATCTACTCCTTGTTTTTCGTAAGATCTTCTTGCTAACTGTTTCATTAGGTGAGCGTGCTCTTGAGGAGTTAAACTACTCGTCCATCAAAGGCCGTCCCTGCCGCATCATGTGGTCCCAGCGTGATCCCTCCCTTCGCAAGACCGGTGCCGGTAACGTCTTCATCAAGAACCTCGACACCGCCATTGACAACAAGGCTCTTCACGATACCTTCTCTGCTTTCGGAAACATCCTTTCTTGCAAGGTTGCCGTCGACGAGTACGGCCAATCCCGTGGATACGGTTTCGTCCACTACGAGACCGGCGAGGCTGCCGAGAACGCCATCAAGCACGTCAACGGTATGCTTCTCAACGATAAGAAGGTCTTCGTCGGCCACCACATCGCTAAGAAGGACCGTCAGTCCAAGTTTGACGACATGAAGGCCAACTTCACCAACGTCTACGTCAAGAACATCGACTCCGAGGTCACTGACGAGCAGTTCAGAACCATGTTCGAGGCTTACGGACCCATCACCTCGGTTTCCCTCGCTTCAGATGACGAGGGTAAGTCGCGTGGGTTCGGTTTTGTCAACTTCGAGAACCACCAGGACGCCTTCAAGGCTGTTGATGAGCTCAACGACAAGGACGTCAACGGCAAGAAGCTTTATGTTGGCCGTGCCCAGAAGAAGCACGAGCGTGAGGAGGAGCTCCGCAAGCAGTATGAGGCTGCCCGTCTTGAGAAGATGTCCAAGTACCAGGGAATCAACCTCTACATCAAGAACCTCAGCGATGACGTTGATGATGACAAGCTTCGCGAGGAGTTCTCCGAGCACGGAACCATCACCTCGGCCAAGATCATGCGCGACGAGGCTGGCAAGTCCAAGGGATTTGGATTCGTCTGCTTCTCGTCTCCCGATGAAGCCACTAAGGCTGTCACTGAGATGAACCAGCGCATGCTTAACGGCAAGCCTATCTACGTTGCTCTTGCCCAGCGTAAGGATGTTCGTAAGTCTCAGCTCGAGCAGCAGATCCAGGCACGCAACCAGCTCAGATTGCAGCAGCAGGCTGCCGCCGCTGGAATGCCCGGCCAGTACCTCCCCAACCCTCTCTTCTACGGACCTGGTGCCGGACAGCAGCCTGCTGGTTTCATTGCTCCCCCTGGTGCCGGCCGTGGTGTCCCTTTCCCCGGTGGAAACCCTCAGATGCTCATGCAGCAGGGTGGTATGGCCCCTCGCCCTGGCCAGGGTCCCCCTCAGCAACAGTGGGCTCCCCGCGGTGTCCCCACCGGTCCTAACGGACAGCCCCTTCAGATGTACGGTATGCCCCCCATGGGCTATAACGGCTATATTCCTGGCCAGCCGCCAGTTGCTATTCCCGGCCAGGGTGTTCCGCCCCAGATGCCTCAGGGTCAGATGCCTCAGGGTCAGGGCCGTCCCCAGCGCGGTGGCTATGCTCCTCAGCAGGGCCGTGGCGGTATGAGAGGCAGCCGTCCTCCCCAGCAGCGTCGTGAGGACGAGGCTGCCGCTCCCGCTCCTGCTGCTGCCGCTCCCGCTGACCTCGTCGTCAACGCCGAGACCCTTGCCGGTGCCGCTCCTGAGGTCCAGAAGCAGCTCATCGGTGAGGCCTTGTACCCCAAGGTCGAGGCCGCGCAGCCGCAGATTGCTGGAAAGATTACCGGTATGCTTCTCGAGATGGATACCGCTGAGCTTCTCAGCTTGTTGGAGGACGATGTTGCCTTGGACAGCAAGATCTCCGAGGCTGCCGCCATGTACGAGGATTACTTCAACAACAAGGGCGGTGAGGGCGAGACTGCTTAGATTTGCAGAAACCTATAGCTGTTTTTGCTCTTCTTTGCATCGAAGAAAATCTATTTCAGAATGGAATCGGGATAATTGAGGGTTTCTATTATGTGTTTTTTTTGTTGTTTTCTTTGTTACGGATTTAGTTTTAGTGTTCGTTCGTCTTCTTTAATCTATTTTTTTTATTATATCCTGTTTTCTATTGATGGATTTTATAAGAAAACGAAATTGAAGGATTGGATTAGGAATTTGTGCAAAAAAAAAAGAAGAAAAAAAATTTTAATCTTTTATAGCTTATCATTATCTATCTGGTTCAATGATTGTAATTGAGGATCAGGGCTCCTTTGAGATTCAGTGGTTTCCTTTTCCATTTTATTTAGTTACTTGTTCATTGTTCATCGAAGAAGGAGATATCTCACAAAAAAAGAGTGTGTGGATAGTGTCGACGGGCAGGATTGAAGTGATTGATATTGCTAAAAGTTTTCTCTTGTCTTTTTTATGGGCTTTGCTTTTGATCAATGGTTTTTGTTGTTGTTTTAGTTGAGCGGTATTGCGCTCAGGAATGCGTCAGCCTAGTAATGAATTTTGAAGTTATCTTAAGTTGAATCACCGTCAGAACTGAAAGTAGGTCAAATACGAGTGAGAGATGATATTAAGTATTAAAAATCTGCTTCAAACACATTCCAAAATTTCAAAATCAAAATCCTTCAGGACAATCCATACTAGAATGCCCGTCCTGCTCACACAAAGCACACCAAAGTTTCTTAGCAACATGCTGTGAGCTTCCATTCCGTACAGGGGAGGCCGTATTATTGTTCTCGCTGGAGGCAAACCCGCCGTTGGCTTTGCAGTCGATGATGTCGTGGCCTTCTATTTCGCAGATGTCGCAATAGAGTCCGTTACTGGTTGTCGCTGTCCGCGTTGTGCCGCCATTAAGACCAACATTTGAAGCAGGTTTCAATGGGCTCTTTGTGGGTGAAGTTGAGAGAGCGACAGAGGGCGGCGGAAGATCAACGAGCATTTGCTGCAGTTTTTCAGAAACTGATCTCTCACTACTTAAAGCTTCTTGCGAAGTAGAGAGCTGCTCGCGCAACGAAACAATTTCCTTTTCTAGCTCTTGCTCGTGGAAGACCTTGGATTCGACAACACGCTCCAGAGTCGCAATTTCCTTCTCAAGTTTATCTTGCTGTGCCTTGGAAACCGAATCTTCTGACTTTGACACTGAACCAGATTGCAGCCCAGCAATGATCTTCTCCTTCTCCTTGTTTTCTGATTCAACAGCCAATAGTTTCTCTCTAGCTTCAGATTCACTTTTCTGGGAGTCCAGAAGCTCATGTTCAAGCTCGGCGACCTTCAACTCCAACGACGTCATCACCTTCGCAATCTCTTCTAATTCTTGTATCTTCTCCTCTTCAAGGTCAATCATCTTCTGCTCGCTTTGTTTTAGAGTCGATTCGTATTCCTTCAGTTGGATGCTCAATTTTGTTTCCGAAGCGCGTGTTTCGCTCAGCGACTGTTTCAGGTCGACAATAGTTGCTTCTAACACAGTGGTATCAGAATTTCCTTCGGAAGAACCTCGCTGATTTTGCAGAGTGGCAATTATTTCATCTTTCTCCTTGTTCTGCGATTGTGCTTCGGTCAATTGCTGTAAGACCTGTGTTTCTATAGCTCTTGATTCCTCTAAATTCGCCTCTAAATCAGTAATCATTGCCTCCAAAGGCGCAATGTTTGTGACCACACCATCTACAACTTGAACTTTGCTGCTAAGTTCTTCAATCTGAAGTTCGTACATCTGATTCGTCGCCATGTTTGCTTGCTCTAGTGTTTCCAATGTTTGACGGAATTCGGAACGTTTGGAATCCAGCTCGCCCTGCAGTTGATCAAGCTTGCGCTCTTTGTCGGTCAGCAACTCGCGTAGTTCTCGTTCTCGTTTGGTGGTTTCGGAGTCTTCGTTATCAGTAGATGAAGAAAGCACACCCTCGTTCGATCTAGTGGCCTGCATGCTCTCAGATAGAAGAGTGTACTCCGATAAGGCACCCTGTAAATCATGTAGCGTCTCATCCTGTCTATGGATCTCAGCTTCGCGTTCCAGCAGTTTAGCCAGTGTGGTTTCAAGTTCAGCCTTGAGAGCTAAGACAGCCTCATCGCTCGTGTTTGAGATATCAAATTGGCTATCATGGTCGTCAGGGAGAGGAGCGGCGAATATGCTGCCTGGCGCAGCTGGTACTACTGTTTGCCGCCTGTTGACAGGCTTTGGCGTACTTGAAGGAAGAGAGGGTAAAGAAGGAACAGCTGATTTCCTCCTTATGGTTGCAGAAGGCGTTGAACGAGCTCTATCAGTCGCTGCTGTTCGTGAGGTTGATGGGGTGCCAGGAGCTGGCCGAGACATGGATGTGCGCGAGGCGCTTCGAGTTGCGGTGGTTGGCAATTGAGCCATGGAGGTTCGTCGAGCAGGGGTGTGCCCTGCAGCAAGCTTCAGATTGGCGGATGGCATAGGAGACATGGATCGATCGAGAGCAGAGGCGGGTCTACCGAGGACGGAGTGTGAGCGCGGCGTGCTTGGAGTTGGTGCTGGGACCTCTGTTGGTTTAGTATGGGATATCTTCGCAATTGGCACAAATATACCAGAGGACGGATGAGACGCGTTAAAGTAGCGAACACTAAGAAGAACTATGAGAATACAGACAAAAATAGAGATGGAAATAGATGGATATTACCCCTCGACGGTGCCGTTGTTTTTGCCATAAACAGAGTCCTCGCCCAAAAGATCCACGCCAGCAAACTCGCCGCTTTTGCCATGAACTTTTCCAATAAACAGAACAACACCGCGTCTTCCCGATGGAATGTAAACAAGATCACCCAGGTTGACATCAGACACGAAACCACGCGCTGAAGGTGGTCGCGGCGAGTTGGTGTACATTGCCATCCTCGACGGCGTTCGTGATCCAGGCGACGGCGATGGCGGCATGGCCTTGGACGACATTCGGCTGCCCGGGCGCTCCATATATTCTGATACTGGCTTTTGTCCGCTTCCGGTCCTGCTTTTCTATGCTTTAACACCAACGCAGACTTACACGTAAGGAGAACAAACTAGACGAGAGCTAACAAACGGTTCAGGGCGAGGGTTTCCGTATCTGATTAAATCTAAACAAGGGTTTGGGTTTGGTATAATAAATTGGTTTTTGGGGACGAGGAAGGATAAGAGACAGGCGATAGAGAGGAGGATGTGATATGCGAGGAAGAGGAAGAGGCAGCGGCAGCGGTTGAGGAATGACGGTGCTGGATTGGCCGAGGAGCTGTTTGATGATCTGTGAATAGTGAGCTGTGTTTTGGAAATGGCTGGAGCAGGTCTGGACAAAGGCACGTGCATAGCTGTGCAAGAGAAAACATGGTCTGTATCTGATTATTTGGGGTTGACAAGCAGTTGGCTGATATTTGCGGTTTTGTTGCTGTTGATAGTATGGCAGTGAAGTTGATATAGCGCAGGTATCTGATATTGACTGTGGTATACTGACAGGACTCAGCAGTGCGCAAGCAGAGATCAGACGAGCAACTTAACATGACGTCGATATCAAAGGCATTGTTGCGAAATCAATAGAGAATTGAATACCCAAGGACTATTTATATCTACTCCTACTGATTTTGTTCAAAGAAATGTCCTTTACTCGAGAATTGCATGTGATATAGATGGTGAAACGCCTGGCCGTTGCAGGCAGACTCCGTATCAATGGCTGAACTGCTAACACTGCTGACTGAAGCCACTTCCTGCGTTCCATAAGCTGATATTACTGATAAATAGAAGACAAATACATATCTAAACACTCAATGGCATATTCAAGCGGTTCTTGGATCCCTGCGCTAATTAGCATAGCCAACGCCAGCTCCTGCGCACCCGGTGCCAGTCTCTTCTCTCGTAGATAAATAAACAATTAATACACAGTAAACACAGTAACATATTCACAATCTATTATCCATTTGTCTCTCCCGCAGCGTGCAAGCAAACACAGTCCGCGGGTGCTGAGCGCAAACCAAATAATTCTCTCGCAGCGCTGTCCCGGTCTCTGTCCGCCTCCTTCACTACTCCTGCCTCCCTCTTTCCAGCTTTTTCCTACCCTACTCCCTCTTCCTCGCTCTATCAGCACTCCCTCCTCCGATCTCTGCCCTCCGGCTCGTGTGCTGAGTGCCTCCGTCCACGACAGGACTTCCTCCACAATGCCGCCTTCGCTGGAAGGCGATGCGGACGCATCTGCAGACAAGGTGTCACCGTCGCCCAGTTCCCCAGCAGCTTCGGCACATCAAGCACCACCGCCAGCGCAGTCCGCCGTGTCCACTTCGTCAGCGCAGACCAAATGCGCAGCAAACGGCGATACAGACGCGTCTGCAGAACACTCTGCTGCTTTGACATTGCCTGAGTCGCAGCAGCCAACACCAGAGGAACCGGCATTGTCGTCAGTCGCTACCTCGCGTCGCCGTCGGGGCGAGCGCATCAGCTACGCGGAGGACTACGACGACGACGACCTCTCGCTGCTCCCGAAGCGCAAGAAGAGCGACTCAGGCACTGCAGACACAGCAGTGCCTTTGTCTGGCACTGAAGAACAGACTGCCGGCGCACCAACTGGTAAGCGGAGGAAAACCTCGACATCTGGTGCAACTGCCGCTGCTGCTACGAAGCGTGGCCGCAAAAACTCATCACCAACCCGCTCCACGCCTACTGATGTATCTACAACTACCGCTAATGGCAAACGAAAGGCCATCAAGCGAAGCAAAAGTGAACAATCACTGGCTCCATCCAGCAACCAGAGCAAAAAACGCGGCAGAGAGGCGCGCACATCTACATCGTCCGCCCCTGGGGCCGATCACCGCCAGAGCAGCGACTCCGCCAGTCCCGCACCACAACAGCAGGTGGTTTCTGGATCAACGAAAATGAAACGAACTTCGACTGCGTCGTCGGCAGTCAAGCTGGGATTTACCACTAATATTCCTGATTTTGCAAATGCAAAGATGTCAGACGATGGTGCCCTAACATTACAGGACGGAACTCAATTATCTCCAAACGGTACGTGTTCAATTCTATTCAACATGTGTTTTTTGAAGAATTTTTCTTTCTTTTATGTTTTTTTTTTGTTCTGTTGTTCTAATGCTCGTCATCTTCAATAGACACAATTTATCTGGTCGCCGAGCCGCCCGGTGAACCTTATTACATAGGCCGGATCATGGAATTTGTCGAACGTCCTGAACAATCTGTAACCGACCCTGAATATGCAGTTTTGGATACGTACAAAGTTCGAGTGAATTGGTTTTACCGGCCTCGAGAAATCCCCACACGGTCCAACGACTCGCGACTCCTCTACGCGACTATGCATTCAGATATCTGTCCGCTGCTGAGTATCCGTGGTAAGAATATGGTCATGCACCGAGCACATATCAAAGACATGATTGCCTATCGCAAATCGCCAGATCAGTTTTGGTTTGATAAGCTTTACGACCGGTATATCTGTCGCTTTTATGAGATGGTGCCGACAGAGAAGATCTCGAACGTACCCGCTGATTTCGCGAAAACCCTTCAGGAGCAGGTAAAATACGGCGTGGTCGAAATCGGACGAAGCAAAGATCTCTGCGCTGATGCGCGAAATTGCGTGAGATGTAAGCAATGGTGTCCGCCAGACGAGTCGGTGTCATGCGCGGTCTGCCTGAATGATTATCATATGGGCTGCGTGCGGCCACGATTACTGAGGAAGCCTACTCGTGGATTTGCATGGGCGTGCGCGGCATGCAGTCGAGAACGCGAACGAAAGATGCGCGAAAGTAAGGGCAGATTATTACCTGAGCCTGGTGAAGACTCATTCGACGATGTCGCGCCCACTAATCAAAATGGTGTCGGCGGCGAGGACAGTACTGTCGGTGGAAATCACGACCCAACGGTAGATGATGATTTTGTGCCGCCAGATCTTCCAGTCTTTAGAGTTGCCGACGATAAGCTGTCAAATGAACAGAAGCACGAGATCAAGCTCTGGCCATATAGATATCTTGGTATACATTGCAATCTTGAAGATGTGCTTGAGAACAATGATCGGGTATTCCCTCGTGCGGCCTCTCGACTTGGAAATAAGCACCAAGCGCTTGTTCCCGAATGGGGTGGACGGCCTGTACAGTTCATCGAACGGAATCCGACTAAACAGAAAAAGAAAAAGGCAAAAGGGGGATCAAATAAGCGTGGTGCAGCTGCAATTGCTGCTGCTGCTACTGCCGCTGCTTCTGCTTCGTCTGCTACAACAGAAAAAGAAGAGTCAGCGGATCACACTCCCGTTCCGTCATCTCCCATAATCCCACCAACCGACCCAACACTACTCGCACTCTCTCTTGACGATCCATGGGTCCAAGTACGACCTGTCGGCCACATCGACCGAGGCGGCGACGACACTGTTACTCTCCGCTGGAAGATGCCTACAGAAACCGAATTACCGGATGCCGACGCCAAGATTGAGGAGTTTTTGAAATCGGCGGCGCAGTATGCTACTAAATTACATATGCTGCCTGCATCGGCTAATTTCATGGATAATGCTTTGACGACTTTTATGAACTGCAAGTTTGACTCAAGCGAAGCGTTGAAAAAGGTTGCTCGGTTTACCCGTAAATCTCTGAAAGAGCCTACCTTGACTAAAGATGAAAAGGCTAAATTTGAAGAAGGAGTGAGCAAATTTGGATCAGAACTGCATCCGGTGTATAAACATGTGGGTACAGCTTCGGCGGCCGATATCGTCCGATACTATTATTTGTGGAAGAAAACTCGCAAAGGGCATCTAATCTGGGATAATTTCGCCGGTCGCAAAGGTGGGAAAAAGAGTGCCGCGGCCACTGCTGCTCCTGCCAGTGATGGTAGTGGTACTAACGGGGTGACAAAATCGAAATCCGACGACAAAGTTGTTCTTGCAGACGCGGTTGCCGATTCTCAAGATGATTCTGCGTTTGATATGCAGAAAGTGCGTGACCGAAATCAAGGGTTTCGGTGTAAGTTCTGCCAGACAACACATTCAAGAGCGTGGAGACGCGCACCAGGGTTCCCTGTCGTTAAAGCAAATCCGACTATGGCGCTGTGTATTCGGTGCGCGGAGCTGTGGCGACGATATGCGGTCATTTGGGAGGATCCACATGAGGTTCTGAAAAAATCACATCAGCGCAGCTCTCATGGCCAGAAACGCAAGGTTGAAGAAGAGGTTCTAAGAGAGATTGAGGAAGGTAATCGATACGAAACTGAGGTCTCTGCAGATGAACTTGATTTTGTTGAGAACGTCGATGTTGAGTCTGAATCTGAAAGCGCGACTCCAAAGCCGGAAATACAGAGACGTAAATCAACGACGACTGAACAACTCGTGCTGACAACGCCAATTCTTGCGCCTGGAACTCCAGTCACGCCTTCCTCAGCCAACTCAAATCCGAAAAAGAAGGGTCCGCCAACAGTCGACCCGGCGCTACTTCCGACCGCGTGTGGAGTCTGTGATGGGAGCGAGGCGAGTGAGTCGTTGTTACAGTGCCATGGTTGCAAGATGCGTGTACATATGGATTGTTATGGTGTTCGAGAGAAACGTCGGAAATGGCTTTGTGATCCATGTGTAAATGATCGACGACCTAGTCTGTCAATGGTACGCTTGAAATGTGCGTTTACTATGCTTTATCTAACTGTTATTAGAACTACAATTGTGTATTATGTCCTTCACAGCTCTTCTCCGATGTCCCCCATGCAGAGAAATCGCCTCGAGATCCGCTCAAAGCCACTTCCGGGCACAACTGGGCACACACCCTGTGCGCAGTTTTCACTCCCGAGATCAAGTTCACAGATTCTTATAATATGAGCGTTGTTGAAGGCATCGGTCTTATTCCAAAAGCGCGGTATGCAAGTGTTTGTAAGCTGTGTAAAGGGCAAGGAAATGGAGCCTGTGTTAATTGTCCTGTTTGTCATGATTCCTGTATGTTGTACGCTTATGCTGTTGTTATTGGTTTCAAAGCTAACTATCGAGTAGTCCATGTCGGCTGCGCGCGCAAGGCAAAGTACATTTTTGGCTTTGATATTCAGCCCGTGAAGTCCACACGTCGTGATTCTGTGAACACAGTGAAGCTTGGCTCCGAAACTGGTCTGATGACACCAATGGTTTGGTGTCCGCATCACGAAGTGCGCAAGTTTACTATCCATTCACTTACTGAGTTATCGAGTAGTGGGATTGTGGATAGTAATATAGCGAAGAGTGTGTATGGCGGAGTGGGACCCGGTAAGAGTGCGCTGAATATGTACTGTCAGACATATAAGCAGGCTGATATGATGCTCTCGGGCACGGTGCGTCAAGCTATGCAACTCGCCGCTGCTGTGAAATTTGTAGGAACATCTGGTGTGCGAGCCCTTGGATCTAACAAAAAGTTCAAGGTCTTGGTACCGGTTGGTTCTATAGGCGGAGTACCGATGCAGCGTTCTTCGTCGGGCAGGATTACGGATGTGACGAATTCTGATGTGCCAAAGGCTGAAGATGTTGAAATGAAAGATGCTGATGCTGAGGCAATAGCATAAAGCAGCTATGAGCATATCAAAGGCATGAAGCGGGAACTGAAGCCGAGATAAGACATGTTTTCGAGCGTAGTCCACGAACGTCGTTGTCCTGCGATTAACGAGAACTTATCAATGTTTATTATATTCTTTTTTGGATCAGACTCTGTGACTTGGGTTTCACATAGTCTCTATTTATTCCGGCGTACATTTTTTTTCTTGTTTTCAATGGTTTTATAATTTTGTTCAGGTGGCTATGTATGTTTTCTCGCTATTTTTCATGTGTGTTTTTTTGAGAAGGAGGCAGAGGAGGTTGGGGCACTTAAAAAAGGGCTGGGTGAGTTGATTTTAATATGCATTTGTATTTTTATAATAGTTATCAGTAATTAATGAAGAGCTTATCCTGTATGATACTATCCAGCTGAATCAAATAAGATAGAGCATAGGGAATTGCATCATCTCTGCGTAATGGGTTGAGATTGAGTTTGGGAGGACGTTTTTGTTTGGGATTATTTCCTAAGAAGGAAGTAGGTGATCTGAGATGGAGCGGGTACAAATCACTATAATAGTTACCCGCGAGAAAATCTGGGATCATATGAACTGCAAAGATATTATCAGAATGTTCATTAGATATGTTATATCTGGGATGTAGTGAGAAAGACTGGATATGATCATGTGCTACTGAATCGAAAGTAAATGCCATGTGCAAATGGCACACATAAAATATGACAAGAGACAAACGTCACAAGATCCGATTGAATTTCATATCCTTGAAAAGAGCACCGATCGTATCGGCATTAAACTGATTTATAAATTGTAGATAATTTCCTAGTGAGATGGTGCACGGCGTAAGCGAGCAAAGGTATCCAAAATGGATCCGTACACTGCATCATCTACACCTAATCCCGAGCTGAATCGTCGGCTGAAAGCACGCGCAAGTCATCATGAAGATATCTTTTCTGATGATTTTTTGAATCCGGCAATGATGACGGCGGCTCCGTATCCTTTGTCGTATGATTTAGATCCGTTGACCGTATCGTGCACGCCTGTACCTGCAGCGAAGGAAACAAAGATTGAGACGCCAAAGCTAGACGAATATGATTCTGAATGGCTCGAGGTGTGTTTATCTATTTCTAAAATAGAATAATACTAATCGGTGTAAAGCTGGAGGAGAAGTTAGGCTTCAGACCCCAGATCAAGGCAAAGGACGCGGTCAAAATGCGTGAGCAGCTTGATCTGATGCGAGAGATGGTCGAGAGTCTACGGGCGAACGAGCCGCCGTTCAAAGTGATGGCGCAAGATATGAAGACAGAAACTGGGATTCAAGTGCGAGTTTACACTCCTTTAATGGACAATTTGGATGATAACTTGGAAGTGAAGCAGGAGAAGCTGCCAATGACGATGTTCTTCCACGGCGGCGGATATTGTTCTGGCGATCTTGATACTGAAGACCGAGTGTGTCGAGTGATCTGTGAGCAGAGTGGGTCTATTGTTGTTTCAGTTGATTATAGGCTTGCTCCTGAGTGCAAGTCTCCGGCAGCGCTTGAAGACTGCGTGAGTGCGACTAAATGGGCAATGATGAGAGCAGATGAGATGGGAGTTGACAAGGAGAGGATGTACATAGTTGGGGAGTCAGTGGGCGCACAATTGGCGTTTTCTACGTGTATGTCGTTGGAGGAGGATGAGCGGGAGATGGTTCGAGGAATAGTTGCTTTATCTCCGGCGTTTATGCGGTCTGCGAAGGAGTATCGTGAGATGGAGAAGGGAGAATCTATGAGTCGTGCGATGATGAATTTCGAGGATCTGGCTGACATGAGTGAGATGTACGAGATTGCTGAGAAGGACATGTTGCAAGGGAGGATGCTTGAAGTTGACGAGGACGAGCTGTGGAAGATCCCGAAAGTGTACTTCGGGGTGTGTGGAAAGGACCCGTGCAAGGAGGAGGCGCGGATGCTGAAAGAGCGCCTTGAGAAGGCAGGGTATGTTTACTTTTTTGCTGCCGTGACGACTCAATTGCTGTTGCTCGTGATCTTACTGACGTTATCACAGAACTGCAGTCAAGTATGACGAATACACAGGTCTTCCGCACCTCTTTTGGCTGCTTCCGCTCGAGGCGGCGACGAGGCGCTGGGCTCTGAATACAATGGGAGGAATCAAGTTTGTGTTGGAGTAGTTGGTCTTGCTATGCTGTTGTTAGGCCACTGTGATGATTTTATAATACTATGTGATCTTATTACATCATTATCACTATATAATACTATATAACTAGTACATAATGATCATATATTCCAACTAACTATAACTATCCAAAAACAATGGCTCGGATTTAACAGTCATCAACCAAGCCACATTACGCTTATGGCCGCAGCCTCAGTGCTTAGTTACGCGAAAACAGGCTAGCGCCATCTGCTGAGTAATTTCTTAGTCACGCAATACATAAAGCTCACACAAGGCTCGCACAAAGCCCGCCTAGCTCGCCTAAACAAGGCTTTGTTATCGGAGACAAGTTCAAAACGCGTCACTTCACGCGTCAGCATCTGTCACTGGCAAAAGCAAAACATTTAAATAGCTGCTCAATGCACTCAACTCATTCGTAGACACACTCACACGTTTTATACTCTCATATATCTACTATATATACACTACATATACACTATATATCCTTACAATATGTCAAATGCACAAGAAGCCCTCGCTCACTCTGCTCAGACTGACGAGCAGCTGCCTCCGCCAACATACGCCTCGAGCTCATCTGATCCCATCGCATCCGAAAAAGACCGCGAGCAGTCCCCCGAAGAGTCCGAAGAAGACTTCGCGGAGGAGTACACTTTCCTCGAGAATCTGCCGCCATATGAGCGTGCGCGCATCACAGAGCATGATCCCCTCCGCCAACCGGTCTACATCAAAATGACCTCCAAGTCTGTGCAGCCCAGAGTCATGGCATCAATGCCCGAGAAGCCCAGCAACATGATCTGCTACTCTGATCTTCCGCAGGAGATCCTCACCCGTGGTGTTGTTCAACCAGACTTTGACGCTCTCATCCAGTCTTACAACAACATTATCTACAACTCCGTCTACCGCACCAAATCAGAGATGCAGGACGCCTTACGAGACCGACAGGAACACATATATCGACGATCATATCTAGAAAGACGCCGCGGAAACGAATTACGATTAGGCAGACGCCGGACCGGTGGCATCTTTAATCTCATCGCCAGAACCGTCCTCGGTGCTACTAACCTGGCCACTCGCTCTCACCGCAAACTCCGCGCATCAGAGTACATCGACACCATCAACAAGGATTACCTCAAAACGCGCAATCTAAAAGCTGCGATCGTCGATGTTGCTGTTGCTGATAAAATAAGAGAGAAGTTCGGTGCTCATTTCTGTCCTGTCAAGTCAGAGCCAGATCCAAGTGCTAGGATCAGCAAGCGCAACGACAAGGGCTTGGTCTTAGAACCTGCGAATGACCGGTATTTAGTCATCTATAGCATTGGCACGGATCTTGCTACAATTTTAGAAATCTTGGTGGCTCAAAAGAAATAGCGTATGCAATTCTTGGGTGTATGTTTTGTCTTTGTTGTTAATGTCTAGTTTTGTTTATAAATAGTCATATAGTTTTACTATAGTAATCGTACTCTTCTAATTTACTATCTGAATAAAAGATGCACCTTGTTAAGTCAGCTACTGCAACTAGTAATATGTACATATCATTCCGTAGCAAGCCAGTTGTGATACAGAAGTATAGCTGAAGTACAGCTCTGACCTTGATCCCATCCCAAAGCAATCCCTGTTCGCGGTCACATCTTTGCGGTGCCTGCTATATTTTCGTTGTTTTCTTATTTTTTTTTAATTATGCAAGTCGTGTTCTCTGCTCTGTGAATCAGATGAGCTATTCCGCTGGCAGACTTTGCATTCCATGTCGAAGCTCGCTGAGCACAGTAGTTCCCTTTGAAGTAAGATGTGCTATACAATAATCAGCATTCTCCTCTCGATATACAATAAGCAGGTGATAACTCACGTCGCTGGCCCCAGGCAGATCCCTTGGCTGTCGAACTAGTCCATCCCTTTCCATCCGACTGATACAACACAGGCTTATCCTCGCCCTTTTCACTTCCACGAGTCTGATCAAGCGCTGCAGCGTATCCTCTGTTAAGAAACTCTTCCACCTCGCGACTGTTGAATCCTCTTACAGAGGACGACGGAGCGGGTGCTTGCTTCTGCTGTGGAGGCGGCATTTGGGGCGTGGGAGGCACCTGCTGTTGCTGCTGTTGCTGCTGTTGCTGTTGCTGCTGTTGCTGCTGTTGCTGAGAGAGGCCTGGACGAGAAGTGTGATCCCTGCGACGCCAGTTACTGCTCGATGATCTATTTTCCGCAATAATGAGAGATTAGAAGGGCTGAAAAGATAAAAGCAGAAGAAGGGTTGATTTGATTTGGATAATTTCGTGAGATACTCACCGATTATCATCCGCCATGCTCCTTTTTCTGGACTATTCTGTGCTTATTTACGCCCGCAAACCCCGGTAAACAGTACAAACACGAATATATTAAGCAAACAGCCCACAATCCGCAAGAAAAGTGTGTGTGTGTGGTCAAACAGTCGCTGTTTTTCACGATGCGCTCTTGCTACAATTTAACGTTTCGAGTCGCCGCACGCTTCGAATGCTCAAACGCTCTCAATTTCTTATCCTTCAAACGTGACTCGACCAGCTCTTCCTGCTCTTTTCTCCTTTTGTTCTACGTCTCAGCTGTTCTTGTTCAAGGAGTGAACCGGTGCTGAGCTGCTCAGTGAGACAATGCAAGCGCCGTTCACGGTGCCCGCGCAATACTCTGGCAAGAAAGGGATCATCAATGTCTCGTCCGTGAAGCAGATCTTTGAATGGCGGCCAGCTGGCGACCGCTCGGACGAGACCAACGAGGGCGCTGTTTTGATCCAGCTTGGTGATCTTTCAAGTGTGTATTTTTGCTGTGTTTTTGAAGGCTATTTTTGCGAAAAACGAACCAGTTCTGACGGAGTGAGCGTCATCCAGGTCTCCAGGCATCGCCCGCGACTCATCCAAAAGCCCGCCTGAAAATCAAGACAAAAGCTGATTCGCAATTCGTCTTTCAGCTCCCGACCAGACCAAATCTAGACTCTCTTAAAACCGTTCTTTCTTCTGCGATTTCGGCTGCGCAACAGTCGTCAGTGGCCGCATCTCCTGCCAACAATGGTGCTCTTGCGAGCAACGGCAGCAACCGATCTACACCAAAGCCAGCAGATGGTTCCTCTTCAGCTCCTAAAGCTCTGCCTAAGCGTGGTATGAGCGATACAGAGCTACTATCAAACCGAGACCTCCAGCAGAACCTTCTGAAATCAAACAGCGACCTGCAACAGCAATTCCTCGACGCGGTCGTCAAGCAGAGCTTACCCGCCGAGGAATTCTGGCGAACACGTTTGCCCCTCTTGCGCATGCATTCTCTAGTTCAAGCGCAAAACCGCGGATTATATAACGTTCTGGCGTCTATCAAGCCAGTGAGCACGACTCAAGCAAACAGTACCGGTACAGAGACCGGACAGGCACAGGTAAAGGTCTCGCTATCTCCCGACAAGATCAAGGATATCTTTAGACAGTACCCTGTTGTCAACAAGGCTTATCAAGATAATGTTCCGCCGCTTAAAGAAACTGAATTTTGGTCGAGATTTTTCCTCTCTCGACTATGTCGAAAACTACGGGGCGAGAAATTGAGTGTGAATGATCCGCATGACTCGGTCATGGACAAATATCTCAACCTTGATCAAGACGGGTTAACAGCAGAGGAGCGCGAGCGAGCAAACGAAAACACCAAAGTTATGAGATTTGTCGACGTCGAGGCTAATGAAGAGGACGACAGTCAGGTAAAAACACCACTCTTGTATTCTATATACAGAAAGCTAACATCAGTTTAGAAAGCGGGAAATCAACCAGATATCACAATGAGGAAAACTACACAGAAAGATGCCTTATCGATTATCCGCACATTTAACGAACTAAGTCAGAGAATTGTAGACGTGGTCGAAAGGTATATATTCTCTACATTGCCAATTTCTGTTAATATTCTAACATCATTACAGCGAAGCGAAACAACCAGAGGAGGAAACCGAGAGACTGAAAGCAAAAGAATTGCAGCTTCAAGATCTCGAACCCGAAACCGCCGCTGCGAAAATCGAATTACATCTACATCGCAGCGAGTCGAATTTCACGTCAGCAATCGAGCCCATCCACGAAACTTCAACTATCACCACAAACAAGCGGAGTGCAGCTGAAGTTCTTAGGAACGTAAGCGACTCACTACCTCACGGTCCAATCAATGACCTTTTAACCTCCACCATCCCACCAGCGTCAGAAATTGCAAGCGCCCAATCGCAAGTCTTTGATCTAATAACCGACCGTCGTTACACCGAGCAAGCCAAAGACCTCACCATCGACGCCGAGACACCGGCAAGCGACGCCACCGCTGTGCGTGAAATGAAGCTCTCGCATGCCACCGCAGTCGAGTTTCTCCATCATTTCTGGTCTGCGTTTTTATCTGGCGATGCTTCGCGTGCCGCAGGACTTGCGCAGCTCGCGGCGTCGGTGGAGAAAAGTAGAGTCCGACTTTTAGCGATCGTCGACCGTCACGGCGAAGACGCGAAGAGTAGCAACAGTAATGGAACTGAAAGCACGAAAAAGGAGAAAGAACGAGTGCGAGGATACATCGCAGTCACTTTGAAGGCGATCGAGAAGGCTACTCAGACATATACCGAGTTGCTGAAGAAACAGCAGACGCAGTTGATGCTTACACAACGCGATAGCGAGACTACTGGACCGTAGATCATGTACTATATTCATATATCATACGATAATTGCTATCTAATTGCAAGATATTCACAAAATAATGTTAGATAATCACAAAATTATTACAGAAAACTTACCTAATCTAAACAGTACAAAACACTCATATTTATACTATTGAACAAGAAATTGTGCCACACAGTTTCAGCTGCCGTACATACACGACTAGTCGCCTTGCGAACCCTCTAACTCATCACCAGAGAGCTAACAGGTATACTGACAGGGATCTCAAGATGGCACCACCGTCGGTGAAAGAGGAAGTTGTGGATATCACAGAGAAGCAGCCACGAGCGAGGAAGCGGAGGTGGGATGTGGTCAGCGAAGACGCGCTCCCGGTGAAAACAGAAGAAGACCTTGAACAGCAGCTTGATTTGAAGCTCGAGAGCGAGGATGCAAGTGAGAATGGTGCTTCTGCTGCGACGAAGAAGCGGTCAAGATGGGACGAGGTGGAGGCGACGCCTGCTGCTGCTGGAAGTGGCGGAAGAAGGTCACGATGGGATCAAGCACCGGCTGTGGATGCCACGCCAATGGGCCACTCTGCGCTTGGAATGCAGACGCCTATGTACACCGGTGGAGCTGGCGGTGGAACAGTTGGCGGTGTGCAGATTGCTGTTGCGGGCATGATTTCGGACGAGGAGCTCGATATGCTTTTACCTTCTGAGGGCTATGAAATTCTTGAACCGCCTTCTGGATACGCACCAATTCGAACACCAGCACGAAAACTGATGGCAACGCCAGCGCAAACTGGCAGTGGAGGTGGATTTGTGATGCTTGAAGATACGACTGCGCAGAGCCATGTACTGGCAAAGCAGCTACCGACTGATATCCCCGGAGTAGGAGAGCTCCAGTTTTTTAAAGAGGAAGATATGAAGTACTTTGGCAAGCTTGTCGGCGGTCGCAATGAGGCCGACCTTACAATCGAGGAGCTTAAAGAGCTCAAAATTATGAAACTGCTGCTCAAGATCAAGAACGGTACACCGCCTATGCGTAAAAGTGCACTGCGACAAATCACCGACAGCGCTCGGCAATTTGGAGCTCAGGCTCTTTTCAATCAAATCCTACCGCTGCTGATGGAGCGTACTCTTGAGGATCAAGAGCGACATTTACTCGTGAAGGTTATTGATCGAGTTTTGTACAAACTCGACGAACTGGTCCGTCCATTCACACATAAGATCCTTGTCGTCATCGAACCCTTGCTGATCGACGAAGATTATTACGCTCGCGCTGAAGGTCGCGAGATTATCGCAAATCTGGCTAAAGCTGCCGGTCTTGCCCACATGATTTCAACCATGCGACCAGATATCGACCACGCAGATGAGTTTGTGCGAAACACCACCGCTCGCGCGTTCGCTGTCGTCGCCTCTGCACTCGGTATCCCTGCATTACTGCCCTTTTTGAAAGCTGTTTGCGGATCTAAAAAGTCATGGCAGGCGCGCCATACCGGTGTGAAGATCATCCAGCAGATTGCAGTTTTGATGGGTTGCGCTGTCTTGCCGCATCTCAAGGGCCTCGTTGATTGTATCGCACCATGTCTCACTGACGAGCAAGCTAAAGTGCGTACTGTAACTTCACTCGCCTTAGGTGCATTGGCAGAAGCTGCTGCGCCGTACGGTATCGAGTCGTTTGACTCCGTTCTTGAACCACTCTGGCTTGGTATCAGACGACACCGCGGCAAGGGCCTGGCTGCGTTTCTCAAGTGTATTGGTTACATCATCCCGCTTATGGATCCTGAATACGCAAACTACTACACGAAAGAAGTAATGGTTATTTTGCTTCGCGAGTTTAACTCCCCCGACGAAGAGATGAAGCAGATCGTGCTCAGAGTCGTGCAGCAATGTGCCTCAACCGATGGTGTGACTGCGCAGTATCTGCGCGACGAGGTTCTCCCGTCATTTTTCAAGAGTTTCTGGGTACGTCGGATGGCCCTTGACCGACGGAATTATCGACAGGTTGTTGATACAACAGTCGAGCTTGCGCAAAAAGTCGGCGTGGCCGAGATTGTTGAGCGGGTTGTGGCTGTGTTGAAAGACGATTCAGAGGCATACCGCAAGATGGGTGTCGAGACGATCGAGAAAGTTGTCGCGGCACTAGGTGCGACCGATGTTTCTGAGCGTCTGGAAGAACGGTTGATTGATGGTATCTTGTATGCGTTCCAAGAGCAGACTGTCGAGGATGTCATTTTACTGAATGGATTTGGCACGGTCGTCAACGCACTCGGACTACGCACAAAGCCGTACCTGCCACAGATTGTGTCTACTATCCTCTGGCGACTGAATAACAAGTCTGCAACTGTTCGTCAGCAATCTGCTGATCTGATTACGCGTATCGCTCTCGTTATGAAGAACTGCGGAGAGGACGTGCTGTTAAACAAGCTTGGAGTTGTACTCTACGAGTACTTGGGTGAAGAGTACCCAGAAGTGCTTGGTTCGATTCTTGGTGCGCTGCGTAGTATCGTCAGCGTAGTAGGCATCTCCGAGATGCAACCTCCGATCAGCGACTTACTCCCGCGACTCACACCAATTCTGCGAAATCGACATGAAAAAGTGCAAGAAAACACGATTGATCTTGTGGGTAGGATTGCTGAGCGCGGTGCCGAGTATGTGAGTGCGCGCGAGTGGATGCGAATTTGCTTTGAGCTGCTTGATATGTTGAAGGCGCATAAAAAGGGAATTCGACGAGCTGCTAATAATACTTTTGGTGAGTGTCTATTGCTACTTCTCTCAAGTACATAAGTACAGAGCTAATTTTAAACTTATAGGCTACATTGCAAAGGCGATCGGTCCTCAGGATGTTTTAGTGACATTGTTGAACAATTTACGAGTACAAGAGCGACAATCACGAGTATGTACAGCAGTCGCGATAGGAATTGTGGCCGAGACGTGTGCGCCGTTCACAGTTCTGCCAGCACTGATGAACGAGTACCGGGTTCCGGAGTTGAATGTGCAAAACGGTGTTCTGAAATCGCTGAGTTTCTTATTTGAGTATATTGGTGAGATGGCGAAGGACTATGTCTACGCAGTGGCTCCTTTGCTCGAAGACGCACTGACCGACCGCGACCAAGTGCACCGTCAAACGGCCGCTACAGTAGTACGCCATTTGGCGCTTGGATGTGTCGGATTAGGGGTTGAGGACACGATGGTGCACATGCTCAATCTGCTGATGCCGAACGTGTTTGAGACGTCACCCCATGTGATTGACCGGGTCATGGACGGTATCGAGGCCGTGCGAAACTGCGTCGGTCCGGGAATTGTGTTGAACTACGTTTGGGCAGGTTTATTCCACCCGGCTCGGAAAGTGCGCGAGCCGTACTGGAAGATGTATAACTCTGCGTATGTGCAAAGTGCGGGAGCGATGGTGCCGTATTATCCCAAAATTAACGAGGAGGAGGAGTACCAAAGGGCAGAGCTGGATGTGTGGTTGTAATGTAGAAGCTGCTGTACAAGTTGCACGAATATAGTAAACAATTGATGATACTAAACTAATACTTCCTTACAGTATTAATTATCCTATGAGATGCAATGCAATGTAATGTAATGGGATAACATTAGATAAGCTGCCTCGGCTGCGATTGTGCCCCAAGCGCGTGCAAAGGCGCAACAATCCCCAGAACAACAATTGTACTAGCTTAACGGGCGCTAGTCTATTTTGGAAAGCATCAGACGGGACATGCGGCTGCAAGATGCAGATCATTGAGATTGCGGGGAAGGAGGAGCCCGAGACGCGACGGAGAAGGCAGAGCAGGAGCATTAAAGAGAGAATAAAGTGTTGGGGAAGTTGATGAGAGCCTTGATCAGCGTTAGAAGAGAGCAAGTGACTTGAAGAGCGCAAAAGAGCCAGAATTGTGTGAATTGCTACGAAGTTGATAGGAAGGACTGCTTCTGAGCTGGAACAGTGCTTGTTTATTACTAAAGTCATCTTTACACCGATTACTCTCCTCGAATATACGATTTAATACAATACTATTCTACACGCCTATACATCATAATACTTCAACGAAACAATGCTGCAGACTATCTTAAGTATCCTTGCTCTGCTCATCGTCGGCAGAGTCGTCGCAAGCAGAATCAGCTACGCATATGCCGCCCACAAAGCCTATAACCAGTACGGCGCCTTGCCTGCTTACAATTTTGACCGTGATCCAACCGGAATCCTCAATTTTATCCGTTTATTTAAAGCACTGCGCAAGGACAGATCACTTGATGTCATGCACGAGGTGTATGAGCAGTTGGGACCTACCTTCTCACTCACAACGCTTGGCCGTGAGAACGTGCAGACAATGGATCCAGAAAACGTGAAGACTGTCCTCGCAACCAAGTTCGCGGACTTTGACCTCGGACGACGGTACGACGCTTTCTATCCCACGCTCGGAGACGGGATCTTCACGCTCGACGGCGAGGGATGGTCTCATTCGCGCGCTCTGCTGCGCCCTCAGTTCTCGCGTGCCCAGGTCTCGGACGTCATGAAACTCGAGAAACATGTACTGAACCTGATGGCCGCGATGGCAAAGTCCCCCGGAGAGTCCTGTGATATACAAGAGCTGCTTTACAGAATGACGATGGATTCTGCGACCGAGTTCTTGTTTGGCGAGAGCGTCGAGTCGCTTGTTCACGGCAACGGCGACGTGCAGACGGCAGCGACCAGTCTTGCGAGCGATGGAGGTAAACTCGGATTTGCTGGAGCATTCAATACTGCGCAGGAGTATCTCTCGATCAGGGTACTTTTCCAGGCATTTTACTGGGTCGTAGGGAATCGCGAGTTCAGAGAAGCAAACCGCGTCGTGCACACCTTTGTCGATTTTTACGTCGCAAAAGCGTTGAAACACTACAACGAAAGAAAATCCAGTCCAAAAGATATTGAGCGTCCTGCAAACACGCGCTACGTCTTCCTTGACGCGCTCGTCGAACAGACTCAGGACCCGCGCGCCCTCCGCGATCAACTTCTAAACATCCTCCTCGCCGGCCGCGACACCACCGCCGGGCTTCTCGCCTGGGCCTTTTACGAACTTGCAAGACATCCTCGCGTGCTTGAAAAACTTCGACGCGAAGTTCTGGAGCGTTTTGGTGATCGTCCAGGTACCGAAGGCAAGCTGCCTATGAATTTTGAAACGCTAAAGGGTTCTGTATATCTGCGACATGTGCTCAGCGAAGTGCTGAGACTCTATCCTTCCGTACCGCAGAACTTCCGCGTTGCAAACAAGGACACTGTTCTTCCCCGTGGCGGCGGAAAAGACAAGAAATCACCTGTATTTATACGCAAAGGCCAAGCTGTTTTCTACCTCGTCTACAGCATGCACCGTCGTCGCGACTTCTACGGCGAGGACGCCGACGAGTTCAGACCTGAACGCTGGGGCGAAGGAAAGACCTGGCAATGGGAATATCTTCCATTTAACGGCGGTCCGCGTATTTGTCTTGGACAGCAGTACGCACTCACGGAAGCTGGATATACACTTGCGAGAATCGTGCAGGAGTTTGATACTATCGAGACGACTGACGTGCCTCAGCCGAATGGGAAGCCTTTGAAACGGGCACTTCTGACCATGTCGAGCGCGAATGGCGTTCATGTATCTTGCTATAAAAAGTAGAACCAGCAAGTTCTTCGATCTAAAAGAAATTGATTACTATGTAGCGGCTTTTGGCGAATGGGATTGGGATTGGGATTGCTAGTTATTAGCAAAATTGTTATGGGATCTAGTAAGCGATTTATTGGGAAACTTTTCTTGTATTGAAATAATAAACAGGTTCAACAATAATCAACAAGCACTTCCAGTACTTGCAAAACAGCATGACTTCTGAAGGCAGCAGCGCTAATATGTACACAAGTCAAAGAACAGAGCGGGTAATAATAATGTATAGCAACAGTAACAAAAACAGAACAGGCAAGTTAATCAGCCGTCGCCAGCATCTTTTTGAGAGCTCTCTCATTTCGAGGTCGGAATACGACTTTATATCCCTTTGGTGCAGAAACCAAACTCGTAGGATCCGCGACTCCTGTAGCCGGATTCGAGTCTGCGGTCGTCGGATTCGAGTCTGCGGTCGTCTTGTCGTCTAAACCGAGCTCGAAATCAGCCAACAGACGCATAAACAAGACATACAGTTCGCGATTGCCGAGCATGTATCCTGGACACATCCGTGAACCTTGGCCGTAGGTGAATATCCCTTTAGTATGAAGCGACCTGTCTCTGCCAATAAACCGCTCAGGAATGAACTTATCAGCGTCGGTAAACACTTTCGAGTCAAGATTACACGCCCAAGCATTCAACACGATAACAGTTCCAGCTGGGATCAAGAAATCGTTGAAAGTGAAATCGGCGACGGTTTCGCGCGGAAGCGCAAGTCGCAGCGGTGGATACATCCTGAGCATCTCGCGCACAAGAGCGGCGATGTACACACATTCCTCGTCTTTAGAATTGGCGCGATATGTGAGTGGCATGCCCTTAATTGCCTGAAATGCCTTGGCTTGAATGTCTGGTCTGTTGGCAAGTAAAAGAAGTGCCCATTGGACAAGAGTTGTGATAGTGTCAAGTCCACCAGCAACCATAGTCAACGACAACGACATGAGTTCCTGAGAATCAAGCGCAGCATCGCCTTGCACCACATTTGCCTGAATACAGTTCACCTTCTCTCCATTCTCAAGACGTTTCTTCAGATCAGAATTGAACCCACGAATATAAACATCCCGTCGCTCCCGCATCTCTTTCGCGATACTATTCGCCTTGCCAAACGGCCACCATCTCAACGCGGGAACATAATCCTGCAAATTACCAGTCGTGCTGCGAAATCGCGAAACATATTCTTCAACCTCTGCGACTTCCTTGAACAGCTCGTCATGAACACTGGCGATTCGCATGCCCCAGTTCAACGTCAAACTGAGATTAAGCGATAAATGCTGCACGAGCGGTAAAGGATCAATAGCTTTAGCACCGCTCTTTCCCATCTCGTACGCATCACGAATAAACTGCATAGTTTCTCGCGCAATGTGTGATTCATAGCTCTCAACGGAACGTTTGTTGAGCGCAGAAGCGGCAGCTTTGCGACGACGACGCAACGACGCAGAATACGGCGACGTACCAATCGTGAACCCAGCCGTCGACGAGACAACCTACATCCCCAAACACACAGTCAGCAACCTTATTTCCCACAGATCAAATATGGTATACAAATCCGGACTTTATGAAAGGTATAAAACATTGGCCGCGAAATCGTCGCGGTCGCGTTTCTCACAAACACCCTCTGCGCAGCTTCCGCACTATTCACAACCACAACAGCAACAGTCCCCAACATAACCTGATACACATCTCCGTACTTCTCCGCCCATTTCTTGTACTTTTCTGGCGCGTTGATCCGTAATTGCGGGATATTACCAAAGATTGGAACACCAATAGGACCGGGAATACCGCGGATTCGAGAGCGCAGACGGGTGAGTTCTGAGTGCGCAAGAAGCGCGACTGCAAACGCAAAAACGAAAACAGCCAACGTCCTGCACACAAGATACACGTAAACAAGCATGCTTGAAAGCCTGGTTCACTCTTTTTTGCTGTTGTGAGTTGGAGCTCCAGTGGCAGAGAAACAATAACAGTCCAGGTTGCCAGCCCGTTTCTAAATACTCCATCGCTGCTACACGTGATCCTTCTTATTCAGGAAATTTGCAAACTGACTGGCTTCTTAATCTACAAACACTACAGTGAACATATTCTTAGTTTTATACGAACCATACCCATGTGCATTATTAAAACAAAACAATCATAACTCTACTTTCAAAAAATAAACAACAACAACTCTTACAAAAAGACAGCTTACAATCCAAACGCGCTGTTCAAAAGACCAGCCTCCTCACTCTGGTGAATATGCTTGTTACCAGCAGCGACCGAAGCAGACATAGCACGTCCGGCGTAGCGGATAGACATGTCCTTGTAGTTGTCAGTCTCCTTCAACAAAGTCTGCAGACGGGGGAAAGCGTAAGTCCAGGCACCGGCGTTCATGTGCTCCTCCTGGCAGTAGACAATGTCCTCAAGAGCAGGGTACTCGTTCAAGGCATCGCGAAGCTGGGCCCAGGGGAAGGGGTGCATCTGCTCAATCTTGATGATAGTAGTGTCCTCAATACCGTTGGCCTCGCGGGTCTTATGGAGACCAGCGTAGACCTGGCCAGAGCACATGATAACGCGCTTGGTCTCGGTCTTGGGGACAACTGACTGGTCCTCAATGATCCACTGGAAGTGCGAGTCACCGGTGAAGTCCTCAAGTTTCGAGCGGGCAAGCGGGTGACGCAACAAAGCCTTCGAGAAGAAGAGGATGAGGGCTAAACAACGAATCATTAGTATCTATATCTCAAGTCTCTAAAATAAAGTAAACATACGCTTTCGGAACTGGCGGTGAATCTGGCGACGAAGCAAGTGGAACAAGTTCGAAGGAGTGGTGGGGTAAGCAATCTGCATGTTGCAATCCTGGTGCTGACGGTCGAGCTTTGACGCGTCGGGGAAAGTCATGGGGTCCTCGTTGGCGAGCTGGAGGTATCGCTCGATACGAGCAGAAGAGTGCTCGGGTCCCTGTCCGTCGTAACCGTGGGGAAGCGACAAAATGATTCCGGAGCGCTGAGCCCACTTAGCCTCTCCGGAAGCAATGAACTGATCGATAATGACCTGGGCGGTGTTGGCGAAATCACCGAACTGAGCCTCCCACATGACAAGAGCGTCAGGCGAGGTAAGCGAGTAACCGTACTCGTAACCCATGACACCGTACTCAGAGAGCGACGAGTTGGAAATCACGAAAGCAGCCTGATCCTCAGCAATGTGCTGCAGAGGAGTGTAAGTAGACTCAGAGTTCTGGTCGTGCAGGACAGCGTGACGCTGTGAGAAAGTACCACGCTCAACATCCTGGCCGGAAACACGGACGTGGTATCCCTCAGAAACAAGCGAACCGAAGGCAAGAGCCTCACCAGTCGACCAGTCAATTCCCTCACCGCCATCAACAGTCTTCTTACGGTTGGTAAGAATACGCTTAAGGTTGCGGTGAACCTCGAAGCCCTCTGGAGGAGTCGAGATAGTGGTACCAATGTGCTTCAACAACGTCTCGTCAACAGCGGTGGGCTCGTGAGGAAGAATCTCAGTAGCGAGCTCCTTGGAGTTCTTGAAACCGTCCCAGGGCGAAGCGAGCCACTCGCGGGTCTCGGGAACGTAGTCCTTGGCCTTGGCAAAGGACTCCTCAAGGAGGTTCCAGACCCACTTCTTGTGCTCGTCAACGTCCTCCTTCGAGAACGACTTCTCAGCAATGAGCTGGTCAACGTACTTGTCGATAACAACCTTCTGCTCAGCAATCTTCTTGTACATGAGCGGCTGGGTGAACGAAGGCTGATCTGTCTCGTTGTGACCGTACCGACGATAGCAGACAATGTCAATGATAACATCCTTCTTGAAGGTCTGGCGCCAGTCAGCAGCGAGCTGGCAGATGAAGTTCACGGCCTCGACGTCATCACCGTTGACGTGGAAGATAGGAGCGTCAATGGCCTTGGCAAGGTCGGACGGGTACATGGTCGAACGAGCGAAGCGAGGGTCGGTGGTGAAACCAATCTGGTTGTTCACAATGATATGGATGGTACCGCCGGTAGAGAAGGCGGGAAGGTTGTGGAGACCAATGGTCTCGTAGACGACACCCTGGCCGGCGAAAGCGGCGTCACCGTGGAGGAGAACACCCATGGCGGTGGTGAAGTTGCCCTCGTCCTTGTTGAAGTGCTGGATGGCACGGGTTTTTCCAAGAACAACCGGGTCCTCAGCCTCAAGATGCGAAGGGTTGGCAACGAGAGAAAGGTTGACGCGCTTGCCAGAGGGAGTAGGGCGTTGGTAGTTCATGCCAAGATGGTACTTGACATCACCGGATCCCTCATCATCAGGAGCATCAGTACCCGAGAATTCGGAGAAGATGGACTCGTTGGCCTTGCGGACGACGTTGGAAAGCATGTTAAGACGACCACGATGGGGCATACCGATGACAATGTCAGATACACCCTGATCAACGGAGCGGTCGATGAGGGCCTTCATACCGGGGATCATCGACTCACCACCCTCAAGACCGAAACGCTTGTCGTTGGGATACTTGGTAGCGAGGAAGGACTCGAACGAGGTAGCCCAGATGAGACGGTCGAGAATGCGGCGCTTCTCGTCAGCGCTGTAGGCGTAAGGGGTGGGGACCTCAATGCGCTGGCGGATCCAGTCGCACTCGCCACGGTCGGGGATGTGGATGTACTCGGCACCGTACGATCCGCAGTAGGTCTTCTCGCAAGCGTTGACGATCTCACGGAGCGTCATCTTGTTCTTGCCGCTCGAGGCGAACCAGGGCAAGATTCCAGGGCCGAGCGAGTACTCCTTGTCCATATCAGCCTCAGTAAAGTTGTAGTGCTCGAGGGTGAGCTCCTTGGGAACAGCGCCCTTACGGATTCCAAGAGGGTCAAGGTTGGCCTTGATGTGACCACGGACCTGATAGGCACGAACAAGAAGCTGGATCTTCAAGTGGTTGAGGACATCAGGGCTGGCGCCGAGACCGGCACCGGCAACGACGTAGGGAACGCCGGCTCCGGGAGAAGGAACAATGGTAGGAGGCGGGATGAAGGCCTTAGCGGGCTCGACACCCTCGGTCTCCATGTTCTTGAAGTAGACCTGCCATGAGACGTGGACGGAAGTAGGATCCTGCTTCCAGGCGAAGTACATCTCATCGATGTAGTTGGCGGAGTTACCATCTAGGAAGGAGTCATTGGGGTCCTGTAAGGTTAATTGTTAGTGGCTGCAGTCTATTGTGAGTGCGTTTTTATTCTTGTGCTCTTTCCGACGATATCTGTGTGCAATAGTATGTGCTTGCGCCGGAACAATTATGCCAGCTAGACTGCGAGCCGCAGTGTGGAGTGCGCCGCATCAGGGTTTGGGCAGCGGTAGACTGCCCAATCAAGGTATGAGAAAAGGCACTTATCCGACACAACGAGGTGGTGACAGTTGCTTGCAAATATTAGGCTCAATCGCCACATTGGTTTGAGGTATTGGCTGTGAATAAGGCGAGCTGGTATCGCTTGCTGCTGAGAGACGAAGAATAAAAGACAGAGAATGGGAATAAGTTGCTGCATCAGGATTTGGCGGAAGATGGTTGGACCCCGGCGCACTGTCGGCAGCCGCAGGCAGACTGGCGCGTGGACCGAGTTGCGAAACTGGATGGTGATTGCACAGCAAGGAGAATATTGAATAAAGCAGAGAGATGAAGAAAATTGAAAAAAACAGAACAAGGCTCTTGATCGAGGAGTATCTGAGAAGTAAGGGGAGAAAGAAGTCTAACACACGAGTAGCGAGTGCTAGAAGGAAGATTCACAAGCACGCACGCACACAAACAAGGACACAGAACCAATTGCTGCAAACATCCAAGAAAAACACGCACTCAACGCATCAAATAACACAAAATAACACAAGAATACATACCACACCGGGGGCGGGGTCGACAGCGGTGGCAAGCATGCGCGAGACGAGCGGGAAACGCGGCGAGAGCTTTGCTGCTGAGAGCTGCGAGCGCGACGAACTGCTTGCGAGGGCTGCTCTGCGCGACGCGGACGTCGCCAGACGCGCGGAGAGTTTTGGCAGAGAACGCAGCATTGCGAAAGCTGGCTTTCAAAGGAGGGAAATGGAAGGGAAAGATGGGGGAGGGGTGGGATTTTTTAGGGAGAGAGAGAAGAGGAAGTCAGAAGAGTCGGTTTTATTTAAGACCAGTCTGCTGAAAGCGCGTGACTAATCTGTACTGGAAGTGCTTACGTGTGCGGCGCTGAGTTAGTGCCGAACGGGCCGTCGGCTAGTCGACTCGCTGCGCGCTGATTGGCTGTCGGGAGCAAGCTGCCGACTTGGTCTAGGCAAGGGCTGGCACGCGCCGCCGTCCTGCCGACGCCGAGCTCAGCCAGCAAGAAATTTGTAGAGAAGGAAGGCGTGTTTGCTGTTTAGAATGAGTAGCGTATTGTGCGAAAACAGGCAGGATGCTGAGAATCCAGCAGTGCCTGCTCGTGGCAGCGCACTCAGCCAGCTATTTACTCGGTCTATAAGTGCAGTCACGTGCAGCGGGTCACTGCCATCTGATCGGCATCGTCCTTTCCCCGCGAATATGGGCACGTGATATATACCCTAACCGCATGAGCTACATGACATTACTGGTGACTAAGCGAATTGGCGACTAAGGCACTGTTGATTTACAATGACAGAAGTGTGAAGAGAGAACTGTCTGCTGTATACAGCATGAGAGCGCAAGCAGATCAGTTGTACAAATTGCAGAATGAAATTGACTGTCTAGATAGAGACTCAACTTAGCTTACTAATTCCCAAGTCATCCATCTTCAGTGAACTGGCAAATTAGATGCCAGACTATCAACGTTCTCTTATCTACCGTTCACAAGACAGTAAAGACTTGTCTACATGTTCAAGAAGTCCAGAGCGCATTGATCTAGCCGGACGTGAATGCTCATTGTAAATTGTAGTCGTATTGGAATCCAACAGATAATGATCGCGCTCTACGCTACTGTCATTGGTGGCATTATCAGAGCAAAGGCTGCGCCACCACCGACACCACTCCAACACAACAACTCGAAGTGCTCTAAGTATATCAGAATATTATGCATATCAAACTCGCTATTGTGTAATTGTGTATGTTTCATCCTTGTTATGAACTGTCTAAGTTCTGCCAATCCTTTTCCTTCTCTAGTCAATACCCAAGTATTAGGACATTGGGTAAGGTTAATACAAGCACCGAGCCAAGACAATTGTACTGGCTGAGTAGTAATGAATTGAACAGTAGTAACAAAGATAGAAATGATAGAGTGTGGGAAAGTGCAGTAGTAGTATAGATATCTGGCCAATTGAATTAAATATCCAAATGTGATATCCAATGTGGCCAGCAGCTACTTCGTGAATTGACTCCGGACTAGATCCTGACTCCAGACGATGATGATATTGCCGTAGTAATCCTTGTTTGAGCCAGTCCACTGCTTAAATGACCACATCTCTCAAATCCTCCAAGAATTGACTAATAAGGATCAACATTCCAAAACAAATCATGTAACTCCACTGTGCCCACGTTCATGATTCTGAACGTCTGAACGTGTACGCTACCTGGAATCCTCCTGTCTATATGTGTAACTCCCGCCAACAGCCCGAGCCTATCCGGGCTACTCCGGTACTCGGCGCTTTCGTGATAGCTCCGCTCCCACCCTTCCAATGCTCGTGAAGCAACCACACGAGGAAGGCTTGGAGTAGCTTCGAGGTAAAGGTCATGGGTTCTTAGCCGGGGCTTGACGAGACCGGGTTACACTAGGTAGCGACTCGGTTAAGCTCGAATAGGCAATAACTCAATATAGGCGACGCTTAGACAGCACCGCGTGGATGACGTCGAATCTGGGCCTGTTCGTGCCACACCGCGCACAAACAGCACAATCTCCACGTCTACGCCTGTCGTGTTTGGTGACAATAGCAAGTCTGAAACGTACCGCTAAGGTCTGACGATAAAACAGCGGGTCTGAACCCTGTCAGAGTCTGCCAAACCGCGTCCTATAGCATCTCGAACGCCAGCCAGTCGATGACTCCGCCGCAATTAAAGCAACTCGGCAATCTCTAGCCGTTGACAGCAACTCTTGTATCTACGGCCTCAACCTTTACCCTGTCTTCTGTCGCCATACCCAACCTATCTAGACATTCAGCCAGCATAAAAAGGGCTTGTTGCCATGTTTTTCCTCAGCACAGCACAGCAACTGGACTATTGACCATTCTCTTGAGCACTCCTCTGCAATGCGTGAAAAGAAGTCGCTCGACACCGCGTCCATCCGCATTGACCGGTCCAAGCCGACCATCAAACCGTCGCTCGATGGATCGTTACTGAAGTCATCGTTAAGAAAACAGGACATACCTGTAGACACGTTTGTCTACAATACCTTGCGCACCGCAAGTGTTACCGCCAACTCCACTCAAATTGCCAACAACTCAGCGATCCAAAACGACGTGCGCAGCGAGTTGGAAGCAATCAAGCGCGATGGAAACTATCGCCCATCACCGCTCTCAACTCGATTCAATGACGAGAAAGCCGGCTCGATTCCTGAGGAAGTATTCCCTACCGAAGACGAAGTCACTCTGCATCTCAAGCTTCTGCGCGCCTTTCGTAAACTTCGCGAGACAGTCATGAACAGCGAGGACGCGTTCAATATCTCGACTGCGGCATACAACTCTCCTGGATCACCCAACAATGATGCCAAATTCTTACGCTGGAGCGCATATGTCGCCGTCGCCGTTGGCCGCTACGAGAAATGGTTCGATACGCTGCCCATCAGACGAACACACGCCAAAGAGATCGAGTACCACTGGGATCTATCGGCCTACCCTCGCGAGTCGGATGAGATTTTGGTAGAGGAGCTGCCACCTATTGACGTGTTGATGGTCTGGCATACGCATATGCTGCATCCGCGAGCCTATTGGCAGGATATGGTGCGCTCAGGACGTTGCGCCGTCTATGCCTCGCTCAAATTTCCGTGGCACGCGATCGTATGTCTACTATTTCTATTACTCATATGCTAGTATTAACATTGCTATAGGGACAAGTGCTGCAGCAACTTGAAGACGCCGAAGGTGTCTGGGCATACGACCCGCCCAAATCCGCCCGCATGCACTTTGAATCTTTAACCTCTCTCGACTACGACCTTTCGCTCAACACAATGCATAAGAACATTGCATGCCCATCTTGCGGCTTCGACGCAGACATTAAGCTCTGCCATGTGACTGGGACTGGATGGGTGCAGAGCACCTTCTCGACCAAATGCTCGCGGTGTCTATATCAGATTACAAATGATAGTCTATGCACCGCTCGTTTTCTCTCTGACGTTGCTCTGGATCCTGATATCCCAATGAAGTAAGTCTGTCTTATGTTTTCTTCTAGAGCCACGACTAACTGAATAATTAGAGGTGCACTGCTTGACAGAATCGGTGTCAAGAGCGCCTGGCAAGGCAAAGATGCAATCACCACTCCACCCAGCGAAATCGACAGACGTGTTCGCGATATGTGTCGCCCTATTCTTGAGATCCAGGGATTCAACAAACAAGAGAAGGCTGTCGTCGATCTTGTGACGAGGCTTAGTGTTAAGCCCGTTTTGTCGACTCGTGCGCGAATCATGAAATTTCGAAGCGAGCTCAAGTGCGACTATCGCCGTATTCTGGGTTTCTACAATCAAAATAGTTCGCGATTCAGCGTCGATCTCGAGTCTGGAGTTCTCAGACAATGCGATTTTATCGACAAGATGGTAAAGTTTGCATATCTCGAGTCGCCGTTTCGCAGTCATGTGGTTCGGCGCGCAATTTTGCGGTACCAGGGATACCTGTTTTTGCTTGCGAAGCATCCGCGACGCATTCTCACTCCGACAATTGATGTCGATATTGCCTGGCACACAATGCAGCTTTCTCCTGGACCGTACATGGCTACGACGACGTTCTTGACCGGCACTCTTATCGATCATGACGATGAGATACCAGACTCGATTCTCAACAAATTTGGAGATATCACCAAGCGCCTCTGGGTTCAAGAGTACCCCACCGACGAGCTCAAATTCAACGGCTGCACCTGTGTGTTCTGCGAATCCGAACGACGTCATAAAAAGATGCAATCTACTTCCAGGAAGTTTTTTCGCAAATTCAGCTCTTCTTCAGCCAGAGGAGCCGAAGTCGACCAGTACTACGCCCATGCGTGCGAACGAGCTATTCTAGGCGGTGATAAGCTCGTCAAACGACTCTACCATGTCGTGCACATTCACGGCAAACCACAGCACTTCCAACTTGAAGCTGATCCAGATACCTACCAACACCCATATTTCTTCATTGGAGCCCGCGAGAAACCACCTCCAGCATATGAGAACGCGCCCGCATACCACGAGACTTATTATATAGAGGAAATGTATATGGGCGGGATGCTCCAGAATAGACGCGCATACCCGTGGTCCGTCTACGCGACGTACGACGCTTACGCACTGTATGCCTTAGGCACGGCATATGGTAGCGTGGGAGGATATTCGTATTATGGGTATGTCGATAATGGAAACCCGGCGTGCGCGGGTTCGGCTGCAGGTGGATGTGTCGGTGGTGCAGGAGGCAGTGGATGTGGAGGAAGTGGCGGCGGAGGAGGTTGTGGAGGGGGAGGAGGTTGTGGAGGAGGTGGTGGTGGTTGTGGTGGAGGCGGTGGATGTGGAGGCAATTAGTTAATCTTGTCTGCGTGTTTGGGATTTACGTCTTTATGAACTGCTTGATATTTTATGTATGTGCTGCGTTGATATATATTCTCAATACAAAAAAAAAAACCAGAAAACCATTCTATGACTGAATCGCAGTCTGTAAAGTAATACTCTTTGGACGCTCAATAGGCAATCCCAATGCCCGATCCCACACTAACTGTACAAGCGGACCAATACATCTCGAAACACCAAACGCGACAGTATAAAAGCCGGTCTGCGTGAGTCCGAAATGGTGCATCAGCACGCCAGACGCGGCGTCGACGTTGGGAAACGGGTTCTTTGTTTTACCGTGGGTCGTCAATACACGTGGTGCCACGTCTGATGTGTCTAGTACGAGCTTGAATAAAGGATCTGAAGAAGCGATAGCAGGTCGGGTGCGCGCATACAAAATCAACGCTTCGAATCGCGGATCCGGTCTACGAAGCACGGCGTGTCCGTATCCCGGCACGACGCGCCCAGAATTGAGCACGCTCCACAGATAAGACTCAATATGCTCGGCGGAGTATGATCCTGGGATTGCATCGCGCATACCGAGAATAAAGCGCAGCACTTCTTGCGCGGCGAGGCCGTGTAGTGGACCAGCGAGACCTTGTAGGCCGGCAGAGTACGACAAAAAAGGATCTGATAATGCTGAACCGACAAGATGCGTCGCATGCGCCGAAACATTCCCACCTTCATGATCAGCGTGAAGTGCAAGGTACAGCCGAAGAAAATCCACAAAATCAGGATCCTCAGACACAGCAAGCAAGTTTGCAAAGTTTCGCGCCCAGTCTAGTGAGTTGTCAATTTTGGCCGGAAGTTCGCCTCCGCCACGATATGAGTTTTGATAAATTTTTGCGGCAACGAGGGGCATTTTGGCAATTAGACTAAGGGCGTCGTCAAAAGTGGGCTCCCAGTAGTCAGCTTTTGAAAGCTTCCCTGCCTCATAAAGCTTTGCAAATGACGAGTCATGGTTAAGAGCCGAGACAGCGATTGAGACCTGGGTCATTGGATGAAGAGTAGGAGGTAAGTTGTCAAGTAGCAACTCGACAAATGGTGGAAGAGTTGCAAGGTCTGCGAGGTCTGCAGAGAGGCCGCGGACATCTTCTGTTGAGGGGACTTTGCCGGTAAGTAGAAACCACATCATGCCTGTATACTATTAGTCTTCGTACACGCGTATGTATACAGTGACATACCCTCAGGAAGCATTTCGCCTCCTTCATTTGATTTAGGAAGCATCTCTTGACAATCTTTAATCGTCTTGCCATGAAAACGGATACCTTCATTAGCATCCAATTGTGAGCCTTCCCAAAGCATACACCTCAGCCCGCGCATTCCGCCAAGCATCTGCGACACTTTAACATCTCCAAGGACTTTGTCTTCACCACTTTTTAACCTCTTCAGCAGCTCCCGTTTCTCGGGGATCGCCTCGTCGCGTAGGACGCGCTTGAGTGCGGTTGATGAGTGTCGACCAGCGGCGATGATGGTGCGGCGGTGGGAGTGCGGGGAAGAGAGCGAAGAGCCAATGCGACGTGCGGCGGAGGCGCATGTGGCGATGAGGGGTTGTGCCTGAGAGATCAGTTAGCTATGATAGAGAGAGAGATGATGATGAGAAGAAGAGAAGGAGAGGGATGAGGAAGGAGGAGATACGTTTGATAGATGGAGGAGCGCAGGAGGCATGGTTGGGGTGAGTGTTTGTTCGCGATCAGATTGGGCAGTAAGTAGACAGCAGAGATCAGATAGCAGTAAGCAATGCGATAAAGAGGAAGTAGAGATTGCGATAGCTGTTCAATCAGAGTAAAGATAAAAGAGAACAAGGAGGATAAGGAAGAGAAGGAGAAGAGGAGGAACGGTGGATTATATAGTGTCGGCTCAAATGAATGATCTCCGCACTCGCTAATAAATTAAGAGCCGAACAGGTGTCTAGCGTGTGTGTTCTTGAAAGCACAGTCAGCGTGTATTATGCACGCCATTTACACTGAAAATAAGATACTGTTGAATAAATACTGTGTAATAGTAAGACTAATCAAGAACGAGAGCAGGTAGGTCACTGAGGAGGCATAACACCTCTGCAAGCATTATGCGGATCAAAGGAAGCCACGATCCTTGTTTCCGGAGTCATTCATGCCGTAGTTACTTCTAAGTAGTTTGCTATTTATCTACTATTGTCAGAAGATCTGGATAACATAATCTGTTAAATGAACTGCAGACTGTGCACTGGCTGTTTATTTCCTATTTAGGACATACTGCACTCCATACTAAGCAACTTTTAATCCACCACACGTCATACAGTCTACCTGAGATATCTTAACAGTACTACACAGCAATGCTCGTCTATGATTCCTATTCACCCTTACTATTAACTGTTTACAATTGTTATTCTGCTTTGGGCCAGCTCAGATGCGTCAATTGCGTCACCTCCGCGCTTAATCTCATCTCTGTATTTCTGTCACCACTACACTGTACTTGTGTTATGATACCATAAAAATACTATTCTGGGCACACAAAGTATTTTACAGCTCAAACTCACTTTAGAATTTTTTCTAGAATTTTTTCTGTATTTCAGTCGTCGCTTTCTCTCTTCCTCGACTCTTGACTTCCCCAGACAAATGCTGCCGCCTGCCTTCTCACGCATCAGCCTGTCTTTCCAAGTATGTATTCCTTTAGTTCTTGTTGAATCTTGTCTTCATCAGATGACAATAAACAGCGCCTGATTCTGGGATCATTGTGTGTTTGCATGACTCTTCCTCCCCGCCGCAGCTCGAGCAGTGAGTAGAAGTATTGCGGCGTCGGACCGGTGCAATTTTTTTCTTCATACACATACTCCTATTCCTTCATCAGCGCTTTTGTTGTGTAAAAGAAGAAATAGTTGCTGACCTGCTTAGAAATCTTTTATTAGTAAATCCGCAGTTAGCCGTTTGGTTTCCACCTCTACGATGTCGTACGCTCTCTCCGACACCCACAAGCAAGTGAGTCACGAATCCTGCGATGTATGCTCTGCTTTAGTACTGACGATAATTCGCATAGATGATGCAGACCTCCCTCAAGGAGTCTGATCCGGCTGTTGCCGAGATCATGGTACGTTTACAATGGTTCGCAATTGCTGCTCAGTGCACCCACTAACGATGTGACAGGCTGCTGAGATCAAGCGCCAGCGCGAGTCGATCGTGTTGATTGCGTCCGAGAACTTCACCTCGCGCGCTGTCTTCGACGCTCTGGGATCGCCCATGTCAAACAAGTACTCTGAGGGATACCCCGGTGCTCGCTACTACGGTGGTAACCAGCACATTGACCAGATCGAGCTGTTGTGCCAGCAGCGCGCTCTCGATGCCTTTGGCCTCTCCAAGGAGAAATGGGGTGTCAACGTCCAGACCTTGTCCGGCTCACCCGCCAACTTGCAGGTCTACCAGGCACTGATCAAGCCCCACGAGCGCATCATGGGTCTTGATCTTCCCCACGGAGGTCACTTGTCGCACGGTTACCAGACCGACTCGAAGAAGATCTCGGCTGTGTCGACCTACTTCGAGACCATGCCATACCGTGTTGATCTCGAGACCGGAATCATTGACTACGACATGCTTGAGAAGACTGCGATCTTGTTCCGTCCCAAGATCATTGTCGCTGGTACTTCTGCCTACTGCCGTCTGATTGACTACAAGCGTTTCCGCGAGATCGCTGACAAGGTCGGCGCCTACCTCGTTGTCGACATGGCCCATATCTCTGGTTTGATTGCCGCTGGTGTCATTCCCTCGCCCTTTGAGTACGCAGATGTTGTGACTACTACCACTCACAAGTCTCTTCGTGGCCCCCGTGGTGCGATGATCTTCTTCCGCCGTGGTGTCCGCTCGGTTAACGCCAAGACCGGCAAGGAGACCCCTTATGAGCTCGAGCAGGCGATCAACTTTTCTGTTTTCCCTGGTCACCAGGGTGGTCCTCACAACCACACTATTACTGCTCTCGCTGTTGCGTTGAAGCAGGCTCAGAGTCCTGACTACAAGGCTTACCAGGCTCAGGTTCTGAAGAACGCCAAGGTTCTCGAGACCGAGTTCATTGCCAAGGGCTACACTCTTGTGTCTGGCGGCACTGACTCGCACATGGTTCTTGTGAACTTGCGCGCGAAGAGCATTGACGGTGCTCGTGTCGAGGCTGTTTGCGAGGCGATCAACATTGCGCTCAACAAGAATTCGATCCCTGGCGACAAGTCTGCGCTAGTTCCTGGTGGAATCCGTATTGGTGCGCCTGCAATGACTACCCGCGGTTTGGGCGAGGAGGACTTCAAGCGCATTGTGAACTACATTGACCGTGCGGTTCAGATTGCGTCTGAGATCCAGGCTGGTTTGCCCAAGGAGGCCAACAAGCTCAAGGATTTCAAGGAGGCTGTTGTGAAGGGCACTGAGGAGATTTCGAAGATCAAGGCTGAGATTGCCGAGTGGTCGTCGCAATTTCCTTTGCCTGTTTAAGTAGTTTATATTTAGGTGGTTGGTTAAATATAGTGTAAAAGTAATAAGTTAATAGTTGAATATTTTAGGAAGTAGTAGTTCATATGAAGCACTGGGCGAGTAGAGAGTGCCGCTAATTAGCCACGCTTGGTAGATTAAATCTAATATGAATGGTGAGAGTGTAGTAATGGAGTAAGGGGCTGGTAATAAAGTGGTGAGACAGCGAACAGGGATTGTCGATTGTGACTGAGAAGCAGATGAGGGTATTACTTGAGGGCCTAGGTAGCCAAGTGAGGCGGTAGCTAAGTGAGACAGAGTAGCACTCAGGGCTCGTAAAATGAACATGTTCTGAGTACGGTGGAGCGAGTAGAAAATGGCGCAGGGCGGTTGAGTGCTAATTAATGGCGTGAGGTGGAGTAGTACGGACGAAGAAGATCGAATTGAGGTGGTTTTGCGACTGCTGCTCGGAGATTTGCGAGTCAGCATTCGGTGAAAAGAAGAGTAGAGAACGAGAGGAGCTGACAGAGAGCTGGTGATAGTTGAGAGTGGATATTCGTGTTTGTTGCACTGGTACTACCTTTGTACTACAAAAGCACAAGAGTAGCACACGATTACACGTATCACTCACTACTCTGCTCAGTACAATCACTCTCGGCCGCCCTTCACAGCACATCGTACGGCCGAGCTCAGAAAGCTCGCAATCCAAACTCCTCAGATCCGGCATAGCACTCACCGTCGTGTTTCATGTCGCACCTGCTTCGACACCCGCGACTCGTCTTCTAGCTCTGTCGCATCCTCCTCTGCAACACACTCTCACCGCCTTCTCAGAAACCTGCACATTGTACTTCCGGCTGGCTCTCGCTGCTTCTCAGACAGCCAAGCATCACTCTTCTTCTCTATTGTATCTGTTGTACACTACTCTGTCTCTAAGCACTCTAATTCATCACATAAGCACAAACGATTAAATGACATAATCATAAACTATCAAATAGCATAATTACTTACAAACAAAACCCTACTCAACACCCAACATCGGCTGGCTGCGTAAAACAATCTCCACGAAAACTGCTTCCTCGCTTTGTACTTCTTCTTCTCCACTTGCCCATTCCCGCCTCCGTTCTCTAAACACAATGTCCACCGACCAGAAAGCCTGCTTGATCGTCATCGGTACGACTCAATTGCTTTTTTTCTCCTCTTTTTCTCCTCTTTTTCTCCTCATCTTTCTTCCTCAACATTGCTAACTTTTTCTTTTCTCTTTTCTAGACGGATGGGGAGTCTCTCCTACTAAAGGTGTCAAAGGCAATGCCATTGAAAATGCTACCACCCCGACCATGGACTTCTTCCAGACCATTCCCGGCTACACCGAGCTTGAGGCCTCCTCCACCGCCGTCGGTCTCCCCGAGGGCCTCATGGGCAACTCTGAAGTTGGCCATCTCAACATCGGCGCTGGACGCGTCGTCTGGCAGGACGTTGTCCGCATTGACATGACAATGCAGAAGCACGAGTTCGGCAAGACCGAAAACATCAAGGCAGCTATGGAGCAGGCTGTCAAGTGCGGCCGGCTGCACTTGCTTGGTCTGCTTTCCGACGGCGGTGTCCACTCGCACCAGGATCATCTTTTTGAGCTCCTCGCGACCGCAAAGGAGTTCGGCGTGCCCAAGGTCTACGTCCATGCCTTTGGCGACGGCCGTGACACTGATCCTAAGGGTCTGGCAGGCTACATGCAGACTTTGCTCGACAAGTTCGCCGAGCTTGGCCTCGGCGAGCTCGCGACCGTCGTAGGTCGCTACTATGCCATGGACCGCGATAAGCGTTGGGAGCGCGTCGAGACTGCCGTCAAAGCTCTCGTCAGCGTCGACGGCGGTCGCGCAGTCGAGCAGGCCGGAATCATTGACGCCATCAAGGCTGGCTACGAGTCTGGCGAGAACGACGAGTTTATCAAGCCTATCGTCGTCAACGGCCCGGACGCGCGGATCAAGGCCGGTGACTCGCTCTTCTTCTTCAACTACCGCTCTGACCGTGTTCGTGAGATCACACAGCTCTTTGGTGTTGACTCGTCGCCTATCGACACCGAAATCCCCGCTGACCTCAACATCACGACCATGACGCAGTACAAGGCCGACTACCCGTTCCCGACCGCTTTCCCGCCCCAGCGCATGGACGACGTGCTTGCGGAGTGGCTCGGAAAGAAGGCTGTTCCCCAGGTTCACATTGCTGAGACTGAAAAGTACGCGCACGTTACTTTCTTCTTTAACGGTGGTGTTGAGAAGCAGTTTGCGCTCGAGCAGCGCGATATGGTTCCTTCGCCCAAGGTCGCGACTTATGACTTGCTGCCCAAGATGTCGCAGCACGAGGTCGCCGATCAGGTCTCTACGCGCCTTGCCGAGCAGTCGTTTCCGTTCGTGATGTGCAACTTGGCTGCTCCGGATATGGTTGGCCACACTGGAGTCTACGACGCCGCTGTCGAGGCTGTCGGCCACTGCGACCAGGCGATCAAGACTATCTACGAGGCGTGCTGCGCACAGGGATACATTCTGTTTGTGACTGCCGACCACGGCAACGCCGAGGAGATGCTCACGGAGGCCGGCACGCCTAAGACGTCGCACACGACGAACAAGGTGCCGTTTGTGATGGCCAATGCTCCCGAGTCGTGGTCTCTTGTCGATGGCGGTGTGTTGGGAGATGTTGCGCCGACTATTCTTGCTGCGATGGGCATCGAGCAGCCCGAACACATGACTGGTCGTTCGTTGCTCGAGAAGTAATCATGATACATGATAGAGCATAGAGCATAGAGCACAATCTCTGCCGCGCTGGTCGTGGCAATGAGTGTGCGTTAGATGCTATATATTGATTTTAATGTACAGACATTTTGTAATGTTTTTTTGTGTTAGAGTTGTTATCCGGCGGTAATTGTTGATATAAGAATAGAAGATATGTGGAATAGAGCGATTAGAGTAGACAAGTGCGTGCGCGTAGAAGCAGCTAAGCGCGAACTGAGTCTGGCTCGATATGGTCACAATGACTCACAATAAGTCACAATCTGATCACAATGCGAGCTGGGAGATGCGACTGAACTGAGTGTTTACCATGAGTATTGTATATGAGTGTTTTTGTTGATACTGGCATTATCTCTTCAATATTAGCAATATATATTTGTTTTATCTATATATTCTCTAACTGTACTATTGATGCTTTTTTTGATGCTGACGCACAGCTACAAACACGACGTCATCGATGGGGTGATGTTTTTTACCCAGCGTGTCGAACGCCTCGCTTAGCGCGCCGCACCGCTCGCGACGTGCTAATAAAGACGACGCCGGCCACCTTCCCGGTGCCTTCGTCGTCCTTATCTTCCTCACCACCTCACTACTTCTTCTTCTTCTTCTGCTGCTGCTGCTGCTACTCCCGCTGCTTCTGCTCAATTGAACTTTACCACACCATGTCCTCCATGCTCAACATCGCAGAGGCCGCGAACCCTTCGCCGGACCCGTCCCTGCTCCCCGACTACGTCCTCGAGCTCGGTGTCAAGCCTGCCTATAAGGACTACCTCCCCAAGGACGAGCACGCCGCCCTCCACAAGTTCCAGGCCCTGTCCAACTACATCGCATCTGCCATGATCTTCCTCAAGTCAAATACCCTCCTTGAGTCAGACCTCTCCCAGGACGACATCAAGTTCCGTCTTCTTGGTCAGTCTTCTTTCTATCTGCTCCTCTCTGTGTGATTGATGATCCCTGCTGACACTCCCTCCTCCTCTCCAGGCCACTTCGGAACCTGCCCCGGTCTCACCCTCGTCTACTCCCAACTCAACCGCCTCATTGTCAAGTACGACGTCAACATGATCTACGTCGTCGGCCCCGGCCACGGCGCCCCGGCCATCCTTGCCAACCTCTGGATCGAAAACTCGATCGGCGCTTTCCTCCCCGAGTACGCAGCCGACAAATCTGGCCTTGATAAACTGATCAAGGGATTCTCCTGGCCCGGCGGTTTCCCTTCGCACATCAACGCTGAGGTCCCCGGATCCATCCACGAGGGTGGTGAGCTTGGTTACTCGCTTGCTGTCGCTTACGGTGCTATCATGGATAAGCCTGACTTGATCGTCACCTGCATCGTCGGTGACGGAGAGTCCGAGTCTGGCCCTCTTTCTGCGTACGTCCTCTACCTTTTTTAATTGAGCAAAATTAAGCTAACAGAGGCATCTAGCGCCTGGAACTCGCACAAGTACGTCGACCCCGCAGAATCCGGTGCCGTTATCCCCATTCTCCACGCCAATGGTTTCAAGATCTCAGAGCGTACCATCCCTGGTACCAACGACGACAAAGAGCTCATCGCTCTCTACTCCGGATATGGATACCAAGTCTGCATCGTCGAGGATCTTGCTGATATCAACGACGAGCTTGCCGCCGCTCTTGATTGGGCTTTGGCTGAGATCAAGAATATCCAGACTGCGGCTCGTACTGGCAAGCCTATCGTCAAGCCCCGATGGCCCATGATTGTTCTGCGTACCCCTAAGGGATACTCAGGTCCTAAAATGCTCAACGGCCAGCCTGTCGAGGGTTCTTTCCACTCACACCAGGTTCCACTTCCTGATGCGAAGACTGATGCCATTCAGTTTGATCTCCTCAAGGAGTGGCTTGAATCGTACGACCACAAGTCTCTTTTGACCGCCGAGGGCTCTCCTATCGACGAGATTTTGTCTCTCGTGCCAAAGGAACCCTCCAAGCGCATGGGTCAGCTCAAGGAGACATACAACGGCTACACCGATCTCGAGCTTCCCGACTGGAAGCCTCTCGCAAAGGAGAAGGGCATCCAGTACTCGTGCATGAAGGCTGTCGGCGAGTACCTTGACGTTGCGCTTGTCAACAACCCCAAGAACATCCGTTTGTTCTCACCCGACGAGCTTGTTTCCAACAAGCTTGACGCCGTCTTTGACCACACCACTCGTAACTTCCAGTGGGATCCCGAGACTCGCGCTAAGGGTGGTCGCGTTACTGAGATTCTGTCTGAGCATTGTTGCCAGGGATGGATGCAGGGATACACATTGACTGGTCGCGTTGGTGTGTTCCCCTCGTATGAGTCTTTCCTCGGAATCATTGCGACTATGATGGTCCAGTATGCCAAGTTCATGAAGATGTCGAAGGAGACCAAGTGGCGTCGTGATGTCGGTTCGCTCAACTACATCGAGACCTCGACCTGGGCTCGTCAGGAGCACAACGGCTTCTCGCATCAAAACCCTGCTTTTATCGGCACGGTTATCAAGGTCAAGTCTGAGGCTGCGCGTATCTACCTCCCTCCTGATGCCAACTGCTTCCTCTCGACCATCCGTCATTGCCTGCGCTCCAAGAACTATGTCAACCTCATGGTCGGCTCGAAGGCGCCTACCCCGGTCTTTCTCTCTGCCGACGAGGCCGAGGCACACTGTGTCGCCGGTGCTTCGATCTGGAAGTTTGCCTCCACCGACGGTGGACTCAACCCTGACGTCGTCCTTACTGGAATCGGTATGGAGGTCACTTTCGAGGTAATCGCTGCCGCCGCTTTGCTCAAGAAGCATTTGCCCATCTTGCGCGTTCGTGTTGTCAACGTCACCGATCTCATGATCTTGCAGCCGGACGGCTCGCACCCGCACGCCCTCTCCGAGGACGCCTTCGTGTCAATGTTCACCGCCGACAAGCCCGTCCACTTTAACTACCATGGCTACCCGACCGAACTCAAGGGTCTCATGTTCGGCCACCCGAACCTCGATCGCGTCACCGTTTCCGGTTACGACGAGGAAGGCACAACCACCACTCCTCTTTCCATGATGGTCCTCAATTCGACCGATCGTTGGAGCGTGGCTTGCAAAGCCATTGAAGGTGCCGCCAAATCTAACCCTGTCGTCGCAATTGACAGCCATGTTATGATCTCGTACTTGCAGCATTTGCGCGCAAAGCACCAGGAGTATGTTAAGCTTCATGGAAAGGACCCTGAAGGATTATACGACACTCCTGTGTTCTAAGTGTCTGTGACATTTTCTTGCGTGTGTGTGTGTGAGTATGTGTTTGAGTATAGCTTGCGATTGAGAATTCTTTAAACTTTTTCTAATAAATTCTGTTAATAAACTGTTACATTTGTGTTTTATCTATTATCATGCGTTCTCGTGTTGTAAAGGTTGATTGTAGACGTAGATGTTAGTATTATTCGCAATTTTCGAGGCAGTATTAGCATCATGCAAGTGATATTTACACTTTGCGAGTCAGTATGTCAAACAAGCAATTCTACGAATCAGAACTGCCATGGAGAATTCAATCCAAGTAACCAATGAGAACCGTAGAAACTGCGTATTTGCTTGTGTTGTTCATTCAAATCTGTTGTACTAAATAGAACCACTAGTTTATGACAGGAAACGGAGTATTTTCAGTATCATCGGTAATAGGTCAACATCCTACAACGTCACTACGACTACTACATCCGCTACTACTCAAAGCAATGGCAAGGAATATTCGCAATATAACTTATCCACTAACTAAAGATATACAAATATTGCCACATTTATATCCACGCGCATAATCAGACTGATCCCTGAATCTAAAAACACCACTATCCACCTAAAGTAAATCCCTTTCCATGAAATCCACCTTGCTCAGCCTTTGGAGGTTCATAGTCATCCGTCATTCTCCGCTCAACACGCACATCAACCGCCTGTCCCGGCCGCACGTTCAAGAGATGAAGCGGTGCGCGACCCCCGTTAATCGCGCGCAAAATCTCTTGGTTCGCGGGATCGTCGTAGCGCATGAGCTCGCCGTTTTCGATGCTGAATCCGTCGCGCCAGAATGTGAGGGTGCGCGTGACTGGTGTGCTGAGATCGTCTTCTTCGGAGCCGGCGGTGGTGGTGGTGGTGGGGGTGGTGGTGGTGGTGGAAGAAGTTGAGGCAGAAGTGGGTTCGCTGGGTGTGCTCTCTGAGCCAAGGACGTGGCCTGTGGATGTACTCGTTAATCATTATCAACCAAGAAAAATATTGCAATACACACCAGAACCTCCAAATCTTCGAGACGGTCGTGGCACATCTGGATCGGGAGCTCTTCCTCCTCTAAGTAAAATCACAAGTCAGTCCGGCTCTATCAGATTCGTGCATTAAGACACTTACTGCTCCGCTCTGTTCAAAATATTCCGCACCAAACGCTCCTGCTCAGACACGCCACGTCCATCCGGATTCTGCACCGCAAGCCCCGACTTCTCACCCCCGGTAAACAAATCCTCTCTCCGACGCCGTCCAAACGCACCGCCAAAAGACGACGACGCTTGCGACGAGCTTCCGTCGTCACCACTGTCGTCATCTTGGCTCTCTTTGTTGAGATCTGAAATTGTCCGGAAACGACTGGCGGCTGCCGCTGCTCTTTTTGCGCGATCTGCTGCCGACATTGTGTAATCTGTTGATACTGCTGGTGTGGTGGTTATGGGATCAATTGATTGCTGTAGTAATCTCCGATGGAACGATCACAAATGAGATGGAAAACAAGAGTAGCGGTATAAATCCAATTCAAACACAAATATCACAACAATCCAGATATCCCTGCAAACAACGCGTACAATCACAAAAGAAACCCAGTCAATCGCAGGCTGAAGTGTGTGCTGATTGATAGAAGGTCGTGGAGAAGGTAAGCGAAACGAGAACCCATTCCAAATTGCAACCTGCAACCGCAACCAAGGAGTCACTGGTTCATTTGAATCAAGCAATTTCAAACCAGTTTCAAGCCCGCGACTTAGAGCCGCACGTTATAGGGCTGCATGGCGCCTGAAATCGTGCAGCAAAGAAAGAGACTAACAAAGATCCGCCAAAATTCTTAGCATTTGCTGTTTTATATTCTTGCTTTCCGGCGGATTTGTTCGACTGTCGAGTGTAGTTTGGCGTAGGAAAAAAACACGTTTTGTGTCGAGGTTGATCTTGTGTATTGTGTTCCTAATTAGGCAGTTGTAGGACCCATTTTAGCAAGACATTCACACTGTTCAATCCTTTTATTCGCGTACTCATACACATTCTTAGCTATTCCAAATACTTAAAATGTTCTAGCTATCAAATAAATTCTCACTCACAATCCTCATCTCGTATCATCCATATAAACCCACCAGCCCCTTATCATTGTGCTTACAATCACGTGCTCATCCAGCGCGTCCGGGAATCCTCTCAGACACGTAGCGGTTTCCCTCTGAACAATAATTCTCAACTCTCCCCTGCACAAATGCACACGCGATAAAAATGAAACTCTCAATACTAGCGTTACTACTTTTACAAGCTCCGATTCTAGTCAGCGCACAATTCGATTTTTTCGAGCATATGTTTGACGGCGCTGGTGCCGGCGCTGGTGGTCCTGGTTCTGCGCGACAACGACAGCAAGGAGGCGGCGGTGCTCAAGGAAGTCCGCAATGGTACGAGCAAAACTATGAAACAGGTATTATTCATTTTTTTTTGATGAGCTATATTGGCAATGCAATGAGAATACAGCTGACAGGTGACGAATCATAGTCGAATGCGCAGGATATGTATGTGAAGACACTCTCTCATGCGTCAAACGCCCTATCGACTGTCCCTGCTTATTCCCCGATTCACAAGAAAAATGCATCTTGCCCGATAAAAAGAACTACGTCTGTATCTCTAAAAACGGTAGAGGCTGCTCATTCGTTGAAAAGGCCTGGAAAGGAGAGGTTTAAGGTCTTCTCAGTTTCATGGGGTTGCTTTTCGTTATATCATGGCGTTTGTATATAATTTATCTTTTGAATAATAGAAACCAATTCACTTTAAATATATTCCAAACTCCTGTAACTCATACTAAGTCATGCAAAAACAAACTCCATAAATGCACCGCCATTCCTAATCTCTATTCCGACTCGGCTGCCACCTTCTAACAGACACCTCTCGCACTGTATACCTTTTCAACAACTCCTCAACCGTATGCCACGTATTAATACACTCCGGAACTTCAACATAGCAGATTACCATCGTTTTCTTTACTCCGCCGACAACTCTGTTAACGCCAGAAAGCCATGCCCAATCACGTCGTACAGACTCGTTGCGCTCCTCGTCCGCGTACAGTGGTACAACTATTATACCATACTCAGCATGCGAAAACGGCGGGCCACGACGATACAGTAAATAGTCTACTCCAAACTTGACACCACTGCGTATACACCAGCCGTGTGAACGGTAATGATGATAAACGACATACTTGACGATGAATTCATTGTCTGGTCGCCAGTCTGGCATCAGCAATCCTAATAGATGAGGTACAGTCACCAAATCCTGCAATCGTTAGCAATGGGCAAACAGAAATGAAAAAATTTTCACTTACACCAGTGTAATCATCGTAAACATCCAAAACATCCAGGGCAAATGTCAGAAAAAATGCTTCTTGGGGGGTAATCTCGAGTCGTTCCAGTCGCCTCACACTACCATCCCTGTCCAGCAATTTTTCATCTTCCATTCGAACTTTTTTCTCAGGAGCAGGCACAATTTCTTTCACTTTCTCAGATACAGCGGGCTCGACTTTCCCAGAAGCTGCTGGAGTATCATCAGTCCTTGAGTTAGCAGCCGCCTGCTCAACAAGAGCGCGCTCATTCTTCATTCTCTTTCTCGCCTCTCTTCTTCGAGCTGTGAGCTCTTCAGGAGCAACCAGACCTTCTCGCCCCGGTACATTAAGTCGTTTAACTACACGAAGTTCCCAAGTAGGCTCACTTCTACTCTGCGATCCTTTGCCAAAAAACCCAGCGCGCCAGAGCGCCTGCATATCATCTTCGGACTCGACGTATATCCCCGACACATACGAGCTCACCGAATCCGACGTCTTCTCCAGTGACGCAGTATACCTCACTCGCCTCTTAAACCCAGCAATCATAGGCGCGAGGAAGATTGCATACGCATACTGTCCGAGCGAGATTGGATTGTGCGGAATAAGAGGTGGCAGAGGAGACACTTTTAACGGCAACGAATCCGGATACAGCGCATTAAGATTGCGTCTGTTTTTAGGAGGCATTCGCTCAGTCTCTGTCAGAATTCCTTGTTAGCTAACTATATATACAAAGTAAGAGCATTATAAGAAAATATTGTGCTGTGGCTGTATAATCAGATACCGTTGTAGTCTTGAGAAATCATTTGTGGTTTCCATCTCTTTACGAGTCAAACACAAAAATTGTCATCATAAAATAAACCAGCACGCAACACAACAAATATATCTCTCTTTTTCTCTCTTTTCTAAACAAAACTCACCATTCGTTGATTGACTGCGTTCAAGTCATTGATTTTAGAGTGGTAGCGAGCGGTCTTCGCTTCGTCGCTACAATCCGGAAGAGAATTTTTTGAGTCAAAAATATTGGTCACGTGAGTGTTGCGTAGCGAGCTTATTTGTTTACAATAACTTGATAAGGAACTCTTGACAGTATTTACACCGAATAACAAAAACAAGCAACAAAACAAATAACTAAATACAACTACAATGCTTCTCCACTAACAGTCAGCGTGAGCCCACCAATTGTCTCGACTATACCTTGCTGCAGGATAAACCACGCGGCAGTGTACAGCAGTTTCGGCGAGAAAACTGTCCAGATAAACAAATGCGCTCGTAGAATTGTACAGGCAGCCATGACCGCTAACAGTGAGAGTGAATGAAATGCGTGGGTTACACTTAAGTAGTCTGTCGTCACGAGTTCTTCAATTGACGCAAACGACGAGAGTGCCGCGTTACGCGTTTGATAGACTGCAAGCTGAACGATGGTCGAGAGTGAGAAGTAGATAGGACCAGACCAGTTACTAATGAATAGCAAGATACCAACCAACAGCGTATGAAATCCTGATATTCCGTTGTACGCATTTGACAAGTCTAGAGTGGCGAGAGAATTTGAATTGCCAGAGGCGAAAAAAGAAACATGCTGCCAGATCAAGCCTGTGAGCACTATAGACATTGACGTTGGCTTAGGATATAAAGCATATCGACGAAGCAGAGAATGAACTGCACCAAACAACAAGAAAATTGGAATATTAGTCGTCGGTGTTTCAATCAGAAGTAGTACTTCAGCAATGTAAAACACCCCTCTAATGAACTTAAATGGATCTTTCTTGGTATTCCACACAGCAGAAATCGTATGAAACATCAAACACACACCCATCGCCAAAAACGCCGCCTGTGCACGCTTCCTCAAACTCTCCGCACCACTAGAAATCGGCATTACAGCGGCTAAATAAGGCGGTACAAGCTCGCCTGACTCGATCGCCATTGACAGTTTAAATGAGAATAAACTGAAGATTGGCGTGAATGAGCACACGAATCCGGCGATTGAGCCGACTTCAGTAAAAACATAATACCGCAGATTTTTAAACACCATCACATGTTCGAGAATAATCAGGCTCCATAAGGATCCGTTCAGAAACTTGATAGAGAGTAATCTTGAGAGATCAAATGAACCGGCAAATTTCTGGCCCGTATGATGATAATGTCTTATAGCAGTCAACAGAGCCAGCTGGCCAAGCCATACTAACGCTGACTGATGGCACTTATTACGCGCACTAATCAAAGTTAGCTTACTTCCAGGAATACACAATTACTCCACTTACCTAACAATAAGCTGGACGGTGAACCAACTGGTTGCCGCCCAATACCAAAAGTATTGCTCCTCTTCCACTAAACTACTGCCAAACATGGAGAGTCCATGCAATATCACGATAACTGCAAATGCTCCTTTCGACACCGCATCTGCCGATGTTGCGAATAGGGATCTCCGAAAAGTAGTCCACGACATCCAAGTAATGACCAACATACCAATCAGCATACTCGGAATATCGTAGTTACTTGAAGTACGAGCAAGAACATCTCGACTTGTCTCTAGAAAACTGTAAAGTGTTGTAAACGGATCATTCGTATCGTCAAAATATGGATCGTGTATTTTATGCCATAACCCATGAATTTTGTCAATATCACTTCCGTCTAACAGTGCATCCACATTTTTGACTGGAGTTTGAAGCTCTGAAAATGCTTCTCTTAGAATACGATACATTTGCTCGGCATTCTTCTTCAGCAGTGTTAGCTGTTGTGATTCTAGTGACGTGTTAGCATTTAACCACCTGCAATAATAACAGCGCAACATACCAGTCCAGAAGTCCAATAGCTGAGGAATAAAGACTCCGATGTTATTCATAGGAAACGGGTTACCCATCAACCCCGACAAGGAAGGCACCACATCACTCTGCTCGATCACTGAATAATACTCATAATTATCCGTCACATTCAACGGAGCTACGTGATTATGTCCCAACTTATCAAGAAGCGGTGACGCAAAGAGTAATGCAGACGCAGTCTCACCTGCCGATGAACCACCATGATTTCCAATTTCATTCATTCCGTGATCTCCACATAAGACAACTAAAGTAGCTTTGCCTTCTTTGTCGAGCTTTTTTGATGCGTGGTTATAGAGGATTTTGACGATGTTGTCCATTTCGGCGAGTTTATCAGGCATAAATGGACTACCCAGAGTTAGCTGCGACAAACTATTTACATTCAAAGCATTCAAAATTACCTTTTTGGTCCTCCTTTATGGCCTATATGGTCGACTCCTAGATAATGCAATACCATGACGTCCCAATCATCTGCAGCCAGTTCTGTATCAAGATGTCGCGTCACATTGTTATCTACCTCGGTAAAATCCTATAAACTCATAATCAGCACTACCCAACCCATAGATTTTATAAATGTACCCACCGAAACAAAAAAACTAGAGGTTCCATCTGATCTATCAAACATTCCCGGAAACAGCTTGAGCCAAGTATCGTCGCCAAACATAACTAGCCGTCCCGGCTCCGGACGCCGTTTAAACTGTGCAAGCCAGCTATCTTGGTTTTTCAGTGAAGAAGAGTCGTCTGATTCAGCGATATTGAGCACGGCGTCGAGGAAGTTTGGAACAGAGCCGGTGGTGATGCCTTTGATGCGGGGAAGAGTCACTGTTGGAGGTGCCGCTCGTGCAGTGAAAGGAAGGGCATGTCCTGAGGCAATTAAACTAGACGCATCATGTTAGAAACTTTAGATTCAGGTCAATTGGTTGAGTTGGCTTACCTTTGGGTAAAAGACATAGTAGACTCGTTGGAAAACACGAAATCGCTAGAACTAGGTTAGCTTTTACTCCTCCTCTCGACAACCATTATCTATGTACCTTCGCAGAGCATCGACAAGCATGAATATAACATTATCAAACACAGCTGGAGGCGAGTCCGTTTCTATCGGCGCATATCCGTGAAAAACTGGTTTATATGGAAAGAACCCTTTGGCGAAAAATAGCAGCCCTACGCACTGCAGCGGAATCAGCAAGGCGGAGAGAAGAGCATATGGAATCATTGCATTGGTTATTGCTCTCCTTTTTGTAAATGCTGGCTAGCTAGACAAATTTAGTCTTGTTGATAGTAGCTGAATATGACTAATTTTGCAGTAGTGAAGAGAACAGGCGGTTCAATTGGATATGAAAAGTGCTGGTGGAGTGTATTGTTCCTCGAGAACAGTGGTGCGGCGGACTCAGGGGCCGCTTCTGTGAACGAGTCAGGATCAGCGTTTTGGGCAGTATATGTGACAGCAGGAGATAAATAGACTGTTTTATAAAAATATTGTGTTGATAGACTTGTTTATTTGTTATCTAATGAATATTGTAAAGAAATACCAGCAATATAAGCGGTGAATCTGCAAATCGTACGCCGGTCACGTGCATTTCACTGAACGCGGTCAATCAAGTTTCCGTTTTGGCAATACGCGTCTCCGTCGCGTCTTCTGCCCCTTGATTTCGACAAGACGTAAACACACGCTTTTCTACAGTCACATATACGCATATACACGCCGGACAGGACTGTATTCATTTGCGTGTTCTTGTTTGCAAATATGGCACTTCCGCCGAAACAGATAGGGACTTTTTTGCCGTCTGAGATCTCGTTTTTAGCAGAGAACACAAATGTCACCATCATACCACGGCAAGTCTTGGACACATTGGAACTTATTGGGGTAAGTAATAATAGGATTCTATGATTATAGTGAATTGTAGTATTGACCACGCCTCTCTAGCTGAATCTTCCGTCAATGAGGCCAATGCGACGAGTGGAAGTTCCTCTGTGGGTCGCAACGCTTCTGAAAAAACAATCTCGATGTAACATCGTCGCTCCGAGCTGGCTCTCCGAAGATTCACTAAAAGTAGCATACGAGGCTGAAGCAGCAAATATGTCTCGATTTTCGGATAAATTACCATGGGAGTGGATCGAAGTTGGTGAACTTATACTCTCAAGCGCACCAGATGATCTATCCTGTCCGCCTCACATTATCCGCAACCTGTTACGAGACATTCGGGAAATTCGACAAGCTAAGATACGAGCTGGATTAAAAAGTCTGGACGGCACATATATGCAGTTAGATAACGTGGGAGCCATGGAGCTGAACGAAATTAGACCATTTGTCGCAATGACGATGAATGAGATGAGAGCATTACAGAGCGCACGAGCAGAAGACGAACAGGAAGAAGAGATTGGGGAGCCAGAAATTGAAGAAGATAGTGATTTAGAAGACACATTGCAGACTGCTGACTACTCTGTTGTGAGGGACTCATCACACTTTGACGACTCTTTAGGGAGTCGGAGTAGAGGTTTCGCACCTTCAGGTCCTAGACCGCCTAAACGAGCTCCTACTTATGACGACGACGGGGATGACGAAGATGATGACATGGAAATGGACGAGTCATATCTGAACAGGGTTAATGATAGCGGTAAAGACGTCCGGTGACATTAAACTAGTTTACTCTAATAAATAATTTCATATCAAGATATCTGCCTCTCGCATTTAGTGTTGAATCAGAGAGTTATTTTTAAAACCTTGGAACTCTGTCCCAGGTGAGCTGCATTAACTAGATAAAACTCTACAAGGTTCCGTTCATGGTCGCCGAACCATTTTGCAGAGGTGTCTGAGGTGTAGACACAGCACCAGCTTCTTTCCACCTAGTAATAAGTTTAGTATATATTTGCGACTTGTGACGTTTGACAAAAGAATCGTACTTGACCATATTATTGTCAGTGTCAACTACCCGCGCACTGGAGACTTTGATGACAATCAAAGCCGTATCGTCGGCATCAATGAATGTTCGCGCATCAGTGGGATTCGACGACAAATGCTTCTCCTTGAAAAATCTCTCCTCTGCCGGATCAGTGACTATCCGGGCGATTCCGTTCAATGTAGCGGAGATACTGGATAATTCAGCTTGGTTCATTGACAGAAGAAATTGGGTGAGTCCGTTGGGACCGGCGTTGTTAGGCACGGGGTTGGTTTGCTTGGATACCCAGTCATGAACTAAAATGGATACTCGAGGGTTCTACATAGATCTCGTTAGTCTTTGAATTTGGCAGGAGTAATTGCAAGTACGCCAACTCACGGCACTGATATTAAAGAACTTCTTTGTCTGTCTTTCAGTCGTGACAATAATCAAAGCATCTGAGTCGTACGGCAGACTAGATCCCTCAGGAAGATAAGTGTAGTTCATTAAGCTAACATGCGGATAGTCGTGGTAAGAAGTGCCCAATTGGAGCTATGCAAACAGTTAGATCATATAGCCACTGTTATCGTAGATGTATATCTTACGAAGCGGGTCGATCTCAGCAAACTGATGACATCAGCGGGCAAAGAGTTCGAGTCACTCTCCACGTACATATGTTCGGGAATCATAGGCATAGTTAATCGATACTGTTGGTAGTTGACGATGAGTTAACTGGATTTGTGGGGAGATCGAGGTGAGCTGTGAGAAACGGTGAAGGCTGAGCGAGGAGGAAGTAGAGTTTACACAGTGCTAGGGCTGGAAACAGCTATCAGAGTAACTCCTGCGCTGTACAGTCGTTTTGATAAAACTGAATTGATATTGATAGACTATATAATGCATTATTTATTGTTTAATATTAATAAAATACCCAATTTGAAAGTACTTACCGCATTCTGTAAATCTTCTCATCCACACCAGTGAGCCAAATTGAAACCTTATTGATAGCCACCAGGTGTTTTTTCAATCAAAGACGGTCTCGAGCCTGGTCTTCTCTCGATATCTAATCTCAACAACCCGCAGAATCTCCTCAATTCTGCCTCTAAAACCGATAGGAAACAAATCAGTGTATTGAAATGGCCTCTACCGAGTTATCTATCAAAAATAACTATACTCTTTGCATGCTCGCGTGCGGAACCATGGGCTCAGCTGTCCTCAGCGGAGTCCTGGACTCCCTCAGCAGCGGTGCTACGGCTGCCAACGTCGTTCCAATTCCCGGCAAGTTTATTGCCTGTGTGAAGCGACAGGAGTCTGCGGACAGAATTACCACTACATACGCGGGAAAGGTCGAGGTGGCTATGCACAAGCATGCCGAGGCAGTTGCCAGTGCGGATGTTGTCATTTTGGGATGCAAGCCTCAACTGTGCGAAGAGATTTTGACCGGAAAGGGCATGAAAGAAGCTCTCAGTGGAAAGCTGTTGATCAGTGTGTTAGCTGGAACTACTATCAAGCAGATTCAGGATATGGTTGGTCCTGATACCATTGTCGTGCGTGCCATGCCCAATACCCCATGCAAGGTATCTTCTCCCATTGTATAATCTTTTTGCAAATTTCTAACTTATACACGCTTCAGATCCGACAAGGAATGACAGTCATTTCTTTTCCTGCTCCTGTATCTCCCGCCTCATCCTCCGTTAATCTTCTCCAGCTCACCCCATCTCCCTCGCTCAAGCCTACCATCCAGTGGATTTTCTCCCAAATCGGCCGTGCAGTCTTCCTCGAAGAAAAGCACCTTGACGCATGCACTGCTCTTAGTGGCAGTGGTCCGGCTTTTGCGTGCGTTATGCTCGAGGCTATGACTGACGGTGGTGTCATGATGGGCTTGCCGTTTGCTGTTGCTCAAGAGCTTGCTGCTCAAAGTAAGTACTCTCGTTGAATTATTTCTGTATATTCGAGTTAACTCGAAATCTAGCAATGCAAGGTGCTGCTCGCATGGTTTTGGACGGAAACCATCCCGCTCAAATCAGAAACTCGGTCTCAACTCCTGGTGGATGCACAATTGGTGGTCTTCTTGTCATGGAGGATGGAAAGATCCGTAGTACCATTGCGCGGTCTATCCAAGAGGCGACAATCATTGCTTCGTCTTTGGGAAAGAAGAAATAAATGACAATTTATATTCTTAGATTTCTGTGGGTTGGATTGAGCTTAGTTTTGTCGACATTTGTACATTAGTTAGAATGAAGAGTTTTGTGAAATATATTGTGGCAACGGAAGAAAATTATTGCGAAAGATCAATTTAATATATACATATAGCTAGAATCTGTAGCGTTCGAATCTATCACAGCCTTAGTTGAATAACAAGAGTACAATACACACACGATAAACAAAGAGTATATAACATAAAGCGTCGATCATCCAAGATGTTCCGGCTACAACCTTCCAACTATTTTCTCTAATCATAATCCGCAGCTTACTCAAGCACGATCTTGGCACCGAGAGCCTCCAAAGTCTCCTTCAACTTATCAGCGTCCTCCTTGACAACGTTCTCCTTGAGAACCTTTGGAGCGCTCTCGACGAACTTCTTCGATTCGACGAGGTTAAGGCCAAGCAAGTTCTTGACCTCCTTGATGATCTTGGGCTTCGAGCCGGCCTCGAAGCTCTCGAGCTTGACGTTGAACATGGTCTTCTCGATAACCTCGGGCTCCTCAGCGGCAGCCGGCGCAGCAGCGGCGGGGGCGGCAGCGGCAGAGGGCATGGCGATGTCTTGTATGTTAAGGCGGGTCTAAAGTGTGTTAGCATAGCATTCTATGTGCATTTAAAATAGACACAATAATAACTTGTGCATATATGCTCAAATAAGTACTTATATTCATACCTTCAATAATGAGACGAGGTCAGCAGTCTCGAGCAGTGTCAAGCCAGAAATCTGGTCGACTATAGTTGAAATCTTCGGGTCAACGGCTGTGCTGTTAAACCGAGTAGCCATGCAGATTGAAGGCATAGCAACGCGCCTAATATAGATCCAGAATTAGTAGTACTGAAGACACACCACGAACATCGATGTTCCTTCGTTTCGCGATGCAGACGAATAACGAACAGTCCGCGCAGCAAACTCGTGAGAAAAACATACTTGGCAACGGTAGCGCGAGTAGCTGTCCGGAAAGATGAGCGGACAACAAGAGATGCTGACATTGTTATTGTATTTTCGTATTTGGAAAACCAAAGTGAACTGCGATTGAGCCTGGAGTTCTGCGACTACGGCAATTCAGCTTTATCGACGAAAATCACGAAAATTATGAAAATCTGTAGAAAGGATTTGAGTTTGAGGATTTGGCGCAAGTGCATAAGACAGTGCTCATTTAATGGCATAACCGTAAGGTGCTGTGTGCATCAACGATGAGTGCTCCGCTGAACAATCAATTAAAGCCCGGTGGATTCCAAACATTGATCTACTTCAAAGTGTCCAGGCGGATCTGGTTTCATAAGCATAATGGCATCGTTCAGATTTTGCATGGAATGGTCTGTTTGTGTTGATATTGATGTTGTGTTCAGGAGACAGTGCTAACGTGTGTGCAGCAACAACATGTTGTATCCAAAGGAAGACAAGATGAACCAGCGTTTGCTCTACTCTTGTCGCAACTGTCCTTACAAAGAACTTGCAATTGATCCTAAAGTATACCGAAATGAGATTTTGGCTAACGTCAGGTGTGTCATGAGCTGAATCGCGGTTGTTCGTCGAAGGCTATGAACTAATGTGTAAACAGTGAAACTGCTGGTGTTACGTTAGATGTCGGTACTGATCCTACTTTGGTAAGTATTTTCATGCTCTGCAATAATTCAATTAGTTATTATACGGAGTGCTAGTTACTGACGAGAAGTTGTTGTGATAGCCCCGTTCTAATAAGGAATGCCCCCGTTGCCACCATAAGGAAGCTGTATTCTTTCAAAGTCAACAGAGAAAAGCAGAAACAAATATGGTGCGTTTGAGTTTTTAATTCGGGGTGTTATATTAGTGCTGACATTTATAGGTTCTGTTTTACGTATGTGTGGATTGTGGTAAGATCTTTCATTAGTCCATAATGAGATTGCATTTGATGAGACTGCATTTGCCATGACTATCTGATATTGCAACTCTTCTCAAGTCAATGAGTTTGCTATCATCTTGGCTTGTATATTAGTATAATAATTTGTTTATGGTCATGGAGTTTTGTTTATAAAAGGATAATAAAATTTATTTACAATTAAGAAAAGTAATCTATGCATGTACAAGTCCCATAATATAATAGCATAAACAAAGAAAATAAAACTCCTGTTTTTTTCACCTACTCTCATTCATCATCAATTCAGCTACCAGTCTGATATGTACGGTAGTTCATCCTTTAGACGACTTTAGGAGCCAATGAGATAATCTTCGCATACTTCTGCTGCAGCTCACGCGCGACAACACCCATCACACGAGTACCAACCGGCTCTCCCTGATTATTCACAAGCACGCACGCATTATCATCGAATCTGACGACAGTGCCGTCTGGACGCGAGAACTCTTTCTTGGTGCGGACGATGACGGCGTGTCGGATATCGCCTCGTTGGATACGGTTGGCGGCATTTTGGGAGAGGAGTTTAGCGCTTCGGAGTTGTTGCACAACAACGACGATTTTGTCACCTAAAACAAAGACGCTGTAAGTATTCTGTCAATTCATACTTGTTAAAAGAATAACACTTACCAACTCTACCTGCGGTCTTATTGCCCTTGCCGAACACGTTCACGCATTCAACGAGCGAAGCACCCTGAATATTCCAAATCAGTACGATATTATAAAAGATATAACACATAAATACACACCGAGTTATCAATAACGTTGAGAATTGTCTTTAAGTAGATCATTGTGGGCTGTTCTCTCTCTGACAGACACCTGCTTCACGATAACTTTTCGTAGATGAAGTCACCTCTCAATAGTGCACTAAACCCTTGATTATTGTAAGCAATCTACAAATCCCTTGCTTATGTTAGCATATACCAGCCCCTGATCTGCAGTTACACTAAGGAAAAGACGCGTGGACGTCACTGGATTGCCACTTGGCTAAGATTTATGGGCGACTGTTCGTAAGTAATTACAGTAGATTGTATATATCTGTAGATATTGTAGATACTTTTGAAATAGTAATAAACCAACAAAACAACCCACTCCCAGTGTTCTGCGCAGTTTCGGAGCTGCGTCCAATTTAAAGTTGGATTTATGAGAAGACTGCGCGTCCATCGACTAAGCCAGCCCAGTGTAGCAGAACTATAAATATCTTTCCTGGCAAAATTCCGGCATTTTGAAGTGTTTTGTGGGCAAGATTGTGGTATGTTTTTGTTTTATTAAGGAGATTTAGGGTATTGAAGGTATTGTAATTGGTTTGATTCTGATATTTCAGTCCGTTCAATAGGAAATTACCACTTGGAAATCAAGACAACCCCTTCCTCGCTGCGCAATTTATTCGCAGTACCTCGAATTCACCTCTTTAACAACCAGTCAGTTCTCTAATTCATTCGAAAGTCTTGGACGCGGAAGTATCAGTCTGCAGTGATGAGGTTTCTGCTCTTTCAATCGTTGCTTGCTCTCGCGTTCGTGGTGGTCCCAGGTTTCGCAGCCGTCGACTTCACATCGCCAGTTGCCGGCAAGAGCTATGATGTTGACGCTGGTGTTGACTTGAAATGGGGCGATGACGGTAATGCTCCAGATATCAGCACTTTTACAACTACAACGCTTCTTTTGCTTACTGGATCGAACACGGCTCTTGAAGTTGTTGCTACTATCCTCGCGGAGGTAGCGTACTCAACTCTGGATGGTGACTACACTGTCTCAATCTCTCCTGGAGTCGCAGCCGATGGTGTGTTCTTGCTTCAAATGACCTCTATCATCAGCGGTGGCCCAGCATATGTCATCAATTACACTCCTCGATTCAACTTGACCGGAATGACTGGTTCTCTTGTCGGATACTCTGGTGGAGACGTCTCTCCTCCCGCCGAAGAATATCATCCAATCGCCTCAGGTACCTCTACCACGGCCTCGAACGTCATCGTAACTGACCCCTTTGAGGTTCCATACATTGAGCAGGCAACTTGGCTGACAAAGTACGCACCAATGCAAACCCAACCGGGATCTACCGTCACCGCCACCAGAACCGCAGGCGTCTTCTCCTCAACCAGCTGGACTGTCTTTACCACTTATGCCTCTCCTGCCAGTCAACTGACGACAATCACCATGGGATGGGATTACACTCTTACTAGTTTGATCAACGAGGCTCCAACTGCTTTGAGTCCTTCTGACGATGGTGGATCGCACCAGAAGCGTAAGAAACTAAGGAAGCGCTGGGATGATTACGAAGAAGATGAGGAGCTTGAGGAAGTTAAGATGCAAGCCGTCAATCCTCTGTGAACTCCTCTCACTTACTATAGCTAGTCTATGACTTGAAATTATGTCCATGAATTTAGTTTTTGTTTCCTTTGTTTGTTTATAGTGTCGCGCACGACTCAACTATGGCTTGGATGCTGCCAACTTAGATCTGAGATCTGACACTGTATAGATTTAAAAAAAGTCAGATCATGCGTTTTATTTTTTTTGTTACAGTTTTATTCTCTGTCTATATAAATATTCGGGAGGGGGGGTTCTGCTTGGATAATGAAATTAGTAGTTTTTATTTCTTTACAACAGTAGTAGCAAAGTTACAAAAAGTGAATTAATACTAAGAAAAGGCTAACAAAAACACCAGACACTAACACCCAAAAAAAAAAAATTATAAACAGTAGAACAGCATAATTTTAACACGTAGGATCCGAATACCCACGATTACGACCTCTACGTTTCCACTGCTTTCTAATCCTTTGCCGTCCTTCACTCGCAAATCCAAAATCACGAGCCGACAATCTAAATGCAGGTGACGCACGTTTAGAGCGAGTTGGTGGAGACTCAGAGTGCTTCTGAGTCTCATCTAACTGCGTCTGAGTCCCGCAATCCATCATCTCTGGCGAACGAACCTCGTCGCCATTATGAGCTATAGTAACCCGAGGGTGACCCACATCCGGATATAAAGGCAAGTCGCGTGTTTCGACGATACTTCCGAGTATGGGTTCCTCCCCAAGTGCAGCGTATGAGATTGAATGTTCATACACACCTGAACTAAAGTATCGGGATAATCCAGGTTCGATACCTTCTTGGAAATGACGAAACGTGGATGGTTTGCTTTGGCGCAGAGGATGATTAGGCGGCTGTCCCTCCCTCGTCGAATTCTCTACAATAAGATCATACCGATTATCTTGAAACTGAAGGCTTTCGAAAAACCATTCACAGGAAAAGTAAAGTTCGTCCCATTCTTGCTTGCCGAGAATCGTACGTACTTTCTTTAACCACCATAAAGGAATCCATATCGAATCAGTACCCATATAGAAGAGCGGGTTCTCAGGGTTATTGATACTAGTTTTGAGGAATTGAGGCAATAGCTTTACAGCATGAGAAAACTCTGGTAATAAAAGAGTTGCCCATAAATCCACTTCAGCACGTCCATGGAAGAAATCAATCAGATTACTGAAACAGCGATAACGCATACGAAACTCATTATATGAAAAATCCGCATCTTCATATCGGGGTCCGAATGGCGCGAAAAGTCGATCGAGAAAAATGCAGTATGCTGCGTCTTCGTAGACGTTGCATAAAGCGATGCAGAGGAGCTTGAGATTGTGGCCTTCGTTATTCCATAGCACGTCGTATGGTAAAGTACCGTCTCGTGGAGCACCATTGGAAAACAGACTAAGAATGCGTTGTGGCATGAATTTTTGTGCGAGCAATGATGGAATAAGAGGAATGATTTCATCCCCACTTTCATCTTGAAACGGATTACACTTATCTATCAGTCAGGCGTTAGCACAGATACACACAGTCGTAAATAGATACATACAAGCAACACGAGTAAGGCATCTAGCTATCTCTGCCGCGCTACCTGGTTGTCGCTCACCAACTATAACCTGCGGCATTCCCAAATACATGCTACTACCTAAAGTAGTCGGCGGGGTAGATGAGAGCTCGTCGTGCATGTTGAAAGACATTACGTCCTCCATTAGCTCTTGTATTTCAGGATCAGGATTGCTCACAACACAGGCTGACGACCGTATATTTTGTCGTACAGCGTTCTTTGCGTATAATCTCGCCCAGACCTCACGCAGACGATCTGAAAACTCAGAATGCGATTCCTGTCTCAACACTTCATCCTGCGATTCATCATCAGAGGTCATAACCGCGCACTGAGCATGACGCAAACACGGTGACGGCGGACAAGATTGTCCTGCAAGTTTAGTTCCCGCAATATGATTTTGAAAAATATCGCGGCTGCGCAGAAAGTTAGTCGCAGTTCCGGAAGAGTTGCTGCGAATATGCGGGGGAGGAGCTGCATGATTGGCTTGTTCTTGACTTCGTCGTGAAGAGTGTCGGCGAGCCATAATATTCTCTGAGATTATAGCAAAAGTAGCAGTAAAGTCTTCAGATTTCGAATCGTACCGATATCAGATGTTGGATATTTTGACGTTGAAAATGAGATGGGGATGGCAAAACTTGCATCCCGGTCCGCTTCCAAATGGCCGCCTGAAAATGGGCATTTCGAAACGGGCTGGGACTCAGAACGAAACAACTTCAGAATCCGTAACATATTACAATCTAGAATATCCCCGTATCTCTTCATACTTTCTTCTAACTTCCTCGGCGGATTTTAATCCATCAAGAAGCATTGCAATCCTTCCCCATTCCCATCCTTTATCTCCCAACTCGAGCAATTTCGCAACTTCTTCACTCGTGAAGTACGTTTTCCATGTAGATGCTGCTTTTCCGCCTCTTGCAAGGGAATGTTTGGGTACGGTTGAGAGGACGGAGAGAAGTGCTGCGTTTGTTGGTGAGATTTTCTTGAGCGACGACATTAAAAGAGCTGTAGGTAGGTCAATCAGCACTCTCTACTTTTTGTATCATCTCAACTTCCTAGCACAGTATAATATGCTAGCTGAAATATTATTCTAAGTATACAATACCTTCTTCTTTCCGTTTTTGACGCAGCCTTCGCATCCGCTCTCTAGCCATGATACGGTCGCGTTCAGCTGCCTCGAACGCGGACCCGCGTCGCTGCGGTAACGAGATGTTTGCATTTTGCGATTCATTGATAGTCACACCGTTTAATGTCTGTATTCGAAACATTTTTCTGCGTGGTTTAGGACGTGTTGCATATATTAGCAAAGGTAGAAGAAGATAACAGTGGGATTTGTGAAGATGAGGGTTTATCTGGGTGCGGAACGACGCATTAGGTGCGGCTTTAGTCTCTGCACTACGAAGACCATCGCGATTAGACAGGACATCTCCACTCAGTTGAATAGTATAATAGTAACATTAATGACAATTGATGGTATAATATTCTTGATACAAATAGTTCAAGTACTCTTCTCAACTTTTATAAGCAGCGATTACATCATCCATGCAATATGCCAATCCAGATTGGCTCAAATATTAAATCATTAAGCATGCATAACACCAAACAATAAATAATCCCACAAAACGCAATTCTTCAATCAGTCTAGTCACAAATATATCCAAATTAATCATTAAATCGTGCAAATATGTTACAACTCTTCGCTTAAAACACTAAGCCATCCACTACCAAAATCATTACGTAAAGCCTCTATACGCTTTCGATACTCTTCTCCTTTACTAGTCCAATCGCTATCAGACATTGCAGGAGGTGGAGACACACTGGTCCCCATCGACTTCACCGAGCTGACGGCAGACCCGCCTGTGCTCAGTTGATCGTCGCCGCTCATATCTGGATCTAGTTCAACCCGTCGGCGGAGGTGCTTCTTCTTGGGTTTGGCAGTAGCAATGCGCATAGCTGGATGCGTCCGAATCGGCTTGGGCGCAATTAAAGGAGGCGGCATACTATCTCGATCGCTTTTGGCGGCTGCTGCTGCTGTTGCTTCTTTATCTGCTCTTTCTTTTTCATCTGTCTGTGCCTTTATCTCTGCTGGCGTCAGAGGCGGTGGAGATGATTTGAAAAAGTTAAAAGTAAATTTTGGTAAAAAGTCACTATCTTCTTTCTTAATCTCTGGCTCTTCCAAATCAGGCTTGTTGTATCTATTTGCTACTGGCGACGGAACATATTCCTCTGCCCGTTCAGCAAGAGTGCGCTGCTCCAAGAGACCAGGAAGACTTCCATCAAGCATTATATCGTCCGTATATCCAGGCGTATTTCGAAATAAATTGAAAATAGTGAGTCTATATGAAGAAGCGTGTGACTTGACAAACGGATTTCCAACTACCCAAATTTCCGACAGGTTTGGAGCACCAGTAAGACGAGCAAGCTCGGTAGGGTCGGTAAGTTTGTTGTCGCGCAGATCCAGTCTTTCAAGCGATACTATGCGATCAAGACCTGCAAGAGAAACAAGATTGTTTCCGCGTAGATTGAGGACGGTGATGGCGGGAAGAGGGTGGTGCGCTAGGGAGTGTAACGAAGAAATAAGATTATAGCTCAGGTTCAGAGAGGTGAGAGCAGTGAGGTAAGACAAGGCTGCCGGGATCGCAACTAGGAAATTAGAAGAAAGGTCAAATGAAACTAAGGAGTCTGCGAGTGGGATCATGGCTTCATTGGTAATGCAAGAAATGCCGTTGTCTGGGAGTAGAAGGATTCGTAGACGGTGCCAATTCAGCGGACTAAGATCTCTTGGCGGCGGCGAGGATCTTAAGGACTGAACGGAAGATGTGGCGGACTTGACAGAGGACATTGAGTCTGATCGGACATGCCCTCTGGCTGCTGATAGAGAGCGTGAGCGTCTGCGAGTGGATGGTTCTTCTTCAGACAAGATTGGTCGACCGCTGCGGGTTTGTGACATTGATCGTCGATGTCCACCCAGCTCGGTTGACAAAACACGAGAGAGGAGAAGGTTTTCAGGTCCTTCTTCTCCGTCAGTGATGGCATAGGTAGGGATATCTGCGCCTAGCCGCTTTCGTCTTTGGTCCTTGTCGTCGAGAACTAGGCCGACAATAAGATCAACGGGGTCGTCGATTTGGCTGCGTTTGACGGTGAGCGTCTTGAGTCTTTCGGATACTGCGTCCCATCCATAGAAAGCCCTTACATCAACGTCTATCAGTTCGAGAGAGGCTAGATTTTTGAATGCGATGAGAGGAACAGCGCGATCGAAAGGAAACTCCTCGAATCCGTCTATTATCTTGGCCTTGCGGTCAGGAGCTATGCGTAGAGATGGAAGAACTGTGAATGAAGAGTAGAGGTATTTGAGATCATGCTCCAGGATTGCACGAGCTTTTTCTTTGCTGGTGATGGACAAGTTGGAGAATATGGCGGAGACACCGGACATGGCAGAGCGCATGGTTGAGACGGACTGGATGGAGTTTTGGTCTGCTGCGAAAGAGCGGCGGTTGTGGTAGGCATTATCTAGGAAGGAGACGTAGGCGGAAGATGCATCTTGCTGGTCGACGAACTCGAGTCGGACGGTGAGCGGGCCGACGGGTAGGCCGAGTTCTTTGAAGCGGTGAAGAAGGTAGAAGAGGTGGTGGGGAGTGAGGGAGAGGCGGGCAGCGCGGGACCTCGTGACGGGGATGTTAAGGGTCTGGAGGGGAGCAGAAAAGACGGAGGCCTGAACTTCGCGCTTACCAGGGCGCTGTTTGTTTGCGAGCTGTGAATGTTAGTGAGTGAAGAGGAAGAGAAGGAGCAGCAAAGTAGCAGCGACGTACCGAACGCTCGTTTGTTCTGACAAAGGCGGCGAGGTTGCGGATGTAAGCGTCACCGTTTATCGAGTCCGGCATTGGGTGCCAGATGCTGTGCCGTGTTGTGAGCAGTGTATTGTATTTGAACTGTATCTTGTTATTGTGAACAATACATCCATCAGACATCCAATAGATCTTATCGCGTCAGCATAACGGGTCTTGTACTCGATGACGTAATAATTGGTTAGGGTTTTGGCGATGCGCTCGATCAGCTCGGTTTCCCCGCGTTGTGGGCCCCCTTTTGTTGTTCGTCCGGACCCCGCTTCTTCGCGACCAGGAATCCCTGTTTTTGTGTGTGATCAGCAACTCCTGCGCAGGAACTTCTCTGGTTTGGCTTTGTGTTTGCTGCTGTTTAATTCTGTTTATTCTGTTGAAAGAGCGTTCGTATTCTGTGTCCGCCGCTCTGCCTTTGTCCAGGTGCTTTTCTACCCCGCGTTTTTTGGTGTGAAAAACACAAAAATGTCGTCGAGCGAACAGCCTCGTCGCAACAGCAAACCCCCAAAACCACCAACGCTCTCCAAAAATGGCGTGCGTATGGGAAGACCGCCGGGGACGAAGAACAAGCCTAAACCAAACGGGCCCAAAGTTGGAAGGCCGTCGCTCAACACCATCTTCATGGTCTCTGACTCCGTCTTCCCCCCCGCTGATAGTCACGATCCTGACGCTGTCCCGCGTGATAGAGGTGTGTACCCCCTGCTTTTGTGTAGTTCTGTGCTCTGGCTGATTAGAAACACCTTCTCGTAGACCTCGGCGAGCGCAACACCATGAACCTCGCCATCACTGACGCTACTCGCGCGGATCTGGGCCTCCTGCCCTTCGACCCCGACGCCCGCTTCAAGCACGGATATCTTGCGAAACGCCAGAAGTGCCGCTACGCTGTCATACCTGTCTACTCCCGCGAAGAGCGGCTGCTCTTTGCAAAGTTCCTCAAGACTATGCCCCCCGTCGGCTCCGTCGACTGGCCAGCTACCGCGAAACTCTGGAACTCCTGTGCTGACGGTAAGTCCATCTTCTACAAACTGCCTCATCACCTCGAGGCCTACTCGCGAATGCTACGCGACTGTGCCATGACCTGTGGTCCCCAGAACGCCGCCCAACGCGCTGAGCTTGTCGCCTCTTTTCCTCCTGACGTATCGGATTACGGCAAGCAGCTCATCGCCTCGGAGCCCGGCGCCATGACCCTCGCCGTCGCTGTTGCTGCCGGCCACGTTCAAGGATCATCAGCGCCCAAAGACGCCTTAATAAACGCCCGAGACTCGGCCACTATTCCTGAAATTGAAGGAATGCTGGAGATGCTTGACAGTGACGTTATGCGCATCCTTGGTGGCAGCTCAGATGTTGATCCTATCTCTGGCGCAAAGCGTCGTGGACGACCGAGCATCAAGGGCATAAAGTCGCGCTCTGTCGACCTCGGGACTCGCAGAATGTCTGCCGATACACTTCCAACCATGCGGTTACCATATGAGAATCCTCCAAACGGGATCGAGCGATCTAGTGACGGCACGATGGCGATCCGTCGCGCCTCCGCTGACTCTCATCACGATCTCAGTCCAAGCGCCCAGATGTATTTACAGGCGCAGACAGCGTTGCCCTACGAGCCTTCTTCTTACTACGCACCTATCAACCGTTCCTCTGATGCGTACTCGTATGTGCCGCCTGTAGTCGCGCCTCAGCCGGGGAGCTTGTCGTCGTCGCTGCGCACAAGCCTGGACAAGAACAGAGCCTCGTACCCACTTGCTCCGCACCCGCTGAACTTCCTTGCTGACCAATCTGCATCTGCTGCTCCTTCTTCTTCATCTAATGGACCAGTACAACAGTCCAAGTCTGGTGAGCGGCGCTATCCTATCTATTATTATTGAGCAATTTCATGTTTGATATGTGGTGCGAAGGGTGATATTTATGTTGTGATCTAGTGTTTGGCGTTAGATGATTGTTGGCGCAATATTGGTAAAAAGTACATGTATGGAAACTGAAATGGATTATATTTGGAGTTTTGTTAGGCTTGTTTATGCTAGGCTTGATCTTTTGTTTACGGTGCAGTCTGGATGTTTTCGATTTTTCTTTCTTCCTGTATGTATTATCTAGCGCGCAATATGTTGAACTTTGAATGTGTATTATGATTATTGTATTTTAAATTTGACTGAATGCAAACACTCAAACGAGCCTTAATCCTCTTATTCCATTTTATCGTACGCCAGAAACGAAAACAACAAACCAACAACAACTAATTGGCAGAAAACTGCGGCATAACTGGAAGCCTTCCGGGACGTGATGTACACAATAGACAAGTCTATTGATATATGCAAACAGCAAGACATGTATTTTTCATCTTGTTCGTATTTCGCCTTATTTCCTCGTTTTCTTAGAATGATCATTCCATCATCGCGGTCCTCATCCACCGTCGTCAAATATCCCCAAATCATCGCGCCTCAAATTGAACCATCCGTCTCGTTCGCTGCTTATACAACACACGATGTCCACATTCTCTGCAACGCACAGGATCGCTTCTGCTGAGTGTATTTGGCGCAGCACAGTTGGCGCAAAGGTAGGTGATTGCTTGCGTAGGCTGGAACGCTCTGCCAGCGGCGGCGGCGCTGTTTGATGTCGAGGAAGTCGGTGGAAGGAACGAGTCTCTGTTCATTGTGATTCCTTTTAAAATTACAGCCAATAATTGTCTCTCTTGTGTCTGTTTCTGAGGATAATAGCAGCTTGATTGTGTACTATTTCCAGCCAAATCGTGTTGATTTCGAGGCGAGTTTGCTGGGACAAAAATTGAACTTGAAAAGTTTAAAGCCCTAACCTTTAAACTTTAATTTCTACGAGCCGCGCCATCGTCGATAATTTCGAGACTTAGAACGAAAGAGACAGTGTTTGCTAAAGAAGAAGAAGAAGAGGTTAAGAAGAGACAAAAAAGTCAGGAAAAGAGCAGGAAATGGCAGTAAACAGGTCAATACTGTTGTTTTGCCGGTCTTCACTGCTCGGTGGAGCAAGCAGCATTGGAGCAGTGCATCATTTACATCGTCTAGCGAGCAGTCCAACCAACAGTCCTATACAAGTTGCTCGTCCTCTGATATCGTTCTATTCCAGCACAATTCATTCATTCAGATTCTATAGCTCAGATGGCAGCACTTTAGATGACTCGAAAACAGCCAGAAAGAAAAAAATAAAGCTGCCTCAAAGCTCACTAAATCGACAAGCACCAGCAAGCACAACTGTCGTCGGAGCTCGTTCTGCAACCGATGCAGCCTATGTTGCTTCTCGCGCTCATTCGCCTGCGCCTGTGTCGCGAAAAAACAGAATGCGAATGACTCCCGACAAAGATGAGATTGTCGAAGAAGGAGTTGACGCGCTGCAGGATCGTGTGGTGCCGAAATGGCCGCTGTCGAGAGAATCCTTCCCGACTTTGCAGTTACATCTAATTCGCACGCCGCGTGTATCAAGAAAATTGTCTTTTCCAGAGTTGATGACTTTATTAGAAAAGTCCCCCGAACCTGAGGTTTTATTGTATCAAGCTGAACCTCACAGACTGTACTTTATTGTTTTATATTCCCTAGCATTCGTGTTTGCTGTATATGGATTGCTGTTTGTGGATTGGGCATTGCGAGAGAGTTATGATATTTTGATGAAGTATGTGTCATTATCGGTCTATTTACAAGAGATACTAACAAATGCAGCAACTATGACGATCTTCCTCCAGTTCATAATGCCACCTGGTTTGGCATCCGAACTCTAGTCAGTCTAGGAATATTTGCTGTTCCCGCCGTCTTTGCAGTCCTATTCTTCATGTTCCCTACTCGCATGATTCGTCGCATGTATTACTATCCTGCAACCAAAGACCTCGAGCCTTATATCCGATTTGTCGTACATCCTCTTCTGCCTAGACAAGCATCGCCAGTTATCACTCTCCCACTTACAGAGATTGATCGTGGCCGCAACGTTGGCAGAAACAAAGTATGGACCGGAGACGGTTTATACGGTACAGCCAGTCGTTCCCAGTTTATGATTTTTTTGTTTGAAAAAGGAAAACGAATTCCCTGGGTGGTTGATCGTCAAGGTTGGTTTTGGGGAGATGGTCGTGTTTGGGATGTGCTCTTTGGAAAGGAATCTGTTGAAGAGGCCGAGAAGGGACTCAGTGGCGATGATTTGATTTTGATGGAGAGACGACGACGCAAGTACGAAAAAGAGCAGAGAAAGAAGCTCCTGAAAGAAGGAAAACATCTCCCTGAGCAGCTCATTGAGGAGGTGAAGAAGGAAGATACTGAGTTTGCAGAGCCGAAGAAGATCAGACTGTTGAAGAACGAGCACGGAATCGTCATTGATGTAGAGGATTCTACAACTAAGAAATGAGTCAATTTGTAAATAGATAACGCTGTATATATTACTTGACTATACTATATCAATATATGGTAGTGCATATAAGCAAAGATATTGCTATATACGGTAACTGCTTCTTCAGGCAATACAAGTAACCGCAGGCCAGGGTGGGGGTGGGTGTCAGTCCACCAAACCCTCGCTTTACAGCCAGCATCCCGAACTCATCCCACCCTGTGGCCTGTCCTACTTTACCACGCTTGTTCTTTGGCTACTCACTTCTACGATTGCTGGTCAATTGTTCTGCCATTCGTTTTTCTTTGTTACAGTATATTATCCAACTCTTATATATTTAATGTCTCTGGTTAGACATATGGCGGTGGCTGCGCGCCGGAATTTGTCGGCGCGCAGTTCAGCGACCGGTTTTCGAAGTATGCATCGTTTATCTGCGATTCGTCTACTTCCACATGTTTTGTTAACTATTATACAGACTTTAGAACTGGGGCTGTTGATAGAGCGGCTACAAATTTTGCTATGCCTGCTTTGTCGCCGACTATGACTGAAGGTGGTGTTTCGGCGTGGAAAGTGAAAGAGGGTGGGTTATCCTTGATCCGAGAACACTATGAGTTCTTCCAAGTTGTATGAACCTACTGCTGATTGACTACTGGTATAGGCGAAGCATTCTCTGCCGGAGATATCATTCTCGAAATCGAAACCGATAAAGCGCAAATGGACGTTGAGGCTCAGGATGACGGTATCCTGGTCAAGATTTATGTTCGTCGCCCTTATTTGAATATCATTGCTCTTCTTACTAACTTAGTCGAATAGAAACAAGATGGAGCAAAAGAAGTCAAAGTTGGCACTACAATTGGTGTCATCGCGGAACCAGAAGATGATCTCGCTACGCTCGAACTCCCGAAACCAATCGACATGAGCGCCGCTCCGGCAAAACCCGCCCCCGAGGAATCTAAGCCTGCGCCAGCTGCTCCTGCTCCTGCTCCCACGGCACCAAAGGCTGAGACTCCTAAGAAGAGCATTGGTGGTTCTTCGGCTGCTGGCTCTAAGAAGGCTGATCCGGCTCAGGTGCTTTTCCCCTCGGTGCTTGGTCTGCTCGAGGCTAACCACATTTCTGTCGCTGATGCTCTGGAGAAAATCCCTGCTTCAGGCCCCAAGGGTAGATTACTGAAGGGCGATGTTTTGGTATACCTTGGAACGGCTTCAGTAGAGAGCATTAACAAGATCGAGAAGACACTTAAGGAGCGTGAACATTTGGATCTGTCAAATATCAAGATTGCTGAGAAGAAGCCGGTTGAAAAGCCTAAGGAGGAGAAGAAGGAGAAGAAACCAGAGAAACCTCAGATCCTTGTGAACTTTGACGAATTGTTGACGTTCAACCCGCCCAGATGTAAGCTTGCTTTGATTTAGCCCATGTGTGAGTTTGTATTAACAGAATTTACAGCCGTTATCAAGACAATTATCAGACCTCCTCAAGTCGTCGAGCAAATCGTTGTTGCTCCTCCACCACCAGCTCCTGCACCAGTTGGAGCTGCACCTATTGCGCCCGTTGCCCCGGTGGTTGCGGCCAAGAAGATGAGCAGATTCGACGAGCTGTTTTATGATATTGTATCTGTTCCTAAGAGCAAGTCTTTGTAATATTCATACATTGATGGTTTATTGGAGTAGTAGTTTACTAGACTACAGTGAGCGTGGTTTTACATTAAACTATGTGCATGTATAGCTGCTTTTCATAGTCATTTTGATAGATCTATACAAAAATATGATAATTTAGTGATTGTTGTATTATAGCATACCATTGTAATTTGTAGCATCATAATTTACCAGGTGCAATGGGCGTCACGGCGGTACTAAAAGTAATAGGTACTCTAGGTTCTATGTATACCTCTTGACAATCTTCATCTGGAACGCCGTTTTCGTTCATCAATACTGCGAAATCAATGACCTAGATGCTGTTAGCATGTATACCAAGGGTATTAATAGTGATGACGAACCGGTTTTAGAGAGACCATAGGGGCGTGCCATGTGCCTGTTGATAGTGTTAGGTTGAATGAGTATATCTGCAAATATAAGAGCGCTTACCTGGTCCATATGTAACAGCTTGATTTCCCAGAGCCACAAAGGCCTGGATAGATGACAGATCCGGCAGTCCATCTACAAGATTAGCATTTATATCACAAATCAGCTCTTAACGTGCACTCACCAATAGCACTGGTCTCCGCCACGATCACCAAATATGCGATATCTCGAGCATCAACACCCATAGGCAAAAAAGTCTGCGTAGAAAACGGATGTCGTTCCAACACACCAGACAGATACACCCCGTCATAAACACCAGTCTTGCTCACCAGCTTCCACGGATACGAACTTCTAAACAAGTTCACGTTCGTCGTCGCCGCGGTTCCACTTGGTGCATTCGCAAAGTTATCAGTCACCGGCGTCACCTTCGCGAGTTTGGTCGCGGTGCCGTAGTTTGCTGGGATGTTCTTCATCGTTTGCAGCTGTTGCGCTGACGACACGACGGCGCCGAACCGCGCAAACGAAGCAGGTGTCAGCGGTGTTGCGCTCACCGGATCCAGTGGTTTCTCTAACTTGAACGCCTTTATCGCCATTGTTTACAACTCCTTCTTCACAACTGATATGAATGATAACTGATAAAACGCACGATTATTCACGGAGATGCCCGTTCTCTGTGTTTCCCAAAATTTAAAGCCCTAATCCGACTTATTTGAGCCGCACTCGATAATTTTCCAGAGAAAACTTGTGAATAGACAATACTTTGGATTGCGATAACGAAGTACAGAGGGAAAAGAATACACAATGCGTCAGTTGCCGAATATAATCGTGACTGGAACTCCGGTATGTACTAAAGATAACGAGAATATGTATAGTAGTGGCTAAGTGGAAACAGGGAACCGGAAAGTCTACACATTGCGAACGTCTGGCTGAGATCTTGCCAGAATTCACATATGTCTCTATCAACAAATTCATACGTGAGCATTCTTTGGAAGACGGTATTGACGAAGAGCGGAATAGTACTATGGTTGACGAGGACAAGGTAAATTCACTGTTATGTGGTGGGAAGTATATCCATACTAACAGCTCGGTAGTTGGTAGACTTGATCAGACCTGATCTGAAGAAAGGCGGTCGGATAATCGATTGGCACGTCTGTGATATCTTCCCTGAAAGCCTTATTGATCTTGTCGTTGTCATGCGAACATCCACCACTCGTCTCTTTGACCGTTTGAAAGAAAGGTGAGCACCCTGTCCTCCTTTCTTTGATCTTTCTTTGATATTCTCGCTAACTACGTTACAGAGGGTACTCGGGAACTAAATTCGACGACAACATGGACTCCGAGATAATGGAAATCATCCTCTCTGACGCAAGAGAGTCTTATGCTCCCGAAATCGTGATCGAGCTACAAAGTAACACAGAAGATGAGATTGAATCAAATTGTCAGCGGATAGCAGGTTGGGCAAAGCAATGGATTATTGATAACACTCGTGAAGATGGCCAAGAAGAGGAGGACGAGGATGACGAGGACGAGGAAAGTGATGAGGAGGAGGATGAAGAGTAAGAAGCAACGCATCTACGAGTTATGGGATAGAATACTCGTCAGAAGTTGTACATAATACCAACATATATATTAAAGTGTATCGGCATTCTATCTCTATCCTAACCACTCTATCTATATGTGTAGATTTATTCCCGGGCAAGTAGGAACTCCTTGAGCAGTTGAAGAGCTTTGAATCTGTGGCTAATAGTGTTCTTCAAACTCTTTGGCATCTCGGCGTAGCTAAATACAATCAGGTCAGGCAAAGAACTTGATACATCAATACAGCGAAACGTACGTTTGGTCAAAGCCGTCAGGAAGGAAGCAAGGGTCCCAACCGAATCCAACAGGTCCTCTGGCAGTAACAATAGTTCCCTAACCAACCATATATCAACATCACGAACAATGTGCACAAACTATACGTGTAATCATACCTCCTGAACACCCTGGAAAATCTTGACTTCTTGTCCAGGACCCTCGCAGAATGCAAATGTGCAAATAGCTTGTGCCGATTTGTCGTCATACGCAGCAAGCATATTGTTCAGACCAACATGTCCGACCTTCTCCATAAACCATTTACTACTCCCGTCAGTATTGCTCGTTAGACGACTTAACTGATGGATGAGACTTACATGTAAGCACCTGGCAATCCACCATAGGCTGTGAAGGAAAGAGCAGTATCTTCAACCAAAACCGGTCCATTAATCTAAATATCCACATTAGCCCAATCCATTCCCCAACTCCAAGAGCCTCTGGACATACAATCGACGCAGCTTCTTTGCACTTAGCCTCAGCAACTTCAAGAATAGTTCCCTGTAACTCATCAAGATCCAGTGCCTTGTTCGTCATCGGTACACTGTCAGACATAATAGCCTGGACCTCCTTCAACTTATTGGCATTGCCTGTAATTTCAAATTGTTCAGTTTCTTTGCGCCTGAAGTTCGCGATAAATCAATTCTTACCAGTCACAAAAGTCACAGTCGGGGGAGACATTATAAAAAATATTCGAAAGAACCCTCAAAAAAATAAAATAAATAATTCTTTATATATCGTCAGGAGCTGAATATATCTAGAATTAATATGATAAAATCGCCGTAGATAAGAGCTCGAGCAAGGTCGAAGCAGTCGCACGCTTTGGCCCGCGTATAAATTTCTAAGTAAGAGTCAACTAAGTTTGTATGTGAACTTCTATTTATCAGCAAATATTGAAATACAATATCGCTATATTTTCACAGACTGAGTAAAATGTATTGATAAAATATATACAATAAATCCAATATAACATTAAATTTCTTTTTACGTTCTGGAAAAATTTAAATACGCGATTCCTCTTGTATACATAGATAAATAGATTTCTACATTCCTTGTCATTGCTATAAATACAAAGCTTCCTTGTACACAGAATGATTGCGACTTCATGGCTCGCTAAGCAAAAATTTCATCAACGCATCTTTGCCCTTCACTTTCATAAGTTTCTGTATAGCGAGCAAAGAGGCCTGGTCGTCAGAGACTTCTGGCACAGTCGACGCCTCACTTCCCGCAGTACCAGCATCAACTACTTCTGAATTCTCATCAGAGCCATCATCATCCGAAGACGCGGTCTCTTCATTAGCGTCTTCCATTACTTCATCACTATCACTATCCGAATCGTGAAATGGTTCGGCGTGCACGTCTATAAGCGCAGCATCGATCAGTGTTGAAATACGTTGTCGTTCGATCGCATCGGTTGTGAATTGTTGATTGAAATACGCCATGTTTCGCACGAACTCCCGCTCAGAGTACGGTAGCAAAACAAGCCTATCCAGCTCACCCAACGGTAAAAGACTAGGTGCTCGTTTTCTGTTATGAGGCAGAAGATTAACCTTATCCAAAAAATCTAACACAAGACCACGTTCAGAAAGTCGGTAAACAACTTGCTCCTCTTCGTCGTCTACATCGTAAGTGTTGATCTTGCGCCTATCGAATGCCGAAGTCTTGTTAAACGGGTCTTCCTCCCAGTTATCGAAAAAATGAATTCTCGAGGGCTTCACGAGTACTTCATTCTCAGTCGGATTCTCATCGTCAGATGATTCGTTGGCCACTTCAATATCACCATTGTTTATAAAACCACGGCGAAGACTGACATCTACCATCCGAGCATTACGAAGACGACGCCGATGAATCTATTTCCTTGTCAGTATGCGTGCTTCTTATGTGTATGACATATTACTCACCAATTCTCGGTTAACATGGTTCGGACATCTCCATTTTCGTTGTGATATTGTCGGGATAGAACTCATCGGTGGGTCTAAACAGTCTAAATGCCAATGCAGAGGACAATCATCACAACTAATAATCCTCCGATTATTTAGAGCAGACAGACCACATTTGAAACATAAAATAGCTTTGCCGTTTTTATCGGTCAGCCTAAATGGATCTGGCTCTTCGAGAAAACCACTCCTAAATAATCATTAATCAAAAGACCACTATGAACTATATAAAGAAAGCCATACTTTGGTTTCTTCGTCTTATTATCTTGGATATCCTGATATTCGCCAAAATCAGATGAGGTGACACCCTCATATCGATCCCTAATTTCTTTCGGAAGAATGAAACATGATGGATTGCGTTTATCCATCTGCTCTATAAGTTCTGAAAATAATCCTCGCGGAATAATAGGAGGTGGGAACTATACATACATCAGTAAGAGTGTTCAGAAACTGCATAACAATATACGTACCCGTTTAGCGTGACAGCTCTTGCAGAACCATGCCCCTTCAGGTAAATTATCCTCATCAAACGGTGGATCCGCACATGTGAAGTGAAATGACTTTGGACACCCTTCGCAACATAGAAATCTTCCAATACCACCACAAGATGAACAGAAATCATCATTGAACTTTGTAGGATCATCCGGATCGTCAGATGCAGGATTAGCAGCAGAACGTGTACTAGGTAAATCGACAGGTGGACCAAATCCAAACGCGTTCTCCCGCTGTGTAGAGCGCTTTTTCATAGGCCTTGTGGCGTATTAGCAGCAGAAAATATAGGTAATATATGAATCACTTACGAAACTTTCACGCGCTTTTGTCTCTTTCTCCTGTCAGATAAATCATCAGGTGGTGGGGTTTGAGTAATCTCTGCTCTCTTCTTTGGCAAAATTCGCTCTATCGCAGTATCTGACTCTATCTCCGCCACATCCACTTGCTCAGTTTCCTGACTTAAAGTCTTTTCTGAAGCTTTATCAGACACAGTTCTCTGCGATGAAGCTGTGTTTGGAACTGTGCCAGGAGACTCTGTTCCCGCGGTCGAGTTTCGTGACCTGTTTGACTGTTGGCGTGATCGGTTTTCACTTGTTGGCTCGGGTGTAACGGCTGCTGTATAACTTGGCTGAGCGTCAACAGCTGTAGCAACAGCCTCTGTCCTTGGTCTTTTTGTAGCTGGATCCTCAACAAGATTATTCGTTACCGGAACACGCCCTCGTGGTTTTCCCCGATAGTTATCAGGTGTTAACGGCATTGTCATCTGGTAACCTCGTTGACGTGTCGGGTCAGATTTTGACCCCTTTGCTGAAGATTTTCCGTTTTTGGAAGTTCCAGGGAGCGACTGAGGAACTGAATGTCTGAACTTGAGGGAAGGAAGGGGAAGGGTAGTCGATTTGATTGTGGTGAAATAAGACTTTGGCATGTCTTTCTTTCGTTCTATACTGCTTTTGACAAAGTAGTCATCGAACGTCTTTTGAAATTTCAGCTTGATCTTAGTCTCGCTATTAACATCGACCTGGGAAGACGAGACATCATATCCAGCCTGCGCATTTTTCGACCTTGAGAGTAAGATCTTGCCTGGTGGCGGACTAGATTCCGAAATAGTAACGTTCTCGTCGTCTTCGTCGTCGTCTATTTCTTCCAATGTGTCCTCACCACTTTCTGTACCTTCTTTAGCTTTTCTTAGCACGCGGACGGAAACATAATTTGCGGAATTCCGCGATTTCGAAGGTTTCCCGTTGACTTGGTCTTCTTCATTCTCAGAAGCACTAGATTGATCTGAAATAATACGCTGAACGCTATCGCTACGGTCCGATTCGGACAAAGTTGAAGAAGCATGCGGATCAGAAAGACGACTCAGAGTAGTTTGTACACTTGATTTCTTCTGATTCCCTTTTCGAACCTTTGCACTCGCAGGTGACCCCGTGAATTCATTCTCTTTTCTGAGGTCATCAATTGCCGATGATGGTGTAGCCGGAGAAGCCGTATCTTTCTTATTCAGAGCAATTTTGAGGCCCTTTCGTCGTTTCGCAGAGAGTTGAGCCGGAGGCAAAACACCTAACGCAAACCCATTTATTCCAGGAACAGGAGCACTAGGCTCTGGTTCTTGCCATTCCGGCACACTTGTTTTCGTGGCTGCACGCGTAGAGGACCTGGTTGATGGCGAGGAAGGTGACGCGGAGGATATCGCGGAGCGCGACGCGGCAGTCGGCGAAGACGGTTGGTTTGATAATTTGTTTGGTGGCCTGCCCCTGCGCTTTAACAGGACCATTGTTCAACGTATTTTCTTATTTTCAAACACTCAAAACGGAGAGAAATTGCAGATAACGACGCGTAATGTAAGGCGACGAGAGCGGTGCTAAACTGCACTCTATAGTTGCCGCTGCTGCTAACGGAGCTGACGCAATTCATGCACACGAGCAGAGAACAGTGCAATATCAGAGAAGTATCTAAATATAAAGCAGGACTTTTGTGTATAAATCAGAGCGGATATCAGTTGGTTGTCGTGTGGGTTGGAGGTGGATGAGGTGGTAGATATTGCGTGGCTAAACGCTGGCTAGCAGACTGAGCGCAGCGCGTGTGTGGTGGGAAGGGGCCCAACGGATTACTGTGCTGCTCAGACACAGTGCAACAGAGCACACTCACTGCGCGTTGCACGTTCTTCTGGCTCTTGTGAGTATTCTCAAGTTGTTTATTTTTTATTGTTTTATTAGTTTGTTTATCTTTTTGCTCTGTTACTGCCGTAGAAAGCGCTGCTCAGTAGGGCCATCTCTTTATGCCAGATTAGGCAATAAGGCTGTCGCGACCGCACGAGCATTCTACAACTAAAACAGCCCAGAACCAAATAGCTCAAGCCTGTTTTAAGCAGCTTTGATACGCAGAAATACTCTCAGACTACAATTATTTATATATAAGCAATAGTGAAATTTCAATGGGGAGATCGCCTGCTTGCCTGATGTGGTTTTGACCTAACCTTAACAGCGAGCCATTTCGGTCTTCATTCGTCCAATTATCGCATGCGATGTGGATTCAACATATCTAATGGTTTATTGCTCTTTGAGAAAAGTATGCACTATTATCCCGTGAGCAATATAGTCCGACACTATTGTCGGAGGGTGTACTATTCCCACAGTCGAAGACAATGTGGCTACTACATGAGGCACATTGAAGCGCAAGGGAGCGCACCCAGCACATGAAGCACATTTATCAGCGAATTGAGAAAACGCAAGATCAACTTTTATTTAAAATTTATATAACACGGTAGGATTTCCAAACCCTCAAATATTAACCGGTATTAGCAATTAAACTATTCCAATTATGTATGTACTATAGATATGCGCGTATCATTTTTACTCGGCAGCAGCAGGCTCAGCAGTCTCAGTAGCCTCACCAGTAGCCTTGGATTTCTTCTTCTTGTTCTTCTTGCTGTTGGTCTTCAGAGGAGCTGAAATGACCTTGAGCAACTCTTCGTCAGTGACAGCCTTGTCGGTTTTGAACTGAGAGAGATCAGGGCTGGCGGGTCCAGCAATCTTGATGATTCCGTTCTTGGTCAACGCAACAGTGGTGAAGAACTGAACAACAGTCTCGCCCTTCTTGTCCTCGTAAACGTCGTAAGGAATGAGAAGCTCGTGCTGAGTGCACTCGCGGATTCCCATGCGGGAGCTCTTCTCCTCCTCGAGCGAACGAGTGGTGAATGGGAAGGGACCGAAACGCTTCTGGATATCGGAGAACACTGATCTGGCCGACTTCAGCTTCAAGCTGTAGGTGTTTCCAGTCTTCTTGTAAATAGTTGTCTTTGCCTCAGATTTCTTGACCTAAATATGGGATTGTGTAATTAGTATTTGCAATACAGCGCGTAGTAAGGATCGATGTAGTGTACCTTGCCGTCACCGGTGGTAACGAGAATGTCGATGCCCCAGACTTCACCCTCCTCAAAAACAATGGAGTCGACACCCTTCTTCCGTCCCTCGCTGGGATTCAAGATGATTCTCTTGGTACCGTCAACGACGTTGCGCTCCTGCTGGTGCGAGAGCATGTCTTCCAATGGCTTGGTCTCGAAAGCGTTGGCGACAGCGAGAACGTTGTCGGTAACGTCCCAGTTCTTAGCACCGGGCTTGATCGATCGAATGGCAGCTTCGGACGCTAACCAACCGGCGGTGAAGACGTCGGCAAGACGGCCAGAGACCTCGCCAGACTGGCTTACAATGATGGTATCTGCGAGGATCGCGCCGAATCCGTCGACATGGGCACCAAGGCTGATCTTGACGACGTCATTCTCGGCAAGAGCAGCCTCAGCCTCGGGCTCACCGGGGAGGGGGGACATGTGGGTAGCAACATTGTTGAGGGAAACAGCAGTAGGGAAGGCAATTCCTGAATCACGAGACGGGTTAGCTTGACGATGATCCAGAAAGACGAGAAGCGCTCAGTAAAATACACACCCTTGACGATCTTCTTTCCCTTATAGATCTTTGCAGTCTCCTCCTCAATGAGCTTGTCTCCGAGGATGCAGATGTCGAGGACAAGAGCGCCAGGGACACAGGCAGCCTTGACCTGGGCGAGGACTTTCTCAGAGATGTCTCCCGCAAGCTTGTACTTGGTGAGGGTATCCGGGTTGGCGAGGGTGTAATCAACTGCTTCAGATTAGCAAATATAGTCCACAAAACATCACCAAAACACCACCAAAACACCCACTTTCTTCAGTATCTGCCATCTTCTTGTGCTGTATAGTATTCAGTTCAGTGCTGTCTTGATCCGACTCGCGAAGAAAAACTTCTACGTGACGACATACAAGATGTGTGGTTAGGGCATCTCCCAATTGGGGCATTGTCCAAAAGGGAGAAAGCAGAGAAGGCGCTTGTGTCCTCGGTTGAAGCTCCCCCGACAGCGCACCCTCCTCCCCCGCGCGCACAATGTCGCGTCCTCTCGCGGCATCGCGGTTGTCGGACGGCCAGGCTGTTCAGAGTCCTCAGAGCGGTTTCAGTAGTCCGTATGTTCAGAGCCAGGCGTTAGCGCAGAGTGCCAGCCAGCACTCGCCACTTCCGCAACAACAACAGCACTCTGAGAAGCAGCTGCAGCTACAGCAACAGCAACAGCAGCAGCACGAGGAACCACGACCAAGCAAGCGAACAAAGACAACACAGGAACTGTCATACGAGCAGTATGTCTCCAGAGACGCGCTTCAGGCAGCGGCATTCAAAGACCACACAGACAGACACATCGCCTTCCTGCGCCAGAAGCGCCAGGAAATAGAGTACTACGAGTCTTTACGACCCCTTCGCCAAACCAATCCCGGCGCGGTCTTCGGCCAGGGATACTCAGCGTTCGGAAACGGCATCACCGCCTCGAAGTCAGGAATCATCGGGCCTCGCGACCGCAAGAGACTCGGAAGATTCGCCAGGGAATTGAGGATGTACGTGACCATATGTGACGAATGTTTTTTTCGCAGTTTGCGCGTCATGTTTGCTAATCCCTCTTCTTATCGCAGATCCCGTGAAGACATGCATCGCCAATCAGAGGCCGAAGAGATGCTTGTTCCCGTCCGGCTGGATATGGAATTCGACAAAGCGCGTCTCCGCGATACATTCACGTGGAACATGCACGAGCGCGCAATCCCCCTCGACATCTTTTCAGAAAACCTCTGCGAGGACTACAACTTCCCTCTTCACCACGCCCCGCAAGTCGTCCGAGCTATCTCAGAACAGATTAGTGATTTCCAGCCACATATTTTTGATCCTACTGTGGCGAAGACCGTCGATCCGTCGCTGCCTTACACAGCCTACAAAGACGATGATATGCGCGTCATGATCAAACTAGACATCACAGTGGGCCAGCACAATCTTGTTGATCAATTCGAATGGGATATTAATGATCCCCAGAATGATCCTGAAGATTTTGCGAGGACCCTTTGTCAAGAGCTGTCACTTGCTCCCGAGTTCCTGACCGCCATCTCCCACGCTATCCGCGAACAGACCCAACTTTTTACAAAATCCCTATTGCTAATCGGTCATCCTTTTGATGGACGTCCCGTTGAAGACGATGAAATCAGAAAAGAGCTTTGCCCATCTATCACTGAACTTGTCCGCCCAAAGAATCAGCTTCGCGACTACACCCCCGTTCTCTACGAGTTATCCGAGGCGGAACTTGGAAAGGCAGACAAAGACAGCGAACGAGAAAACAGATGGAAGCGAAGGCAGGGACGTGCCGTTGGCCGGAGAGGAGGTATTGTATTGCCAGACTTACGCGAACCCATGCGGACCTTTCGAACACCCCTTGTCAGCTCAGTTCTCCCTTGCGCGATCAAGAAGTTCATTCCTCCCGAACCCCAATTTGATTCCTCCGATGAAGGCGAGTACCAATATGGTTCATCCTCTCGACGATCCCGCCATACCACCACTGCCATACAATCCACCCCAACAACACTTCACCATCCTCCTGCGCACAAGCCACAGCCTCCTCTCCACCAATCCGTCCACAACTCACCAGCTTTACCAATACCCGCTGCACTTCCGCCTCAATTAGCCGATGTAATTGCGGTTTCAGCATCGGCATCAGCTGCGCCGAGTCCTTCAGTGCGATCCGATGCAGAGCCATCCTTGATTGTGAAGTTACGCGGTGGCAGAAAGCTGAAGCAGTGGTTGACAGCAAATGCTGGGAAGTTTTGAATAGCTTTAATGATTTAGAGAGAGATTTATTTAGTTCTTTTATGTATTACTATTTCTTTGTGTTTTAAGTAGTTTTGTGATTGTTGTACGTTATTGTATCGATAGTCGGCGTTCAATAAATTTGAGCAAAGGAAGAATCATTGTATTTTCCCGCGTAACTCTTAATACTCTGCAGAAATAACTACGCAAATCTTGATTAGGAGAATAATAATTCCAATGATATAATAGATCTATTAGTTCAACAGGCTTTCTAAATGAGTGACTAGAGTGAGTGGAAAGCAAAAATGACAAACAATAACACAAAGAATGAATCGAATACCCTGGCCAGGGATTGGTATGGATCCACAAAAAAGGAGCGACATAATTTTTCACAAACAAGAACGCGATAATAACACAAACAATAAGAAGGAAAAAAGGGCAAAAAGAATAACGCGTGATCATAGTACATGTCCCATCAAGGAACAAATTAGTAATACACAAAAAAATCATCATGACTCTAGAGAAAAAGAAAAAGAAACCCCCACCGCACATTAAATATTAAATCATTCACCAAAAAAAGAGACATTATTATCAAGAAAGAAAAGAAAAAAAACAGACAGTCAATACTGCGTGTTTGCAAAATTTTTCCCAAATGAGCGGGCAAACCAAGAAATGCAATTGGGTGAGCCAAAACAGGCAACCAAACTTTCGAAAAGAAAAAAGATATAAAAAGGATAGCACAAACTAAGCGCTCCGGTTGAAGATTGAGAAGACGTACTGGAACAACTTTCCGAGGAACGATTGCGAGATGAAACCATAGACCTTGTCGAAAAAGGTAGGCTCTTTCTGCTGTGTGCTGGTCGACATACCAGGAGCACGAGCGGGCTCAATTGATGGACGAACGTCGTCGGGAATTTGGACAGCGGTGTCAATCCCGGTCTTGATTTCAGCGGGAACAGCGGCGACCTTAGCGGCGCCCTCAGGAACGGAGACGGCCTCGGGGGTGGTGATGTTGGTGTTCTCGGTCATGATGCTCGAGATCTCAGAAGGAACAGCAGCGGCGACCTTGGCGGCTTCCTTAGCAGCATCAGCAGCCGAGTGGGCGGCCTCAGTTGCCTCAGCAATAGCACTTCCAGCAGCCTTAGCAAGGCCAGAGGTGAGCGAAGCGGTAGCCTCGGTAACGGTGGTAGAGGCACTCTCGACGACCATTGCAGCCGTCTCAGTAGCGACCTTGGCAGCCTCGGTGGCCTCAGCAGCCTTGACCTCAGCGACCTCCTTAGCGGCCTCGATAGCCTTCTTTGCCTCCTCAGGAGCACTGGTGGCGACCTCGGCGGAAGTAGCAACAACAGACTCGACGGCGCCCTTAGCGGTCTCGACGGCAGAAGCAGCTGCGGCCTCAACAGCCTCGGCAACATCAGCAGCCTTCTCCTGAACAGCAGAAGCGCTGGCAGCAGCAGTCTCGGTGACGGCCTCAACGGCAGTCTCGCAAACCTCCTTGGCCTCCTCCAACGTGGTCTCAGCGGCGGGGCTGTCAACGATGACGAAGTCCTCCTTGGCCTCGACAGAGGGAGTCTCCTCCTCGAATGCAGGAGGCTGAGGGTTTTCCTCTTCGGGAGGGAAGACGGCAGGCGTAAGCTTGAAGAAGCTGTCCTCGGTCACCTTGACGATGCTGTTCTCGATACCCTCGTCCCAGGCTATATGAAGACAGAACAAGGTTAGCAAAAAATTCTTTGTAGTTCATGTCCGATAGGTTTGTGTTTTGTATATTTCTTTTGTGTGCGAGCCTATCGCGATACCAGCGGGATACATACCAGTCTCAGCACCGGGAGCCAAAATCCAGTCTCCGTTGACGACGTACTTGAACTTGTAGGTCTTTCCAGCGGCCAGAGTGATGGTGACCTGGAATTGGTTTGCGGACTCGGAGAAAAAGAGCGGGATGGGCTTCCACGAGGTGAATTCACCGGCGACGGCGACAGAGGAAGGCATGGGCTCGGTAGGAGCATAGCAGAAGAGGACGGGACCGACAGAAACCATTGCTGCGATGTTTATTGCGAGAAGAGAGAACTGATAGGGGGGAATTGAGTGAGTTGGAGTAGGTGAGCGAGCTCGGGGAAGAGGGCAATTTGGGTGGACGAGTGGGTTCTCGTCGAGCGCGGCTCAAGCGCAGTAAACAAACCTTGTGTCTCAAAAGTCAGTACAACTCTATCAGGCGATAAATCGAGTTTTATCTGGCTGGATTGCTGGTGTTGCGAGTGTTTATCGCGCAGTGTTTTATTGTATGTTGTTTTTGAGCAGTGTATTCAAAATATAATACGCCAAAAGCATGTCCTGCTTCAGGCCTCTTCAGAGCTCAGTTCCAGCGAAACACGGGCAAAAGACAGTCTGCTTTCGGTCTGGCGCCATCAGTGCCCTATTCCGCTTTGGGCTCACCGATAACTACGCCTGATGCGGACACCGCGATAGCACCGCTCGCTTCTTGCGGGGTACGCTGAGCTTGAATGCACAAGACAGCCTGGTTTGCGACAGTATGTCCTCAACAAGACATGTAGGAGGGTTATTATGAGAGTAGTGAATGTGGACTGCACGATAAGCACTGTTCAAGGTCTGTCCGCCCTCACACTCGGCTACTTCGCTGGTAAATAGTATTACTTATCCTTCGTACCCATTCAAAACCCATATAATGCACAAAACAATAGCAATGACAAAACAACCCATATTGTAACATACAATCAGCAACACATACACAACCAATTACCCAAATTCTAATTTTTCAATTCTTTCATCTTCACATTACTCACACACTCATACCCATCTATCCCGACGTTGAAGGCATCGTCGCATCAGCTCGCTGCGCTAGATCTCGCAGCATCTCAAGCTCCCCAGTGCTCTTACACATCTCTCTAAATTTCGACGTCTCGCGCTTAAGCAGTGCAAGCGGACTGTCAAACTCAACTGCTTTCCCGTCTTCCATCACCATAATCCGATCATAATCTATAACTGACCGCAATCGATGCGCAATAGTCAACACAGTAGTCTCTGTGAACTCATCCCTAATCGTCTCCTGCAGCTTCAGGTCGATCTCATAATCAATCGACGCAGTAGCTTCGTCAAGAATAATTACCCGCGGTGACTTGAGCAATGATCGAGCTAAACACACAAGCTGTCGCTGTCCTTGTGAAATATTTGATCCATTCTCTGTAATTGCGGTTTCAAGATCGTGGAACATCGAATGTGACGAACTCGAGCTTGACGAGGGTGTTACCTCTGTAATCAAATGCGACCGTCGGAGCGCTTCAAAAATCTGTTGATCTGAATACTGACTAAACGGATCCAAGTTCGATCTCAGAGTACCAGTAAACAATGTTGGATCTGAGCTATCAGTGAGCTATCCCCTTCTCAAAAACATTTGTCAAAAGGGAAAACATACCTTGTGGAATAATTGAAATTGCTGTTCTCAAATCTTTCAATCCGATCTGTGAAATATCAATCCCATCAATCTTAATATATCCTTCCTCTGCCTCCAGAAATCTGAAAAACGCAGCAGCCATCGTAGACTTTCCAGCTCCAGTACGGCCAACAATTCCAACCTTCCATCCGCCTTGCACTGCAAAATTTATCTTGTTCAGTGCCCTCGGCATTCCTGTACTATAACTAACTGATAGATCCTTCACCTCGATAGCACCCTTTGTTGGCCAGCCACTAGGAGGTCGGAACTCTGGAATCACATCTGGAGCTTCCTGATCTAGCTGTAAATACTCTTCCACTCTCTCAGCAGAGTTCATATTCATCTCATTAACAGCCGAAAGCAGGACAAGCCATAGCATGTTCTCAGTGAATGTGATTGCAAATGTCAGACATAATCCAGCTAAACCGGCTTCAACTGATGATCGTCCAAGTAATAGGAACGCACTCGTCAGAGTAGAAACCAATCCTCCGCACCCTTCAATTCGCAAAGACATCCACCGATTACACGCCCAAAGTGCACCATAAGGTCGGCTATTTGTATCTACCTTCAACATACTCTCAAAGATAAATCTGCGTTCACAGCCGTATGCGCGAATAGTGGTCAACCCAGCCAATGTCTCTCCAAAATGCTGATAAATAGGGCTTCGGGAAACAGACTGAATGCGCTTCAACTCTCTTGAAGATTGCAGATAGTAAAGATTGATGTAATAGAAAATCACGCCAACAGCCACTCCAGCAATCAAAAAAGTCGGTACAATCGAGGAAATCAAAATGACAGTAACGACAAGTGCAAGAACTGAATGCGCAAAAGAAAGCAGATCTGGTGCAATCACCTGGTCAATCAACTCAATATCTTTTGAAAATCGATTCATGATCCGACCAACCGGAGTGATATCAAAGAAGCGCGGCTTGGCTTTCATTATGCTATGCAATAGGCGCTCGTACAGATTGACAGAAGCAACCAGACTACCGTAAAACACTATACCTTCACGGAAAAACGAGAGCGCAATATAAATCAGTGAAATAAGCCCGTACATCAGTAGGTAATACGTAAGGCTATGCTCCGGTACTCCGTCGTCATCCTCAAGAGCAACGTCAGGATCTGCGTTTTTCGACCATTCTCTGATCCACCAGGATTGTGCCACATTGCCAATTTGATGTACACAGATGATTGCTATAACGATAGTCCAATACACATGCGACCCCATAGCACCAAAATACCTTGCATAGACCTCATTACTGACTCTTCCAACATCCTGTGTCTCAGCGAGCATCGGCGGATGCTCCGTCTCAGGAACCGGCATGATTCCTGGTGTCTGTTCCGCACCATCCAGCACATCATCATCAATCACAATCTCGTCAGTCACAGTGCGTAGAGCTTCATCTGAACTCAGCTCAACACCGGGAGATTGAAGACCGGCTTCTGCTCTTCCGCGAATCAGGCTAATACTTGAATGTGTTTTGAATAGCGATTTGTGCCGTTTAACGATACCACGGTTTACAGCCTCGGTGGGACTGCCTTGGAATACCACTCCTCCGTTCTTCATTACAACCACGAGGCTAGCAGCAGAAAGTGTCAAGTTAACATTATGCGATACCAAAATGCAAGTACGACCGCGCATTAAAGGACCGGTGATACCATCTTCATAAAGTGTGAGAGCAGTCGATGAGTCAACAGCACTTAGACAATCATCAAGAATTACATGCTTCGCACGCGAGTACAATGCACGCGCAAGAGAGATTCGTTGCTTCTGACCACCTGATAACGCAATTCCTTTCTCACCCACTTGCGTGAATTCACCCTTCTCAAGAATATCCAAGTCCCGTCTTAAAGCACAAGCATCAAGGCAAGCTTCATATCTGCTGTGATCATACTCAGCACCAAACAATATATTATCTTTGATAGTTGCATCCAAAAGCCAAGGAGTTTGAGAGCAATATGCAACAGACTCAGATAAGCCATTAATAGGGTCAACGATGATATTGTCAGAACTGGAGTTTCCTGGAAGAAACACTTTTCCTTTCAAAATTGTCATCTCGCCTAACAGAGCCATCAGCAACGATGTCTTTCCCGAACCAGTTGGTCCAATAATAACTGATAACTGGCCAACTTTGAAATCGATATTTAAACTCGAAAGTTGGAAATGCTTTTTTCCCGAGCGAGAAGAACCGATACTCCATGTAAAATCAGCATTTTGAAATCCAATCTCTGGTGAAAGGTAATCGCGGTCAACAGCCAGCTGATCATATTTCTCTGTAGATTCCTCATTCATAAAGGTCCGAATACGAGCCAATGAGACTTTGGCGTTAATGAGTTCGGCAACCATGCTAGCAAATCTATCCATCGGTGTTCGCAAAAGATTAAACAATGCAACGGAGCTGAATGCGATTGAAGGTCTTAACTCGTGCTTCGCAACTAGAGTATAAACTCCGAATGTAGCAAATGTGATCAAGGTCGGGAAGCCAAACCAGATGATAACTAAAATAATATTAGCCATACTCCAAATAAAAGAAATAGCGCAGCATACCTGCAAATGTCCAAAGAACATATCTCTTGCGTAGCTGCTTCATTTCCTGAGTACGAATCTCCAATAATTTCTTGCTGAACAAAGATTCCCATGAAAAGAACTTGATAATTTTAATGCTCTGTAGCACTTCGTTTGTGCTTTGAATTCGCTTATCTGTAATTTTCATCAATTCTCCTTGGATTTTACCAAATCCTTTAGAAAAGAAATAATTAATCGGCAAGAGTCCGCACATCAAAAACACGCCAGCTAACGAGCTCACACCTAGATTCCTATAAAGTAAAACCAAAGAGATAACAATCATCACGATTCCTTTAATCAGCTGATGCAAACCAGCAACAGCCTCTGAGATCGTATTAGAGTCAATTGCCATAAGGTTGATGATTGTTCCTGTTGACATTGGTCCTTCTGCTTCGCTTTCTTTAGGTTTTGTCGCGCTCTTTGAATCTGGCGAATCTGACGAGTCAGATTCTTCAGTAGGAGTTTCGACAGCATGCTTTTTCGATAAAGCTTTCGTATAAACCTCAGCAATAAGGAGTGCTCTGATTTTGATGCATAGTCTTCTGAAACCCCAAAGGGATTGCGCACTGAACACAGAGCCCAGAATTGTGGCAAAGAATAGAAAGATCACGTACGCCAATGCGGTATGAGTAGATCGAGATCCGCTTTCAAGGTAATTAAGAATTAGCTGTACCATGACCGTTGGGACGAAGCAAACGAGTGCGTATAACAGCGTCCAGATGATACTGACAACAAGCTCGGTAGCGCAGTATCGGAAAACAGAGCCATAAAACGAATATCGTTCTCTAATTTCTTGGAATTCTCGCGAAATGACAGATGATCTCAAATCATCGCTAAGGTCCCAGACGTCCTCTAGCGTGAGAGGCTCAGAGAATCCCTTCTTCATCAAGTCGTTTACCCACGAAAACATTAGCTCGGAATACAGAGAAACGACATTTTCCTTCCAAGGAGATAAATCTTTTCTGACCTCAAGGTATGGAGGAACGTTTCCCAAGGGTGAGGCTAATGTAAGAGAGCAGAGAATAGTTAGGAGCAAAAACTCGGCAACTGACAAAACGTACTGCAGATGCGACGAGTCGCCAAATACTTCAGTATATAATTGTACAACCACTATAGACCATAAACAGATGTAAAGAACAGCTAAATGAACCGCTGCTTTATGAGAGAGATTTTGCTTGCCGTTAGCAGACCGTAGCTGAGCAAGTATGAAGATGTAAACCTATGCATACATCATCAGTAACCGCCACTAAAAGACAAACAATAAGCCAAACATACCCATAATAATGCAGAACACATTGAGCGAGGGGCTAGACCCGGATTATTCACACGAATGCCAGGCATTAGGAAAAATAGTACAAGCGTAATAACATATAGCGCGACAAACGCTGATATCAGAAGTTTTTCCAATAAATTTCGCAAGTTCTTTCCTCTGCTCGCAACCATAACCAGCTCCATATTTGAGAGCGCATCGCTGTATCCGTTCAATCCCATTCGGAAGCTCGACTGAGTAGAGATGGACTCGTTATCAGATGCCAAGCGGGAGTTACCGAACCGATGCGATTCGAAAGAATTCGGCTCGTTGGTGTTCATACGAATCAGACCATCGTCACTGTTTGCGTCGTCAAGGTCTGTGTATAGGTGAAAGTTAGAGCCGGTGGTACTGCCTAGCGAGCCTAGCGAGCCCGAGAAACGTGCAGACGAAAATGATGATCTCGACCGCGTGGTCCACGGCAGCCTAGCACGTGCGTATACATGGCGAGCTGAAGGGAAAAGAGCAATTGCAGAGACAATAACACAAACCAAGGGCACAATAAGATAGAAGTGTCTAAACAAATTGCAAACAAGCGAATGTCAGTAAGGAGGAGGAAATATGCATTGGATATCGAGGATCACCATACTGATCAGTAAAGCACGCGCCCACGTTACTTGGATCATCCAAGAGCGCTTGGGAACAAGAAACAGAAAGCGGTAAAAGCTCCATGATTTATAGCAACAATACTGTACATATAAAGACACAAATCATGTATTCATCGCGAGATGACTGAGAGACAAGTGTTGTGTTGCGGGAAAAGCTGCTTGCTTGATCCTGTTTGGGTCGAGACCGTTTCTCCAAAGACGAGACTTCGATGAGGACGCCTTGGATTAGAGTTTCCCCTGAATATGTGTATTATGTAAATCTATTATTTAAATATTATATAATAATTTATATGGGGTTTGTGGTGTAAGCAAGTGAATTGAGAGTCGGAGTAGGCAAGTGGACTGGATGATGGAGATTATTGGGTTTGAGGACAAAGGACTGGTTTATCTTTGAGAGCAGTGCTTGGATATTTGAAAAGAAGAAATATGTAGGCTGAGAGCTATGTAGTATTTTGCTGCAAGAGGTGAATAAGTCAAGGTACTCAGTACACTGCTCAGGGCATCACCCTGACTACTTGATAGCAGTTGAACATCTCATTCACTACGCAATAACTCATTAGACATATAAATAAACCACAATGCTTTATTAACAGTTTTATACACAAAATATTATAAAGTGTGACCCAAGAAGTCCGTGACAAGCACATTATGATACAGCTAGAACTTTTGAAATACTACTAGAACTGCCGCAGCTCGAAGCAGCAAACAAACCCATGCAAATTACATCCAAACGTGTGCTGTCACGGCCACTAAAGTCGGAAAAAAGACCAAAAGAATCGTCTATTCGCCAAACAATCTCCGAACACGTCTGAGAATACTGTCCTTCTCGGGGTCTAGAACAATGATGAATTAGTATCGCAATGGCACGGTGCAAAATCTTCGAGCATAGTCATACCGTAAGGGTGATCTTTGGAGGGGATCTCAAGAACAGCCGGAAAAGCGTTGGTGTATGCGTCCAACTTATATCTTATCTTCTCGGCAATCTAGAATAAGTGTGAGCACTCTCGCTTCTACTTGCAAGTTCGCTGCCAATAAACCTACGTGCTGGTTGATAAGCAACACCGCAATGTCCTTGCGGGTAGCAGTGAAGTCATCAAAAGCAGACTCGATATCGTCGACTGAGGACTTGTTGTCAACGACCAAAAAATTCTTCTGCTTGTCTTCGGTCAAGTGGCCAGTGCCGGCAAGAAGCAGACCGGTGACGGTATCTTCATCACCAATGACGGCGATGAACGAGCGGTTGGCGGCTGTCTGCGACATTTCCTAATCAAACTGAAGTATCTGTTAGTATATATACTCAATTGAAATAGGGATGAACCGCAAGCAGGCTGGAGATAGCAACTGTGGCATATTATCGTAGAGCAGTTTCTCACCAGCCCGCTCCTGCAATCGGTCTTGAAACACATCAACGATGATTAAACACATACCTTTCCTCAAAAATAGATGCGAAGATGCAATTCGCAAGTGAATTGAAGATGATCAGGACAATCAGTGTCGGGCGTACTAGACGTAATTAGCTAGCTGAAGCAGTTGTCCTTTGCCTCGAGGCGGTCCTTGAACTCTAAGAGTGCCCAGATACGGACTATCAAAGAGTACGCAGCCCTTGAAGAGTCAGCAGCAGCCTGGTTGAATTCGCAGTGTACAAAGGAGCGCACAGAGCATTTAGTATGAATATAATACTGTTTAATAATTCAGTTACTATCTGTATTTTGCAAATACTTTTCACAATCAACTTTATTCACTGCGCAGATACAAAGAATGTCTAGTCGTATATTTGGTCACATGATTCAGTACAAATATTTTAGATGACACAGTGAATACAGCCATTTGTGTCACTCACTTTTCCAGCCAATTACAAGCAAAAGAGTTGCTCGGCTCAGCAGCGTCCAATTCTCGCGTTGAACAATACATCACCAATCCACAGATATTCACAGTTTATAGTAGCTGTGGGTTTAATTATAGGAAGTCGGTTGTTCAGAGTCAGATATATACGCAGTGTATTTGACAGCCAGATATAAAAGATGTCTACATCTATAATTCGTGTTATTCGAAATGCCTACCGCATCGGATTCAAGGGCTACATGGAGCAGATGATGACCATCGGTGATACTAAGGCTGGAACGTACGTGCTTTAGAAGAGTTGTTTATATGTTGTTTGAACTGTATACTAACGTGTGCTTAGACTGGTTGGAATTGACGTAAGTAACTCAGCTGGTTTGTGGATCGTGAAGAAATAAATACTCAGCGATATTCTCACAGCGATTCGGCAACAAATTTTACGAAAACAAGGACGAAGATGAGATTCATTGTAAGATCTATCATTCTGCCATTTTTGTCGTGATTTAAGCACTCTTAACCAACTGGTGATGTTTTCTTTGTTATAGTGAGAACGCGATGGGTGATGTACAAGGAGAAATACTACGACGTCTCACAGCTCGAGCCTGGATGGTAAGTACCGAAAAGAAATACGAACAAAATTCAGCAGAAGATTGACAGTGAATACAGGCACGGATGGTTGGGATACCTTATTGATACCCCGCCAAATGCTCTCTCACCTGAGCAGTCCACAGTCCGAAAGCAGCCGTTGGTGAGCAGAATCCACAACGGTACTGGTACCAGAGATGCCTACGTTCCATATTCGACAGTCAAGCCAAAGTTTCAATCCTGGACTCCCCAGATTAAGGAGAGAGTGTAATCAGATGGGGCGAATGTGGGCATGGTAGATTGGGTCGGCATATGGGCATATTGTGTTAGATTACTAAGAATACAACAGATTTTGATATAAATGCACAGTTATAAGAATGACTTAGTTTATAGTTGTGTTTTCAGCTTGAGTCTGGCGTGGGTGGTATAATTCGTAGATTTCAAGGATCATAGTTAAGATCTGGGTTAGATCCCCTCCTCGGAGATTTTCGAGATCTGCAATGCAGAGCCTGATAGTTGCTTAACGATAGCTTATTGTGTTAATATTGTATAAGTATATTCCTATTCATTCATGTTTCAATTAATGTGGTGAGATTGCTGATATGTCATGAACTTCAATTGCTCTCATGAATGTAACCAAAGAATCAGAGGAGAAGACAAAGAGCAGAATAAGGAATCCAGTTGAATTCGAGTTCAGATACAGAAAATGCATTCGTAATAATAGATCAGAAACAAGAAGGACAGAGGAAAATGCTAAGCGAGTGAGTAATCCATGAGTAAAGTCTGTCCTTGTGCTGTTGTTGAACCGAACCAGATTGATAAATGCGCACACAATAGCTGACAAGAAGGAAAATAGCCCGGAGTTTTGAAGAGTTGTGAGTCACTTTCCGGTCTCAATTGGACTGGTCTTGCAGGAGATGACAGAAATGAGTCTTAGAAAGGCGGATATTGTCAGCCTTTATCAGTCCAAAACTATCGAGAGAGTCAAGAAGGTGGTGATGTGTAGATTCCCGGAGCGCTCGAGGAGGGATCTCTGCGCTTCGAGGCAGAGAATGGCAAGTTTATATCCGGCGGAGCTGCAGATCTCAGGATACACAGCCGTACTTCTAATCAAAAGAGCTCAGGAACATTTGTGAACACGATGGTGCAGGCTTAGGCACAGAAGCAAGCGCATGTCCGTTTCGAGTGTCTGGGTCGCGAGTTGGAGCAGACCCGTGCTTATCAGTCAAAGCTGATCTACGTCGATAAAGGCTTAGGTGACTCTGTCCTATCGCCAGCTTAGCTCCCTCATCCATATTCATATCAAGTCGTATGAAAGTCAAGTTAGATACTGTAGAGAAATTTGAATAAGTTTGTGTAAAAGCAGAATATTCCTTTATGTATTGTATAGAGCAATTCGGCACATTGCTTGTATTTGCACTCTCGCAGAGGTCAGGAACAAGGAGCCAGCTGCGAATGCATGTAGTTTAGGCCCGTGTCCAACTGCTTCCTCGCAGTTTAATTTTCCAGTTTCGTAGTCGCCTAAACTTCAAGTGAATTAGCATTATTCTGGTTGGTGGGCCGCGTGTGGTCCTTGTCGCAGATGGACCCAGTGCAGTTTGGGGAAGATAACGAGGGCCAGCACGAAAACCCAGTCACACTGACCTGTTATCGTTGCTCGACTCTCTCTGCACTTTTGCAGGAATCATTCTTCAAACACCGGTCCTGGCCTCGGGAAGACTCAGCTTGGAACTGACTGAGTACCGCCCGGAATGGGCAGTAATCACTCTCGACTCAGTTTTCTGCGCTGTCGAATAGACCGCGGGCTGCTGGCTGATTCATGAGTCGTTTATCCGTCTCTCGAAGATAGTTCTCCGTATCCCAGGCAAAGCTCAGCAGTTTCCCCAGCTGAAGCCTCCTTTCCCTGCCTTCGTGACGTAGACCAGCTTGGCTGTATCGTAACCACACCGCACGTAGAACTGACCCCGGTCGATGGCTGAAGAAAGCAGCCAGTGCGCGCACATGCCAGAGCTCAGACTGCGCAGTTGCAAGACCGGTCTCCTCAATTGAGTTGCTTCCAGTCAGTCCTTCCTGAACCGAACTTGGTCTGTGTAAGTTTCTTGATATTGGGCCTGGGTAAGCATTCATTATCGGACCCAGCCTGTCTTTCTGCCTTGTCCACCTAATCTCTCCCGCGGACCTTCAAATTTATCGCAGCTCTCTTGCCTCAACTTCGACCTGTCTTCGTCATCTTCTTTTTCTCACTGCTCGAAGTGTGTAGTCGTCGTCCAGTGCGTTCTTTGGATACGCATTACTTCCCCGACCAGCAACCCACTCGACTGAATTGAGTAAATCAACCTGCGAAGCTCCTCGACTGATTACAGATTAATTGGCTTGTTCAACAACAACCCCCAGTCGGTCGTCCTTGCTCTCTTTCGCATCCGTCCCAATGGACGCCTTGCAGTGCCCTTCCCCCATCTGGGTTGTCGATGACTTTAATCTTTGCTTTAGACAAAAGTAAGTGGTCTCTGTGCTTTGCAATTGGTTTCTATCTGCGGAAGAGAGCTCTGGACGGTGAAATGCACGACACTCGTGTCACACGACGAGCTTCTTCTGCTGATATAGCCGCCTAAACATCAAACTGGAAACTAATAATCGTCTCTTCCAGATACCTCCAGGTTCTCTTCCCGCTTATTGCTGTTGCTCTGTCAACTGCTGTCCTGTTCTCCTCCACCATCAGAGCATGGTTCGAGAAGAGTAACCGTGGCGACGGCTATCAAACTGTCGATGACGATGATCATCATAACCCATTCTACAGAACTGATGACGGACCTGATGCTGCTTTACTTGATGATGATGAGGATGGCGAAGAGTATCAGATCTACAGACTTGCTACTGCTGATCCTAGCAGAATCAACTACAGTAACGTCGACGCATCTCCCACCCAGCATAACCAAACACTTCTCGACGATGAAGATCACAAAGTCATGGTTTTCAGTCCCCGTGGAGGTAGCATTAAAATTGCCGCCGAGGAATTCATCTTGTTTTGCGAGATTGCCATGCACATCCTTGCTATAGGTTCCTTGCTTTGGTACCGTCCAGCTCGCGAGGACTGGGAGCACTACGGCACTCGTGCACTGATTGGCAGTCTTTTCTGGGTATGACTTAATTGCTAATGAGTATATGGCAAAAAGCTAACTTGAAAACATAGGTTTACACTCTTTTCCTTGTCAATCTCCGCCTTTCAAAGTCAGTCGATTTTGTTCCGTCCTACATCTGGGCTCACATCATCTTCATGTATGTGTATGGCTGGTCTCAGGCAGCTTTCGCCTTGAGATCGGCTGTTATTCACCCTAGCAACTGGATCGTTGATTATTCCGCTGGCGTTGATTTCATCTTGACCACCATTCTGCTGTGCTTTGGCCTCGCTATGAACACTTCTAGCAAGCCAATCTACATCGAGTCTAGACACGGATATGATCCCAATTTGGAGCCTCTTGCCTCAATTGCTTCCCAGATGTCTTTCAATTGGGTCGGACCAATAATTTGGAAGGGTTACAACAAAATCTTGACTATTGAAGATGTTTGGGATCTGCGAGAGGGTGATCGCTCTGTTAACATTTTGAAGGGTTTCCGCAAAGAGCTGTATGTATCATATCTGAATTTTTTTTCAAGAGGCACAGAATGCTAACACTTTTAAGAAAAAATGCGGCTTTCGTTCTCAGTTTATTGCGTTTCTTCAAATACGAGCTCATCTTAGCTGTCGGCTGGTCTTGTTTCCATTCGTTGTTTGCATTCGTTCCCAGTATTGTCGTTCGAGTTATCCTTGAGTTTGTCGAAAATCCGGAATCTACTCCTCGTAATGTTGCGTGGTTATACATTTTCCTCTTGCTCATTTCCTCTTTCCTGAACGCCATGGGCAATGGTCAGGCTTTGTGGAATGGTCGTCAGATCTGTATTCGAATCCGTGCTATTGTCATTGGTGAGTTGTACGCAAAGGCTTTGAGACGTAAGGCTGGCGCTATTACTTCTGAGAAGACCGAGGATGGTACAATTTCTGAAGAAACCGAAGAGACTGATATTGGTGGAATTATCAACTTGATGGCCGTTGACGCCTTCAAGGTTGGAGAAGTTGTAGCTTATCTCCACTTTTTGACCGGAGGTCTTGTTATGATTATTCTTTCTCTTATTCTGCTTTACCGTACATTGGGTATCAGTGCTATTGCTGGTGCTGCTGTCCTTTGCTCTCTCTTGCCTGTCCACCTATGGATTTCCAAGATTTTCGGCGAGGCGCAATCTGATCTCATGAAGATGACCGATAAGCGTGTGCACAAGACCAACGAGGTGCTCAACAGTATCAAGATTATCAAGTACTTTGCTTGGGAAGCTCGTTTCTATGATACTGTTAATGAAGCCCGTAAGGAAGAGATGAATATGCTTTACAGACGTTTCTTGATTTGGGCTGGATCGTCGATTGTGTGGTACGGAGCTCCTATCCTGATCACCCTTGCCACCTTTGGATTTTATACCTTGGTTCTTGGACATTCGATGACGACTCCTGTTGCTTTCAGTTCTCTTGCTTTGTTCAATTTGATGCGTATTCCTCTCGACCAGCTCGCTGAGATGTTCACCAACATGCTTCAATCGAAAACCTCGATTGAGCGTATCAGTGAATTCTTGCAGGAAGCCGAGACTGAGAAGTACGAGCAGCTTGCCAGCAACCCCGCCGAAAGCACCAATTTTATCGGATTCGAAAACGCTACCTTTTCTTGGGGTAACGCTGCAAATGCTCACGAGTTCAAACTTGAGTCTCTTAGCATCAACTTCCACATCGGCGAACTTAACTTGGTCGTCGGACCTACCGGTTCTGGAAAGACCTCGCTTTTGATGGCGCTTCTCGGTGAAATGAAATTGCTGAGTGGAAATCTGTTCCTTCCTGGTATCACCAAATTTGGTGAAGAGGCTGTCGTTGACCCTGTCACCGGATTGTCTGAGTCTGTTGCTTATTGTGCTCAGCAAGCGTAAGTTGGATTCTTAATATTAATTATTCTGTTCAATATTTCTAACTTGCTTTTTAGATGGCTACTTAATGACACTGTTAGAAACAACATCACTTTTGGTAACGAATTTCACGAGAGCCGCTACAACGCTGTTGTCGAGGCCTGTGGCTTGAGGCGTGATTTCGAGATCCTTGAGGGCGGTGACGAGACTGAGGTCGGTGAGCGTGGTATCGCTTTATCTGGTGGACAGAAACAGCGTATCTCTCTTGCTCGTGCTCTTTATTCTCCTGCCAAGCATCTTTTGCTTGATGATTGTTTGAGTGCTGTGGATTCTCACACTGCCGTTTGGATTTACGATAATTGTATCACTGGATCGATGATGCACGGTCGTACTGTTATCCTCGTTTCTCATAACGTTGCGCTTACCCTTTCAGGAGCTAGTCATGTTATCTGCTTGGATAAGGGTGCTATTGTCATGCAGGGAACTCCCCAGGAGATTGTTGATTCTGGTCTCCTTGGTGACGATGAACTGATCAAAAGCTCTGCTAGCAAGGCTGAATCTCGCTCTGTCTCTAGATCTCAGTCTGTGGCTGATTTGAAGAAACAAGTCGAGATTGCCGCTGCTGTTGAGGTTGAAGCCGAACTTGAAGCTGAGGCGGTAGTTGCGAATATGGTAGGCGCCGGCATTCCTGTTCCCGGTAAGGACAAGAAGAAGTACAAGCTTGTATTGGCTGAATCCCAGCAGACAGGAACTGTCAAGTGGACTGTATATTTCATTTACTTGAAGGCTCTTGGAGGTTATAAATTCTGGCTAATCACTGGTCTTGCGTTTGCCGTTTTTCAGTACCTTAATGTTGGTCAGTCTTGGTGGATTCGAATCTGGTAAGTTTAGTCTTTTGTTTGTCTCGCTTTATTAATACTGATGATTTTGTTACAGGGCCGCCAATATGCCTGCTCCCGAGAATGTTACCGCGATAATTAAGTCTGCTGCTGTACAGATGTATAACATTCCTATCACGACTCTGATGTCTGCTGGTGTCAACAAGGTCGCCAATGTGCGCGACCAGGTTGTGCAAATCCGCGAAGTGGCTATTACTGACTTCTCAGGAAGAGGCACTCAGTTTTACCTGGGTGTTTATGGGTTGTATACAATTGCCTATTTGATCATGTGCTTCTTGCGTGAAGCCATTGTATTTATCGGATCTCTGAATGCATCAAAGAACTTGTTTGAGAAGCTTCTTATGCGTGTGATGCGCGCAAAGCCTCGATTCTTCGATGCTACACCCATTGGACGTATCATGAACAGATTCTCCAAGGACATGGAAATCACTGACCAGGAAATTGCACCCGTATTTGTCAGTTTGGCTCACGCTGTTTTGAATATCGCGGTCATTGTTGTGATCGTTACGCTCATTATGCCAATGTTCTTGTTTGGTGCTCTATTTATCGGCTTGCTGTTCTATCTCATTGTTACTTTCTTTTTGGCTCCTTCGCGTGAATTGAAGCGTATGGATGCTGTCACGAGAAGTCCTATCTATCAGCACTTTGGTGAGACCTTGACTGGTGTCACTACTATCCGTGCTTATGGTTATGAGGATCGATTCTTGAAAGAGAACGAAGAACGTATTGATAACAACAATCGGCCTTTCTGGTCGGTCTGGGCTTGCAACAGATGGATGAGTTTCCGCGTTGATTTCGCTGGTAGTTTGGTCTCATTCATTGCTGGTATCTTTGTTGTCATGTCGACTGGCAAGATTGACAGTGGTTTGGCTGGTTTGTCGTTGACCTACGCAGTCATGTTTACCGACAGTTTGCTGTGGTTCGTGTGGCTGTATGCTATGAATGAAATGAACATGAACTCAGTCGAGCGTATTGACGAGTACATGTACATTGATCAAGAACCGGCTGAGATTAACCCCGACTATCGACCTCCTGCTGGATGGCCAGCCAAAGGCGCTATCACAGTAGAGAACCTTTCTCTGCGATACGCTCCTGGTCTTCCCAAGGTTATCAAGGATGTTACCTTCGAGGTGAAGCCTACTCACAAGATTGGTATTGTCGGCCGAACTGGTGCCGGTAAATCGACCATAGCCTCAGCCTTTTTCAGATTCTTGGAGGCAGAGACTGGAAAAATTGTGATTGACGGAATCGATATCTCGAAACTTGGTCTACATGATTTGCGTTCATCGATTACTATTATTCCTCAGGACCCTACGTTGTTCAGTGGTAACATCAGATCTAACCTTGATCCGTTTGACATGTACAGCGATGAAGATGTGTACAGATCATTGCTTCGTGTGCATTTGATTGATACGATCCCTACTCCGGGTGACGAGGCAGGTCTCAGCGTTACCGATCGCCACAAGAGACGTACGATCCCGTTCTACGATCTCACGAGTCAAGTCACCGAAGGTGGTAGCAACCTCTCACAAGGACAAAGACAACTTATGTGTCTTGCCCGTTCGCTTTTGCGCTCGCCAAAGGTCATTCTTCTTGATGAGGCTACCGCTTCCATTGATTACAACACAGACGCTCAAATTCAGGAGACTATCCGTCAAGAATTCGCAGATACCACTATCATCACAATTGCTCATCGTCTGCGTTCGATTATTGACTACGATATGATCCTGGTTCTGGATGCGGGTATGGTGAAAGAGTACGAGAAGCCTCACACTCTTTTGCAGACTCCCGATTCGATATTCAGAAGTATGTGCGAGAATAGCGGAGAGCTTGAGCAGTTGGAGGAGCTAGCTGCCAAGGCTTTTGCCGATCAGGCTGTTCGCGATGGACCTTCCTCGTAAACTAATATTCGGGTTCTTCTCGGGATTGTTATTTTATTGTTTTGTGATACGCAAATGTAAATCAAAAGTCTGGTGCCGAGATCTTTGGATCCGAGTCATCTCATATGTCAACGTGCATGCATTCGTTGTTTGTTATGTGCTGAGTAGCACAGAAGTCTGTTATTTCACAGTAAAGCATTCTTTTTGTCCTTTTTTGTTTACTCGTTAAATACTACCGTTAATTGTTTGAAGTTTTGACTAGTGACGCCTAAAAAAATTTACTCGCTTTTTGAAGTTTTGAAATAAAATATACATAGTAGTATTATCCAGATATATCTACATGACCTTAATCTATATATACATGCCTCCTCCTAGCAGTAATCATACAAGCACGACTTTGCGAGCTATATTCAGCGATTTAGAATGTCATCCTCCAGCAATTTTTCTAAAGTCTCTTTATCGAATGGCGAGTAAATAACTTCAGTTCCGATTTGATCTTTTGTAGAAATCAACATTTCATGCTCGTAAAATTCCGTAAGCATTGTTCGAAAATTTAGTTCATTTGTAACGATAAACTCCTCTGAGCATTGCTGATATAAGATCTTGGACTCGATTCCAAATCTAGCCGGATCTGATCGATTTCCATTTGTGCTGTCTGGACCGGTGTCATTAGGACCATCTTCAATAGCTTGTAATTGATGTGATATTAAGACGCGATACAAGCCGCGAGCATTAGACGTCAAGCTTTCGAGCACGAACCGGATTCCGGTACCCTGGTTGCCAGTGTGAGTTGTACTTGCTGCGCCGGAACCGCCTCCGAGAAGTAGAGGATCTTCAAATGAGGTTTCGACTATATATGCCGCGTATGTAGTCATATCATGCCATATGAAATTAAATGAAGATAGCTTTGCAGAATCCCATAGTAAAGGAGCATTGATATGGTCAACTGTAGCCACAAGGCTGACGTCACTGTGAGAGGCTAGTTGAGATAGAATAGCTTGACTCCTGCTGTTGCGGAAAGCTATTCCGTCAATATTGTGAATAATAATAGCAAGTTTTGGCCGATAATTGCTGAATGAGTGCATTGACGACGTCTTTGAGGTGCTCATAATCAGAGAAAGGGCTTCTGCGGGCGATTTTGAAAGCTGCTTGCCTGGATTGGGAATTAGAAATGGTGCTGCAGAACTCAAAACTTCTCGGATAGTAGTTGACGGGTTATATCCATTGACGACCAATACATCAACATCATCTAGATACTCATCTGCGAATTCTAGGACAAGATCGCGCTTGGATCCGAGACCGTGAAGTACTATATTGTAACCCTGAGATAGTTCGAATGATAACTGTGGAAATAATTGATGATGATTTTGCACAAGTGCCTCTTTCTGCTCGTAATAAAGTAGGGTAGATTGCTTCACAGCACTCACATACTCCGATGATGATATTGATTGTAGATTTGAGAGAGTGTTTGTAGAGAGTGCTGGTTTCTGAGCATGTTGATCGAAATAGCCGTCTGGGCCGTCAAGAGTGGCAGTTTTCACATATTCCGCTACTTCCTTCTTAGCCTTTGATTTTAGAGAATCGACTACTCCCTGCTCTAGCTTTCGTTTTTTGGCTGGTGATTGTAGCTCTTCGATCATATCCATGATTCGTTCGTTTTCTTCGTCGCGACGACTACTTTCGTCTAGTTCTGCCAAATCACTGACTTGAGATTGGGTTTGCGGGGGTGGAGATGATGCTATTGTCATCAATCGACTGACTATTCCATTTTGCTGTTGCTTATCAGCTATATCTTCCACATCACCATCCTCGCTGCCGTGATCACTCTCTTCGGCCTCGTCATCTGCACTCTCGTCTGCTTGGCTGTCGCTATCTGATCCTTCGTAGTCGTCATTGACCTTCTCGTTGATGCCATTAGTAGTTTCTTCAAAAACCTCGCTTTCAGCATCGTCTTCGTCCTCGTCTTCTTCTATTTCCTTCTCGCTAGCCTCATTGATCTCTTCATCTTCTTGTTCGTATTCATCAGATTGATCCTCATTCTCTAAATGCGCATCCTCAATATCTGACAAATTAGACATTATCTCATCAACCAAATCTCTCTCTACCCTCTATATCTCACTTAATCCCTGCCTGTGTGGTAATAATTGCCAGTGAATCTCTACCCAGGAAATCAATTAACGCGTTGGAAATGTCTAATTTACCCCTGGATTCACGCGCTTCCTCGGGATGCACGTGACTTGTCTGCGACAAGCTGTTTGTCTAGTTTCTCAATTGTATTTCTTCAAAGATAAGTATAAAATACTCATCAGCTGAGTGATTTACTGCAATACCTAGTAACATAGGAATATAAATATCAATACTGCAGGGCGCAGGACAGATCCTTGTAAAAGTCCACTATAGTCATACTACAGGTTAGGGCAATTTTGAGTGTCGTAAAATCGTGAATATTTCAACATTGCTCTGTCAAAGTGTATTGTCTCTATTGTTGTTTACATAAACAGATTGGTGAGTTTTGGATTCTGAATTCAAATAGCAAAGAGTATTGATTTAAGATAATAGTGTGCAATAGCAACAAGAAATGACTCGGAATTCGTTTTTCATAAACGCACTCAAATCAACAGCTGCCCGCGCTGCCTACAGCACAGGCAAGAAGCGCGTGGTTCCCGACAAGACCCGGTTTATCGCTACTTCAGGTACATATCCGCAAGGATTTCTTGTTAGCGGGACGTATGTGGGAGTGAAGAAGGATCCTAAGCAGCTTGATCTGGCACTGCTGTACTCAGAAAAGCCGTGTTCTGCCGCTGCGGTGTTTACGACGAATGTCTTTAAAGCTGCTCCTGTTCAGGTCTCAAAAAAGATCCTTGATGAATCCGAGGGTTCGGGAATTAATGGAATTATTGTGAACAGTGGATGTGCCAATGCCGTTACTGGAGAAGGCGGAATGGAGGACGCATGGGCGATGAGTTCAGCTTTAGACCAAGCAGTGTTGAGCAAGACGCCTGCTGCAAACGAGAGCAAAACACTGGTTATGTCTACCGGTGTGATAGGCCAGCGTCTTCCTCTCAGCAAGATTTTGGGTGGTGTACCCGGTGGTGTCAAGGCTGCCGGAAGTGATCACGACTCATGGATGGCTACCGCCAAAGCGATCTGTACCACTGACACCTTCCCGAAATTGATGTCGACAGAATTTACCGTCAACGGCACAAAGTATAGAATTGCAGGCCTGGCAAAGGGAGCTGGTATGATCCATCCTAACATGGCTACTATGCTTGGTTTCTTCGTCACCGACGCTCCCGTGACTCCTGTCGCTTTGAAAACTATTCTCAAATACGCTGTCGAGCGCAGTTTCAACGCTATCTCCGTCGATGGAGATATGTCTACTAACGACACTATTGCCGCTCTTGCTAATGGTGCTGCTGGTGGTGAACTTATTGATGTCGGATCTGAGGGATATGAGGTTTTGAAGAAGGAGATTACTGAGTTCTCTGAGAACCTCGCGCAACTGATCGTTCGTGATGGTGAGGGCGCTACAAAGTTTGTCACCATCAAAGTTGAGGTATGCTGGTCTCTGATTTTCCCACGCCATCATCTTTTTACTAATTATTAAATAGGACGCAGAGACGTTTGCTGATGCAAAGAAGGTCGCCGCAACTATCGCTACCTCTTCTCTCGTCAAAACCGCTTTATACGGCGAAGACGCCAACTGGGGCCGCATCACCTGCGCTATCGGCTACTCAGAAGTAAACGTCAACCCCGACAAAACAAGCGTATCATTCGTTCCCGCCGACGGCTCAGAAGAGCTCAAATTGCTTGTCAATGGCGAGCCTGAAAATGTCGATGAGGCACGCGCTAGCGAGATCCTGGCAAATGAAGAATTGACTATAAAAGTTACTTTGGGAACTGGCGGTGGAAAGTCGACTCGTTTCTGGACTTGTGATCTTTCGCATGAGTACGTCACGATTAATGGCGACTACCGATCGTAACGAATCCGTTGTAACTATATTGGTTCATTGAAACGTTTGCTAGAGTGAATGAATCTTTTACAACAATCATTTAATAAGATGTTTAATAGTAAATTATTATTTATCATGTAAGTAACTACAAAATCTGTTTCCATATAGTCATAAGAATCACATCCACGTGACACATGAATAATTTACAAAACAGGTCTTCTCATATAAACATTGCGAACAACCAGCAAGTAGATGAAGTGATTGTTCCTTGCAATTTAATTATTGACTTGTTACAAAGCTCCGGCATCTGCCGGAATCTCTGGCACTGCGGCAGGGACTTCGGAGGCAGCTGTCACGGCAGCAGCTGCTGCTTGTGCAATAGCAGACGCTGTAGCTTGCGCAGCCGCCACAACTGTGCTTGCCAGTAGTTCAATGGGAGCAGCTTGTTCTTGCATGGCAGAAGGATCGACAGCAGGCACGAGAACTTCAGCAGACGAATCGCCAAGAACTATTTTCTCTCCCGTAAGTGCCGTCGGAGCGTGTAGACCTGGCGTATCGGTAATGTTGTCATGACGACCGACTTCACCTAGGGCAAGGTACCAGATCGTGCCCATTAAAAACAAATGGAGACCAGTTACGTAACCGAAAAACATATTTCGAGACGTCTTGTTGGCTAGTACTACACGCGTCAAGCCGTAAATCACACGCTCAAGAGGTCCCATACGCGACAATGCACGCTCCTGTTCGCGACCTCTAAATTGCGCAAAAGGCGAGATATGTTCAGCGTAGTCGCGACCATATGAACTTGACTCGTCGATTCCGGCATTGATCTGAGCCGCAGAGGTCGTGCTTCTGTACGTCGACAGATATCGGGTTTTCTCATACAATGCAACATTATCCTTCTGCAATCTCTCAATCTGTGAGCGCAGTTCTGTAATGCGACCGTACTCGGATCTAAGTTCCTGCTCGAGTTCAGCATTGCGTGCACGAAATCGATCGCGCTGTTGTGTGATGATTGGCAGAATAGTCAGATCGGCGGCGTGCTGATCTAAAGTGCGACCTCCTGGTGTGAGAGAGCCGCTACCTGCCACTGAGCGAACGTCATCGTCTGTCCCGCCGGGCACGATACTAGTCAGACCTGCCCGGATAGAGCCACCAAACAGAGAGGCAGTATCGGGAGCACCTCCGGTATATCCTGACCGTCGTGATGGCGCGTATGAAGCCACCGACATTGCGACTGAGTTTATACCTGTAGTTGTCTCATGCAAAGAAGTCAAGTCTTCTTCAAGTTTTCTGTTCAAGCTCAGGCTCTGTTCAAGAGAAGATCGGGTAGATGCAAGATCAGACTCAGCCTTAGCAAGGCGCTTTGTAGCCTCCTCGTGAGCAACGCGCAGAGTCGTGAGCTCGGTGTTCATTTTTTTGTTGCGGGCAAGGAGGAGCTGTTCAAGACTGTCGTCATGGGCATCTGGCTTGCTGGCTGAATTCCAGGTTTCGCCATCTTCGTCGTCGGCCTCGGCGGAAAACTCCACGTACTAGAAAGTTGTTAGTCAAGCAAAATGGGCTGGGTATAGAAAACTGACCTTCAAGATGTCAAGTTCACGCTTGATATCTTCGTAATCCGCCATGCTCTTTAACCGTTTCTTCAAGGCGTCGACCTCTTCTGTCTTGCGCGCGTACTCTCTCTCGACTAACTTCTTAGTTCTGGCCTCTGCGTCTGCAGTAGTCTTAGCTTCCTCACGAAGGGTATCGAGTTTCTGGCCAAGAGCAGCGTTCTCGCTTCGGAGAACATCGATCTTCTGCTTGAACTCCACGATCTCCTCCTCTGATCCGCCACTCTGTCCCATTGTAGTTTTCAGTTTTTCAAGCTCCTGTCTGAGTTCGAGGTTTCGTCTCTCGGTTTGTAATGCTCGTAGATTGACGCGTTCAAGATCAGCAGCAATGAGCTCAGCCTCTGCGAATCGGCCGGCTACACCTTCATCGAGTTTCTGCTCATGTTGGACTAGTCGAGCCTCAGTCACAGCGTGGGTTGCGCGCAGTTCACGAACTTGCTCGCGAGCTTCGGCGGCTTGTCGTGTGAGATCATCTTCTCGTAACTTCCAATTGCGCTCCTTTTCGTCCAAAAGCGCCTTGAGCTCTGCCTCTTTTGCGGATACTTTTTGGGCAGAGACGTCCAGGACTTTTTGCTCAGTCTCCAAGATCTTGATCTTGAGGTCTTCGTAGTCGGAGTAGCGAGCTAATTGAGTTTTCAGTTTGGCGTTTTCGGTTGAGAGCGCTGCGACTTCGTCAGAGGCGAGAAGAGAGTCGAGGGTTGCTTCGAGAAGGGGGTAGGGATCGGGTGCTTCAGCAAAGACGCGGTAGGTGTTTAGGAAGGCGTTTTCAGCTACTTTTCCGCGTTTGGTGAGGTTGTCGATTTCCAATTGATATGCTAGAATGGCGATAAGTCAGTACACAATCCGAAAAGAGGGAGGAGGAGTAGAAGTACATTTAAGCAGAGACTTGATCTCGACCAGCTTGGACTCATCCGGCAGTTTGCGAAACTCTTTTGTCTTTGTCGCCAGTTCTTTGCGGCCAACGACTGATATTTTCTGATTTTCGACGACTTCTTCGCCCTGGATGTCTAATTGCTTCTGCAGCTCTGTGAGATTGATATCGTTCCATGCTTTCAGGGCTTGTTCGAATGGGGTTGTGCGCTCTTGCAGAGTCAATCCAGAAGACTGATTGAAGTAATTGATTGCTGCAGAAGCTGCTGGAGTTGCCCGTTTGATCGAGATCTCTTTTTGCTGGGCCAGAACGGGTTCCGGTGTAGCTGGCGACGACCTGGAGGGAGCAGGCGAGGAGATACGAGCAGGCTGCTGTAGTTCCTGTGTCTCTCCCGCTGTTACTGCTGGTGATGCTGCCACTGCTGCTTCTGATGCTGCTACGTCAGCGTCACTCTCAGCCATCGCGGTTCTGATTTTTGTGATGAAGCTGCCTTCGCGGAGTGCGGGATCAGGATTCGCCCAGGTGGCTCAGCAGTCTGTCTGTACGCAGGCGTGCGCACATGTGAGCGCTCAGCCAAGGGGCGGGTGCATGTTAGCATTATATAGTGGAGATGGGTCTTGTATACTACGTCTTTGCAATCACAGCAAACACGCCTTTGCTCTTGCACACGCAAGGTGTCCTTTTGCTGTGAGTACCACGATTCCCCATACTAAACACCGTACCAGCAGTCACACAGCCCTTGCCCTCGAGGCAGGCCCAGTGCTCCACCGCAGTCGCTTCTTCGACAAGTCGTTCCAGGGAAACCTACACAGTTCTCAGACGCTTCTCTTTCCCTCGTGTGACCGCTTCTCACAGTAGTTTTCCCTCGTCGTCTTCTTTTCTGGTCTTGTTCGTCTTTTGTTTTCTGACATGAGTGGTCGTACGTATCTGAGCTGTGTTTTTGCGCATGGAATTGGGGCGAAATCTGTGGCAATCCATCTGCTAACAGGATCATCTAGTTCGTTTCTTGGACCTGGTCAAACCATTCCTGCCCATCCTCCCTGAGGTTGCGGCCCCGGAGCGCAAGGTGTGTATTTTTTTCATGGTGTGAGATGTGCTGCGATCGCGATTGTTCGTGTTCTCATTCGATTGGCGCGTAGGGTCGTGGTTTCAAAGTCGAAGCAAGTGCTAATGTTGTGCTGTCCAGGTTCCCTTTGATCAGCGTCTCATGTGGACCGGAGTCACTCTGCTGATCTTCCTCGTCATGAGTGAGATTCCGTATGTACTCCTTTTTGAAGAATTCATCTTAAATTGTCCCATTAACACATCTCAGTCTCTACGGAATTGTCTCCTCAGACAGCTCAGATCCTCTGTATGTTTTATCCACTGCTGACCGCACTGTCTACATATTCTAACCCCAACAGCTTCTGGCTGCGTATGATGCTCGCCAGTAATCGAGGAACTCTGATGGAATTGGGTATCTCCCCCATCATTTCATCCGGCATGGTCTTCCAGGTACATTCACCACAACATCACTCCTTTATACTTGCTATTATTTGCAATACTGACAGTCGTAGCTCCTCGGAGGTACTCACATCATTGATGTTAACCTTGACCTCAAGAGCGACCGTGAGCTCTACCAAACTGCCCAGAAGCGTATGTCATCAGCCGTTGTTTACACTCACGCGTATTAGTAACTAACACAAACAGTTCTTGCTATCATTCTCTCCGTCGGTCAGGCTACTGTCTATGTGCTTACTGGAATGTACGGTCCCCCCAAGGAACTCGGTGCCGGTGTCTGTCTTCTTTTGATCCTCCAGCTCGTTTTGGCCGGTGTCGTTGTCATCTTGCTCGATGAGTTGCTGCAAAAGGGATATGGTCTTGGCTCGGGTATTTCGCTCTTCATCGCTACCAACATCTGCGAGCAGATTGTCTGGAAAGCTTTCTCGCCTACTACCGTCAACACCGGCCGTGGTACTGAGTTTGAGGGTGCCGTCGTCAGCTTGGTTCACTTGCTCTTCACTCGCAAGGACAAAAATCGCGCGCTCAAGGAGGCCTTCTACAGACAAAACCTGCCCAATATGATGCAGCTTCTCTCTACCGTCGTCGTATTCCTTGTCGTTGTCTACCTCCAAGGATTCCGTGTCGAGATCCCTGTTAAGTCTACCCGTGCTCGTGGACCTTACGGAACTTACCCCGTTCGTCTGTTCTACACCAGCAACTTACCTATCATGTTGCAGTCTGCGCTTACTTCGAACGTCTTCATCATCTCGCAGATCCTCTACAACCGTTTCCCCGAGAACTTCATCGTCCGACTTATCGGAGTCTGGGAGGCTTCCTCGGGTTCTGCTCAGTTGCACGCCGTCTCCGGTATCGCATACTACATGCAGCCCCCCATGAACATCGCCGAAGCCCTCTTGGACCCCATCAAGACCGTAATCTATGTCGCCTTCATCTTGACCGCCTGTGCTGTCTTCTCCAAGACCTGGATCGAAATCTCTGGCTCTTCGCCCCGCGACGTCGCAAAGCAGCTTAAGGACCAAGGTCTCGTCATGGCCGGCCACAGAGAGCAGTCCATGTACAAAGAACTCAAGAAGATCATCCCCACCGCTGCTGCCTTCGGCGGTGCCTGCATCGGCGCCCTCAGTGTCACCTCAGACTTACTCGGAACCCTTGGAAGCGGCACTGCTATCTTGCTCGCGGTTACCACTATTTACGGATACTTTGAGATTGCCGCCAAGGAAGGCGGTGGTGTTCCTGGAGCTATGGCGGATCTGATGTAAGATGTATATTTTTGTGAGAATTGAGGGGACGTAAAGAACGATAACGAGAAAGAGATTTTTTGAGAGAGAGAAAGAATTTTTTGTGTTTGTGTAAGTATGTGTATGTATACAATAATGCATGAATGAAATGAATGTATATTCATATATCTATACTTTGCTATATCTTGCTCATGCACGACATGTAACCACCAGACTATCCCATAACCTACAACTCTACATAATCTTAAGTCTCTACATCTAATTGATAGAACAAAATAATCCTAAATTCACACTATATAAAACTAAACGCACAAAAAAATATACATGCAAATAAACCAAATCTAGCAACCATATAAAAAAAAACACAAATCTCACCTTCTTCTCTCACTCACTCATAAAACTCACTCACAACTTATAGCATGAAAATATATACCAAAGAAGCATGTAAATAAAAAAGCAGACCCAGATTAAAAAAACCCATATATGAACAAAAACACAGAAAAACATCACTCTCGTTACCGAAAAAGAGAAAACGCTCGTCTTTAAGAACACAAAAGAAATAATGCGAGGGAGATACACACACAACCTCGAATGCAGTTATTCGTTAAAGGAAATGCCATTCCAGAAGAAGAAAAAAAAGAAAAATTTTACCCACCCAGAAAGAAAGAAAAAACCACCGAATATATAAAGCGCAAGGAAACAATTAAAACAAAAGCAAAAAAAATATCTAAAAGCAACACCGCTATCTCTCTCATATCAATGATCAACGACACTTGACTCTATAAGTGGATGACACGGACACGGGCGCGAAATAGCATAAATTATCTATAGTAGAGAATGTGGAGGGAAGGAGAGAAAGAGGGAGGCATCAATGACTTATGATGGACCAGCCTGAGGCTCGACCCAGCTGCCGTTGTGGGCAAGCGCAGTCGCGGCTCTTGTGTAGTCTATAAACACGTTAGTAAAGAAGATATAGATATCATGACGCAAAAAAATAACATACCAGACCAGTCTCCGTCATCGGAGTACATTCCAATTCGGAAATACCAGTTGTAGTTGTATCCCTGGAACTCCAAATCTGTCTTGTTGTAGAACTCCATCAAAGAGATGTTCATCATCGGTCCACGGTATCGCTCGACGTCGTTAATCAAAAGAGAGAATCCGGTGTAGTTGACACCATCGTGCGAACGGTACGGGTAATCCCAGGCCACAAGGTCACCGTCGAAGTTTGTCGAGTTGGTAGTGAAGTGGGCGAGGTCGGTGTCACGAGGGCCACCACGGTTGAGCTGATGCTCGGTCTGGAGGATAGAGTCGTAGCCCCAGCGGGTAGCGCCGTTAAGGAACATACCGACGGCAAGACCTTGCCAGAGAACAGAGACAGTAGACTGGAAAGCAGTAGCTGGGAGGATAAGAAGACCGAGGATGTAGTGGTGAATACGCAGAGTCTCTTCGGGAACCAAAGCCATGACAATCAAGGTCGTGAAGACAATGGAGTAGCCGGCAAGGTAGGGAAAGAACTTGTTGTTCTTCCAGATGACAAAGGTCTGACCACAAGCACCGAGGAAGATGGCAAGCAAAACAAAAGTAATGGCAACAATTCCACCGGGCAAGTTCTTGATGTCCTCAGCAACGAATCTGTCAAGCGGCAGCTCGTCAAAAGTGTAGTTGTTGAGAGCGCCAACCCAGAAAGCTCCCACCCAGAGAACAGCCCTCGTCATCTGAGCGCGGAAGCCAGTCATTTGCGGGCGTACAGCAACGCTCAAGATAACGTAACCGATGAAGGCAGTGGGAAGCAAGCGCTGGAAGGCAATCGAGATAACCTCAGCACCCGGGTTAGGCAGCTTGTTGGTTGGAGGGGGGTCAGAGGCGAGGACGATGGTCCAGAATCCCATTATGAACATACCCCAAAAGAAAGTGGCAGGCGAGTACACAAAGTAGGCAAAGATGGCCGAAAGGGCGATGTTGACACCGGTAATAGCCCAGCGGAGATCAAGACAGTTCTCGGCGACGACGGAACGGTCAAAGACGTAGGAAGCCGGGAAGTACGAGTCGAACTCGATGGTCTCGACGCCGTTTTGAGTAGTCGACTTAAACTGATCGCGCGGGCCCGAGAAGACGACCTTTCCGCAGCCACCATTGAGCTGCGAGATGACGCCAGCATGCACGGCGGCAGCGCAGATGAAGGAGTCTGCGCGATAGCCGCCTTCGTTGCCAATGACATAGGGCTTGTAGATGACGTTCTGGGTTCCGACGGCGGACATTGAGTACTTGGAGGCGCCCGCGCAGGACGATGGGCAGCGGAAGGAAAGAGTCATGTTTGAGAAGGGATCACAGGCTTTTGCGTTGAGGCCACAGGCGTGGTAGTTCTGGGACATCCAGAGCGGGTTGTTATTGCACTCAAGGAGCTGGATCTCCTCGCCAGAGGAAACAAGGGGCGAGAAGCGGGACTTGCGGGAGAGGAAGACAAAGATGAGGAACCAGCTGCAGAGGTAGAAGGTGATCACGGAGACGCGAGTGCGCTGGCGGACGGAGCGGCCGAGCTTGAAGGGGAAGAGCTGGATCGGAGGGTAGATGAGCGAGACAGTGGATGGTCGCGGAGGGCGCGGTCCACGAAGGAAGTTGAGAAAACGGCCGAGACGGCTTTTGGGGAGGACGATGGGGCCATCGGAGGCGGTGAAGGTGGGTGAGAGAAGGGGAGACTCGTCTGAAGGTGTCTGGAGACCCTGCGCGTCGTCTGCGAGGGGGTTTGTGATGGCGGAGTAGGAGCGGATGGTGGAGACCTGACGGAGGACGTCGTCGTCGATGGTCTCTGGCACGCCCATTGTCGAAGGAGAGGCAGGACGGAGAGGCAGAAGAGGGTCGTGTGCTTGGGGAGAGGATGAGGAAAGAAGAGAAGAGGAGCCCATTTTGAGCAGGCGCGGATGAGAGTCGTAGCTTGGTCTGGCTGTTTGTGCGCGAGCTGGTCTGGCTGGTGGCTGCGGTGGTGGCGCGGAGTAGCTCACAGTCACAGTGGTGCTTATCTGGAGGGCTGCGAACAAAGCGGATCCAGCTGATCTGGAGATATTGGATGGATATTGAGTAGATATTGAGTGGATATAGTGGATATATCAAGACAATACTACAGACAATCTCTCTAAGCAGCAGCTACAGCGTGGCAGCCACCATCACCGCATCACAGCAGAAGCGAGGAAGTGCTGCCTGGATGCAGCGGAGTGGATCACGGTGTGAGCAGATTGTGATTCTGATCACAGAGTACAACTCTATGCCTCAGTTGAGCATTTTCAGTGATCACAGAAATACATCATATCACGTGAATAATGTGAGCCAGGTGCTTATCAGGCAGCAATCAGATAATCGAGGTGCTCTCGACCATTCTCGGTCAGCGCAGTGAGCGCTGGTTGAGTCCAGAGTCCAGAAGCTTAGATGTTTGTTATTGCTTATGAAATTGTATGAGAAGAGTAGGTATTAGTGAGTATGATAGTGTATTAAAAGTAATAGTCGTATTTGCTGTAGTTATTTACTCACTGTTCTCTATTTCCATCTCCATTTCACAGTTTCTTGCCATCTCTTTTACAGCTCTAATCAGGCAACAACAGCACGTGTATTGTGCTGTTGTGTGTTATTGTTTACAGTCATTCACCGTGTTTACTGATCTTTGTGAGTCAGAATATTTGTGATTCAGCGGTCTTCACGTTCGCAGTCGCATTGCTGTGTTTGGGCCGGCTCACTCTTGGAGCCCCTGCGCACCCACCCGCCTGCAAGGAAACAGAAAAAAAAGAAGCATTCTGTAGTTACCGCTCGTAAACTAATTTGCTCTAATTATTTGTTATTCTATCTTTTTCGTATTGTATTGTATTATATTGCATTGTATTTACAGAGTATTGGGTGTGGAAGTGATAATAACTGAATCACCGTCCATTAATCCTTATCTGCCACCCTCCCATCCAGTCACTTGCCCACGCTCATCCACCCAAACGTGCCTGTTCTTGTCTGTTCTCGTTCTGCTCGGTTAACTGCGCTCGGGCCGAGTACGAGGTGGGCATTTTTATATCTCCTTCACTTCTCAAAACAGTCTAAAATCACCAGTTTCGTCTTTTGGTTGCTGTGCTTAGGACTCGGCTGCCCAGTGTGGTATTCTTGTCCGCACAGCATTGCGCGTACAACACATTTAATCCTTACTTCACTTTGATTATATAGTTATGAGTGATTTGTAACAATAAATTTTCTTATCATTCTATCAGTCTAGATACTGTATCTGCTTGCATGAGCATCTGCTCTTATCTTGTTACTGTCAGTCGAGACCTATAATTAGCCTGTCTTTCCAATCTTGTGAATATGCTGCTATATTTGAATGAGTTAATAAAATAAAATACAATAAGCAAAAGGTTTAGAATAAACGCCATCATATATCACAAAAATTCTTTCAACTATGTGCACAAACACAAAATGCATCAAATTGTTACGTAACATATTTGTCATTATCAACTACAATGTAGTATAGTTAAATTGCACTGTCGGTTGTTCTTCAACCTATGTCATACAGAACCGCTCAAGTTATAACAGTAATATACGCAGTGACGCAGAGTAGCGATAAAATTGTCATAGCAAATTAGCAATCCTCATTACGAACCCTGTGCTGGCACAAAGTCAATACCAAGTCTTTTGCAAGACTTACTAGAACCTGTACATATTGACTGAACCCCGCGTCCGTCAAGTAGAATGCATTACTCAGTCCGATCCCTGGTATTCCAAATCCATTTAGATTCTCCAAATATCTTTTGTACTCATCATATTCCTGACTTGTAATCAAGCGCGAAATTTGACCTGCAGACTCAGTCCATAGATCAACTTCTCCGAATTCTATCGCGACCAGGAGTGGCGAGTCGGTTCCGGAAGGAGGCCAATGCGATGAAATATCATCTGGTGGCTCTCTCTCTCCTTCAAATCTTGAAATCTAACTTCAATCGTGCCAGAGCAGACAGCATGCGTGTAATCTGTCGTATCGTCACTATCCACAAGCCAGTATAGATTCCTATCCCCAGTGTTCGCCTCGAATACGGCACTGTCTCATCACCACGTGAAATAAAGTATTCCGAATCGCGACGGTAAGTCTCTTTCACAGCATCATCAGAATTATAGCAGCCAAGAATACGCAAGCAAAAATTGACTGTGGATATATATCTCTTCGGATTAGCAATAAATTGTCCCCACGCTCGCCTGACAAGTTGCATGCCTCTAGAACTATACCGCACGGAGCTTCATCAATTGTAGGTAAGTGCAAAACGACGCATAATATCAAGCAGTCGTAAATGTTCAGGAACAGATCGTAAAAGCCTGATAAAGCCTGGCCCTGTCACATGTATATACCCACTCACCCTCAGCTCACGCAAATCTTTGCAAGATATTGGTAAAGAATCAAGCACTTTGTCTGTAAATACTGCCGTGCTCGTATACAATTTTTGTAGATTGGGCAAACCTTCGAAGAACGAGATAATTGCCTTGTCTGGCATGTACGGCTGATGATGGGGATCATCGTGAGTATAGATCTTTAGATACACCAGATTCTGCAACATTGAACCGCGTAACCCGAAGAATTGACGCACAGATTTCTCTGAGCACATCGACTCAATACTCTTTAGATTTGCGCAAGTTTGGATATCCAAAGCAAATTTCATCTTCTCACCGATATGGCGTAATAGCGGAGCTACTTCTCTGAATGTCCGATGAACAGCCTCTGGCGAGAACCTTTCGAATTCTTCGTCATCTAAACTATCCCAGTACACCGATGTTTGCGCCTTCGAGAGACTCCGCCAGCGGTGACTAACCTGTGAAAGGTGTCAGTCACCGCAGACATCAAACAAAGCAACGTACCTACAAGCTCAAGCTTAGAAACTTACAATGAACTCATATACTCGAATATTTCAAGCATGATCTCGTCAGGAAGCTTGTCGATGTGATTGACAGTCGAGTCTACCTCGTCCGTCTTCAAGTCCTGAATCGCGCCTTCTGGAGCCAGTCCTGGCGGTCGCACGATTAACCTACATTGCTCCATAGCTCAGCCAACTGTGTCTGGCTTGATCTGCTGAGCATGGCACACAGAAAGAGAAAATCATGGCCACCGGTTCCTTATTTATACTTATAAAGTAGTTCGTCGCACATGTTACTCTCATCACATCCATCAGCACGAGAGTAACGCACAAGAAACAGTCATGTCAGTTTTTCCACGTAATGGCAATTGTATAAGAGCTCGAATCTGTGTTATTGGGAAATATGACGGTGGAACATTAAATGCTATACTTGTGTGGTCAACCCGGGAAGGAGAGTTTAGACTTCAGACCAGTTCTTAGGGATCAAATGTAATTCTACATTAGTACTAATTGCTCGAATCTTTTTTTGTCGTTTATGTATATTGCAGTTTATAAATTAAAATTAAGGATATAGAATAAACTCATCTATATTCAGAATGGTAGTTAGACAACATACAATCTATTATTATGTTATTCATTTGTCATAAAAAATCACGTAATATATTGGTAAGAATGTTATATATTGTTATAACTAGTTAGCTTAATTAACTCACTATTGTAAACTATTGTTAGCGACTACAATAGCTACTTGTATGATTTGGTAAGAATATAAGAGTATAGGATTGAAATACGAGTCTGAGGTGAGATAGGAATATACAATATAATACTATATTTCTATAATGATAATAATAATAATAATAGATGGTACAATATTATACGATAAACAACAGAATAAGAATGTTGAAAGACCACGGGAAATGTATACTCCGAGTGGAAGAGGAATAGGGGAGGAAAGCAGTCCGAGGACCCGAGAACGAGGAGCGAAGAAATGGAGAAAGCGAGGATCCGCGGGATGATGTAATTGATTGTATTTTGTGTTAACTACGCTGGGATTAGATTGTGTTATAGACAGTTAGACTAGTGCTATGCTATCATCATACTAGTATAAACTACAATACAAACGGTAACCGAGCATTAGAATGTTGGGACGCGCGAGTACAGAACGCGTGATGTTCGCGATATTTAGCCTTCCCAACAGCATCATTCTTGTTCTATTACTACTATTATTGTTATTATGCTACTATTACTATTACTATTCATGTTAATATAATACAGCATAATAATATAAATAGCAATCATACAACAAACACTACACATAATAGTGGCATAGTGCACAGCCACGTGAACCCTATTCAGTAACGACCTCACGTGCTTTCCCAAACAGGAAATATGGCGTTAACAGTAGTGACTTTGACGCGTGCATCAAAACATCGTCGCGGATTCTTATAAAAAGCCATAAAGCTCTCCTCGTCCTCTGTCAACTTCTCAATCATACACTACACTACTACTCTATTACTAGTACCACTACTTCTTTCTCCAATATTTTTACAAGTATCTACAATATACAATGTCTGCTATCACTATCGCAACTCGCACCTTCTCCTCCCGCGCAGCCTCCAGCGAGGCCTCGCGCAAGATGAGCTTGGCCATGCTCTCTTACCTCGGACTCGGCTTCACCCTTCCCTTTGCTCTTCCTCTACGGTCTACTCTCAGCAATGATTCGTATGTTTCGTTTGTTAATTACTACTTTCACTATATACTAACAACATAGATCTCCAAGCCAGTTCAAGTTCGCTACATCTCCTCACTGCCCATGATCTACCTGATCTATATGATCTCTGAGTTCAAGTAGACTACTCTGCGGGCAGATCCTTTACTTCTCTCTCTTGTTAATTATTTTGTTTTTTTGGAGTTCTGGCTTGTTATTATCATTATTCATTCAATACATTATATTCTATTTTACTATTGTTATTCTACATAAATCATCACATTCACATCATTCTGCTATAAATCAATGGTCTGATCTCCCAGCCACAACTGCGGATGCTCGGCTGAGCTCCACAAACTCTATTGTAGCCTCGACTTTTGTAAACAAAGGGTTTGGTGTTGTCATTTACGACCTCTTCCAGTGTATTCCAGTACTTTGATTATTTCTGTAATATATCCAGAAATTATTCTCTAATAATGCATTCTTTCTACTATCGCTACGCTTATTACACTATGCCGGCCACATCGGCGTTATGCGCTGGCATCCCAAAGAGCAACAAGATCAGATAAGATTAGATCATGGCACTCCCTCAAACACACCCTCGAAGCCTAAACCACCACTTCCCTGGCTCTTCTACACTTTCTCCAAACTATTAAAAACTTATTCAGAGCCGCGTCGAGCTCATTCTTTCTTACTAAAAAAGAGAATTGCCGAACTGTAATTCTCTGCTGAGCACTTTGAGCACTTCGAGCACTTCGAGCCACCGTGCTGAGTCCTCGGACTCGGGTGCTTTTCTCTCGTTCTCGGATCCCAACAACTCTGGTCAAAATGGCCTCGAATTCAACTCCCAAACTGTGTACTTTGTTGAGAAACGAACTAGATCTGTCTTTTTGCTTTTTATTCCTGCCTCCGCGGACTCGTAGATCATTTCTTACAAACCGGACTATTTCGGTCTACTCTACTCTATTACGGCATCAACGCGGTCTCGAGCTCGACGCGTACTAATTCAATCTAAACACTTACAATCTCTTCGCAATGCGCACGCGATCCTTCTCTATGCTCAAATAGCTGATTTTCATCTCATTTCACTATAAACAATGCATTCCCAATCTACCCTTCACTCTCGCATACACTATTGACCAGGCGTTCTCTTCCGTCCGTAACTTGGATCATTCACTTCCTCTGAACTAGGATTAGCTGCTCCGTCGCTCCGTTTCTCAACCTCGGCAATTTTCTGATAATCATGTCCTGGTTCGCGACGTGCTATTTCCTATTAGTATTTATTCAATGAAGATTATAGAATGAGACAGGTACCTTTCCGCTCTTCTTCATATCGCTGCCTTCGTACTTCATTCATATACCTACATCATCGTCAACCATCATCCGCATAACCCCCCCCCTAAAATACTCACGATTTAACACCAATATAAGCAACAGCCGTTCCGACGCAAAAGAACGCCATCTTCTTCCTATATCGACCTTATTAGAACCCTTCATTCATATCTGTAAAAGCGTCAACAATACATACCAGATAGTCTGCGCTGGCGGTCCTGTAGGTTGACTCATTTTGTCTTTTCAATTCTGTATTGAATATCCTTTCTGCTTAAAAAGAACTGTGATAACTATCTCTGAATAGATTTCAGTAGATCGTAGAAGTTTTTGGGTAAATTCCGATCTCAGCTTCAAGTGTCTTCAGACGCAAGAACACTCAGCATAGATAATAAATTAATCAATAAATTAATCAGACTTGAATATCCACTATACCAATAACCTCGCTATTATCCAAGATCCTGCAAAATATAAACCAGGATGTGTTATTCTTTAAGTACTCCTGCGTGTGCGTAGAATGTGGTTGGGAGTTCTTTAATGCAAACGCACGTGTCTTGGTTAACCACTCTTCACTTGTCTGATACCAATACAATGAACAGAGTGCAGATATTTACTGTTGCATATTGGTTTAGATTACGGTTATTTATTACTAAATTATGGGCTATTTTTTGGTTTGAGAATATATTCTGAAAGAGCCAGAAACTCATCTGCTCAACTCAATACATTTCAATGCTGTACAAATATCTACAAATGTACTTGAATATTTTGTTCAGCAAATACCCCCGTGATTCTAATCTGCTTTTCTTTCCGCTATGGTCTTTGTTGTTATTACTTGGAGAACTGGGAAATACCAGTACTTAATTCTTACAGTGATACATAACGAAGATAAAGCGTATCGTCTGCTGTTTTGTATCTATGCCAGCTCTTTGCTGTAAAGTCCTGATAATAATCTCCTGCGAAGCGATATAGCTAGGAATAAACTATTCCTTTTTTTATTTACTATGAACTTTGGGAATTTCCGAAAGAAAAAAGAAACTATGAAATGGCATTCTTAGGATCTTTACTCATATCGTAATGCAAAACACACCCTAATTTTCAAGCTTCTTATCACGACCAATGCATAGAAACAGACGTACCAAAATATCTAAACAAGCTCTCAGATATGGTTGATCTGTAAAGAACAGGTAGACTTGTCATATTAGAGGTATAGTGAGTATCATCTCAATTACAAGGGATTTAATTCTGGAAATGTCCTGTCTCCAACTCATTCATTCCCACTTTACTGACGAAGGTTGCTTTACAGACCGCAAATTAAAATAATAAACTGTATTTCTATTCTATCGTACAACAATCACACATATCTCATGATATAAAAACACCAGTCTCGGCAACCTATATTCATACTGTCAGCAATCATCCCTCACGCTCTCGCAAAGAAAGGCACTTACCGGAGTCTGAATTTCCCACGCCAACCAATCACTTCTCTTTGTCGGCAAAACACCCATACCACTCATCTTCCACACGCCGACGGCAATAGTTCCCAATTGCATCAAGATAAACACAAGTTTAGCCTGCAAGATTCGCGCGTATGTTCCCTCTGATTCATACCTCGCAAAGGTAGAGTTCACACTCGCGATCGCTTTAACCGGGTTAGAAAACAGCATGAAGGTCATTGTTAACGAGAAAATCTGAAGTGAAGAGCCAGAGAAGTATGACATGATTGCGTTCATAGGGAGCGACTTCGATGGAGCAAGTGCGAGTTCCCACGCTTTCTATAGAAACATTAGCGAATCCTTTTGATGTCTTAATAAAACTAATGCTCGCACCTTAGCTTTCAAATCATCTTGCATAGCTAATGGCATTCCTGACAGCTCTTTCGCATGTTTCTACAAGCTGCAATTAGTCAAGTCCTCCTCTGTCACGATACTCAAAAAACTACTCATTCTTACCGATTTCGTATTCAAAATAAGATCCTTGTTATAAGCAGGTGGTGTTGCAAAATTCAATTTCGTCTGTCTAAACCCCGAATCTGATTAACACCTGCACACAACGAGTTGGATAATGAGAGGAGACGTACTTGACCAGAGCATTGCTGGGTTCGGTGTATGTGGCCAACCACTCTGCTGTTGACGCCATTATTCAAAGATAGCCTTATATTTAAATTATTATCTCTGTAATTCTTATAAAAGACTAGTCTAGTGAAATAGACAAGTTGTGACGATGATTGAATCGAATGGATGAGTTGATGATTGTGTGAAGTGGATGCGCTGACTTGAGTTAACATGACAACCGTACTCCGGCGCCGCATTCAAGTAATCTTTTACTAAACACCCTGAATCGTTTTGTGCCAGGAATTTTATCTTTCTAGTCATTATGACTATTGATATGAATTACAATGAACTCTGCTGATCAGTAATATTATGGTATTAACTACCACGCAAACAAAACCTCAAAAACATATGAATACAAATACTCAAGCTTGAAACCGAACATACACTAAATCTAACCGGAACACTTACAATTACACACTCCTCTACACTCAGAAAGTCTACTCCAATTCCGCAGCACTGACATCTTTCTCGTCAACGGCTACAATCGAATCAGCAGGCTTCCACACTTGCAGTAAATTATCCTCAGCAGCACTAGCCATGACCCATGGCATCGTCAGACTCCATGCAAAGTCACTGATCCGGTTCGTATGGCCGCCGTGGATGAACAACAACTCGGGTGGTCCGTCTTCGGCGTCCTCTTGAGTCTGCTCTTGTCCGATCCGGCTGACGTCCCAGACAATAACGCGACGGTCGTGACTCGCAGACGCCAAGATCGTCTCTTCGTGTGGCGACCACTGCAGCGATGTAACGTCGTCGTTGTGGCCCTGTAGTGAATGCAGACAGATCGAAAGCTTGCGGAGATCCCATAAGGCAACAGTTTTGTCAGCAGAGGCGGTCGCAAGGATATACTCTGACGCGGGGTTAAACGCCACAGCGTTAACAGCCTCGGTATGCGCCTGGATCTTTTGCACCGGGGTAGCAGAAGTCGAGCGTGTGTCGTGGATCTGTAACGTGAGATCATCCGACACCGAGCCGAAGAGCGAGTCATGATGCGCGTGCCACGACACATCATTGACAATCGCGGTATGAGTCGTGAACTGCTTTGCGGGCGATAACTTCGTGTTGGTTTTGCTGTAGCTGTTAATATCCCACAACGCAACCGTGGTGTCCTCAGATCCGGTCAAAAGATGCCCTTGCTTGTGTGCGTTCCACGAAAGACCGTATCCTTCCTTCGTATGCCCCACAAGACGCATCTCCGGCCGACACGGACCAGTCGGCTGCAAAGGATGTTTTGTACGGTCAAACACGAGCGCGTCGCCAGAAACACTCATCGTCGCGATAATATCCGGGTTCTGCGGCATGTAACGTGCGCGGTTGACCTCGCCTTCGTGCACGATCCGTTGGTGGATCGTCAGCCGTGACTCTGACTGCGCATGTCCTCCAATTTCTATTAATTATGAGCATAAGTCTTTAGACACCTGCAAACCGATTCATACCTTCTTTCTCCTCGTCGTACTGCCGCAGGTCCAAAGGCTCGTCCATGTTCGGCAAGTTAACGTGCGCAATCTGTAGATAGTTCTGATCATATCCAGACGTATGTGTTCCAAGTAATAATCTGTGCGTTGTATAATTCTTTCCCGGGTGGCTATTTCTCTATCAATATCACGCGTATTAGAACAATTGCAGTAGTACTCACTTCTCTTTGTCCGGGAACCATTGTGTGGTGAGAGTCGGCCATTCGAGAGCCGACGAAATCACAAGATCATATAAAAACGGCGAATTCTTCTTCCAGATTTTGTACTCTAAATAACACATCGCTATCAGCGGTCGTTCTCGTTGACAAGATTTCAGGATCTCTTACCTTCGTTAATGATCTTCTCGCTCACGATATTCTCTTCAGCGATCCGCTCCTTATCATCCACTACACAAATTCAAGAGATTAGCAACCTTTTCCTTTTCCTTCTCCAATTAATCACCCCAAATTTCGCGTCAAACAATAAAAAAAAGACGCGTCATTAACCACACCCGCGTTCTTAATTGAAAATCTCCATCCCTCCCCCTTCTCGCGCCATCACCCTTCCCTCTCTTTCCGTTCGCAACCCAGAAACAAAGATGAAACATACTCTCAATATCAGAGTCCTCAATCTGAACCGGATTCGATGCTGCAGGCGCCATCGTAGGTATATCGTACGTGTATGTGCGCGTGCGTGTGTGAACTGGAGTGGGTTGTGAAGAGGAAGCTGGCTTTGAGTCCGCGTAGACTGGGAAGGGGACGCGGTTCAGTTCAACTCAGCTGCGGTTCAGTCATACTAGGAACCCCAGACACTGGTTCCAGTTACATGTCATGTGATTACAGTCTTACTACTCGCTTACTTAAACAGTTACATTCATCTACTATTGTGCACGTAAATCATCATATCTCGTCCTCAAGATACTGATACTCAAACTCAAAGTTCGCTTTCCTCCGCTGCAGCCACGTTCCTTCAAAATCAAAGTACCGGTACGTTCCCTGCTCGTACTCATCCGTGATGATTTTGGGCTCTTCGTGTCGCTGGAACCATGTCAGGAACTTTTTGTGGAACCTCCAGCTCTGCTTCTTGAGTTCTTGCGCGGCAAGGTGCTGTTGATATGACCCTTGTCTGTAGTAGAACACGTAAAACAGAGTGTCAATATCAACCTTCTCGTACAGCAGCGGATCCTCAAAAATAGGCAGTGGCTCTTGCGGGAAATACGGCGAAGTAGGGAATGGTGTTTTGGGATGATAGTGTTTCGGCTTATTCGCATCAGCAGCTTCAGGACAACTAGCAAACGACGTATCAACCATCTTGCTGATAGCCTCGGGTGCTGGCGGGTTCTGAACTCTCTCATTCGCAGCGTCGAAACCCGAAATCAAACTCTGCAATCCGCTTGGTAGGTGGAATATCGATTCCTCTTCAGCCGCAGGAGTAGACGCAGCAACTGAATCAGCTTGCTCGGTCTTAGTGCTGGACTGTGTCTGTGACTGTAACTCATGCTCGACAGAACTCTTCGCCTCGACCTCGACCTCTTTCGCGTTGAATGTGTTGCTGCGTTGTGGTGTCGCCGGTAGCTGCACAGCTACCTTAGCAGCAGCCATAGCAGGCGTAGAAGCAGACTCAACCTTCTCGTCCGCGCTAGTCTGCCACGCGCTCGATGTGCTTGTGGCGAGAGTTGCCGACGATAAAGCAGGCGACGAGGCAGCGGACGAGCCAGTGCGAGCCAACGGCGCGACCTGCGCCTTCTCTGCTACTACCTTTGTTGCGACGGCTGCAGATGCTGGTGCTGGTGGCGGTGGAAGCGGGGCCAGGCCAGGGGTTGCTGTTGCAGCGGCAGCTGCTGCAGAAGCATACTTGAGTCCCTCGCCCGCTGGCCGGGTCGGCACAGGAGCAGGTTTCATAGCAGCGCTCGAAATCGTAGTCGCTGTCAATCCGGGAGTAGAGATCGTCGTAGTATGTGGCAACGACGCAGGTGTAGTTGGAGGCGGCGCGGTGGCTTTCCCAGAAGGCTTGCGGACTCCAGGGACCTCTGCTTTCTTTGCAATTAGTAACGGCACCGATGGCACGTTGACCTCCTTCTTCGGCTCTTCCTCTTCGTGCACAGAGTGAGTGTCTTGCGACGAAAGGTGGTCGTTGTCGTTCATTCCATAAAGCTCCTCCTCTTCTTCAAGGTTGAGTGAGTCGTACATCTCGTCGTCATCGGCAAAGTCAATGTCCTGGTTAGATTCAACATAGTATTTGATATCTTCCTGAATGCCAGCAACTTGATCGGTTTCAAGGTTTCCGTTCTCAAGCAGACGCAAAATAACCTCAAGCTTGCCTTGATGCCACTTGTGCTGCTCGATCCGGTGCTCCGTCTCCGCTATCCGCTCTGCCTTGGCCGTATCCTTCTTGCCGCGCTTTGCTGTCGCCTGAAGTGACTCGACTTCTGCTTCAAGAGTCTCGACCTGCCGATCAAGATCGTCAAGCATCGATGTGATAAAGTTACCCATTTCCATCTTCTCGCGCTCTTTGGGATCTAGTCGTGTCACGCTAAGACCTTCTTTACTGTAGGCCTTTGTCTTCATCTCCTTCTCGCAAGCCTTAAACCGTTCCATTTGCTATTCGACAAATGCTGTTTAGTATTCAGCAATAAACCAAGCTGATAGGAATACTCACAGTCTCAATAAGCTTGCGCTGATCTGTTAATGATTTCTTGTCTTTGATATCATTGCTTCCCATCCAAGTCTTAATCTGATCTCGTAATCGTTGCAGCTTTTTGATTTCTCGTTTCAGATCCTTCACGCAGTTAGCACATTCACTCCTTTGCGCTATTCTCAATTATTCAGAGTATCTGTATACTCAACACACCTGTTCGAGCTTCTCCTTCTGCGACTGATTCGTAGTCGTCATAACTTTGTCGTAAACAGCATCAAAGGCCTGAACGCCTTCGGCCACGCGTTTAAACACGCGGTCAATTTCTTGCTGAAGTTTTCGTTGCGCCATCGTGAACTCTTCAGAAAGAAATTCCCTGTTTGATACAGCAGTAGATGTGAACAATCAGCAAAACAGTTACTACAATTTGTGTGAATGTGAATGTGTGAAAGAAGAGAGAATACGAGAAATGGGTTTTAACGTTTTGAGGAGTTGTGAGTGTCACAAACTCATCGTGGGTTTCGTGGCGGTGAGTTTTCAACGCAGAACTTTGGATGCTTGGGTTTGTTATACTGGGATAGTTGTTCTGGATTATAGATATACTGATAGCAGATATGTCTAGCAATCAGAATGAAGGTGCTGCTGTGAACAAGCAGAATATACTTCCTCCAATACCAACAAAAGCAAGAAAATCTGAAGGTATTCTTCATCTCTGCTGTCTTCTGATCCAGGATTTAACAACTATCTAGAAACCGTGACAAAACGTCCTCTTTCTCCAAGCAAATTACGTGCAAATACAAAGGCTCAGGATGTATTCTACGTTAACGCAAAGTCACCTTTCATCCCTCTTCTCGAGCGCGCAAAGAAACACGTCGAGAAACTGCACACAAGACGCGACACAAAACTAGTCGAGTTTGTAGGACTCGGCAAAGCGATCGAAAAGACACTCTCGCTTTGTCTAAGGTTTCAGGATATGGGATATGTAGTTGATGTGCTTACTTCGACAAAGAGTGTTTATGATGATGTGGTGAATCGCGACAGGTCGCGTATCACTGTAAACAAGAGACGCGTGAGCCAGATCCATGTCTTAATACAACTGAAGCCCAAAAGTCTTTATCCTAAGGATGTGTCGTTGATTGAGCCATAATTCTGGATTATTGCGAAATGGTTTACTGAAGATGTGCTTAGTTTATGGTAGTGCATGCATATTTGGCGTTATTTGGTTAAGTCAATTCAAGTATTTATAACAACTGGACGACAAAGAATCAGCCTACAGAAACAACACTAACATCTACGTTCTCAAAATCTAACAATCTTCTTGAGTGCATGCAAAGACGTAAGAATACATCGCCTCATGCCTTTGCGAATCCGCTTGCATAGCTCACGCTCGAGTCAGAGAGTCTCTTACAATGACTACTCTGCTTATACTGGATCCAGTAAATCTTTCCAAACTGATACTTCAACGCATCATCCTTATCAATCGCTCCGCTCTCGACCATCTCAGCAGCGGCAGTCCCCGGCGCCGGCCTCCTCATCTCCTCTTCAAGCTCAACGCCTTGCTGACGAAGATACTCAGTTGACGCAATGAGCACGCTGATTGGATGACGGCCGCAGATTGTGTTTTTTGTGCGTGCAAGGTAGGCCGTCCACTCTTCGTAAGACCCGCCGTTCGCGATATCCATGCCTTTGTAATCCATTATCTCGATTGATTTGTAGATTGGTATTTCTGGGGAGCTTGCGGTGCGAGATGACAACGGGCGAACATGCAAACACTCGGCATCTTCTACGTAGTTCGTAAATCCGAAACGAGTTCCCCAGTGGCAGAAATCCGAGGAAATGACGAACCCGTTTTTGGGATCGGCGAGGAATGGAGCAAGGATCTCGCCAAACTTGCGCTCGGAGGCTGTACTCAGTGCGCCCACCATTATAGGCACTAAGGGTCTAATTCTTTCTTTCGATCTGCAAATCAATTAGAACCCGTGAACTACTAATGATCAGAGAAGACGTACTCAGAGAGGATTTTGTAGATATAGGGCAAATGCATTTCTAAAGAGTGCTCGTCTTCATCAGTTGATCTCGTCATCGTCTGGAAATCCCCTGCCTCGAGCAACTTCGCAATCACTAATTATACGTCAGATAAACAGTTTTGCGACAAAGCGGTTGTGCTTACTTTCACTGTCTATAGGAATATCACCCAGCGGAGTTTCGTATTCTGTGCACTGCGAGACCGCACATGTCTTCAAATACACATGATGCGACGGTCCAAGCAGAAAGACCCGCTCTCTAAACAACAAACCAGCAAAATTAGCTCTCCATAACTAGAGACAGTAAACAAGAAACATACAAGCCCGAAACATCCCATGATTTATACGCCCAGGCTGCAGTCGGCCCGCTATACGAGTATCCAGCATGTCTATCCCACAATCAAACCAACGTCAGCACACACACACTCCCTCTCCACTCCTACACCTCTTCCTTCTCAAAAGAAGGCAAATCCAAAAAAAACACTCACGGAGCAATAATAATTCGCGCCCGCGGCACCGGGAAAACACCATGCTCAACCGACGCAGCCGGCACGTTCTCCAGAAACTCAGTCAACTGAGCGTCAAGATCAGCTCCGTCGGCAAGGTACCAGGATCCGGCATGGGTCGCGCGACGTTTCATTTTAAAGAAAATGCTAAAACAAGTATATAACAACAGCAATTAAACAGAACAAATATCTAGAACACGGATCTAGTAAGGAGGAGGGATTGTTCTCAGATCTGAATAGGGGAAACCGTGATCAGGTTGGGAGTTTGGCGCCGCACTGTCCCAGATTCAATTAATCTGGAAAGAGCTTTAAGCTGCTTCTATTGTAAGACCTTGTTGGGCTTGGGATAATGCTATTCAGTACTAGAAAACACAAAGAATAAGTGCAAAAGAAACCAGAACACCGTATAAACAATAACTCTAAACAATAAAGCAATGAAATCAACAAGATAACTCAATCTATGCAAGTACAACCTTCAACCGATCAACAAACGGTCCAAGCAACTTTGGAATCTCAACAATCACAGGCTTCGGGGGCTCGCCATTGCGTCCACCCCGTCTATTCTTCCTTGCTCTCGCCCGTCGTTCATACTCAATCGGATCCATACCATCCCCATCTTCATCATCCTCTTCGTCAGATCCTATGTTTGATTGATCAACAGCAAACTGCGCCAAATCGTCATCGCGAAGTCCGAAATCCTCACCGCGAAGGATAGTAGGCAACGTAGCTTTCCACTCCGCCTCGTCCTGCGCTTCGTCGTCGCTATCGTCGCTCGCGTCACCGGCTGTAGACTTTCCTTGCCGAAGACGATCGCGAATCCGCTTCTCACGCCACTGCTTGCGCTTCTTATTCCAACCAATCATCGCATCGATCTCGACGAGAAGTTTGTCCCTATCAGCGACTACTTTTTCACCTGTCTCGGGCAGAATACTACTCGGGATTGTGGTCGAATACACGAACAGCTCGTTCATGTCGATCGTAGACTCTGGACCTGCTCTCAAAAACTGCAAAATCTCCTCGATCCACAACATAAACCGCGTAAACAGTCCATTATCATTAATATGAACTTCATGCACAAAACGGTAAAAAGACTCCTGATGACGTTCACATAGGTCGACAAATTTCTGAACAAGAACGTTGGCGTCTGGTACCGTCGTTTCTGAATCGCATTCTTCTACAGTCTTGATCAGGTCGTCGACGAAGTCGGCTACGTCGCCAACAGAGCGATGCACGCTAGCTGATTTGTATACCTTGACAAGTGGCTCGTAAAACATTGTAAAAACGTCTTTGATCAACTCCATTGTAACGCGCTGTTCATGTTAGCCCCAATCATCCAAAAAAAAAGCAAAAGAACACACCTCTCCAGTCAGCGATAAGACCATATCCTTATCTCTCTTTCGAATCATCAATTTAAGCAACGACTTCAAATTTGAAAAGAACCTCGTCTCATCGTCAATATCCACAGAAATATCCTCAACAGCAATATTCCATCCAATCCACGCATTAATAAGGCGTCCGATAACAGCTACATCAAGCGGCGGATCAAGCGCATCCGTCTTCGCAATCGCGACAATAATATCAATTGCCTCGTCTTGCACTTCAAAATCGATTTGAGCACGAAGAACATCAGACCCTTCGACGTATTTCTGAATTCGATCGCAAAGAACGTCGTTGTTGATTTTCTTGCGAATCACTTGAATGGCTTTCTCCTGCATCTTGACATCTTCGTGCAACGCAATATACAAAATCCGCTGTAACAGGGACTTCTGTCCAAAAGGTTGAGCAAGGAATAAATCTAAAACTGTCTTCATCATCGACACCGGATTCGAGAACCGGATCACATTCTTGAGAAGTGCGTATGGCATCAACTTATGAATCCGCTTAGTCTGCGCAAGTAACTCGGACGCATTGTCTTGACCTACAAATAAATGATAAATCGTAGCCGCAACTTCGATTCGCGCCCATTCAATGAACTTTTGATATCGCTCAGATAAATCAGCTAATTTATCCTTCTGTCTGATCTCGGCGAAGAAACGCGACAACCCATCCCGCTGCACGAGCTCCTTTTTGAAGTCAGCCATGTATGAGTCGAGTTCGCGCGCCCTCTGCGACGCGATCTGGAAAAACCGGAACTGCTCTTCAAGACGTTGTCCGTCTGCTTCAACACGACGAACTATATCGGCAGATTCAGCGGGAGTCAGTGCATCCGGTGTGAACGCGTGGTCGAAGAGGAACTCGCGCATTATTTCGGATTCGGCAACGGTGGTGAATGTCACACAGGCGCGCAAAAAAGCGCGAAGTGAAAGACGTTGCGATTCACCAATAAGTCGGACCGGCGCGGTATCTGATGTGACGCGAAGAGCGGCGGCGAGGGCGGGTATGTCTTTGCTCAGACGACTAGATCGACGGCGGAAGGTGTCACTGCTTGTGCGCTGTGAGAGAAAGCCTTCCTCCGCGATATTATGGCTTGAGTCGCGGCTTGGAGATGCAGGATAGTGAACAGCTAAATCGGTAGGGGAGACCGAAGTAAGAGGCGGCAAGGACGGTACCGACTCGGAGCCACGTTTAGAAAGTAGCGATTTTTTCGACAAGTTCAGCGACAGCTTCTTAGCCGCATGGCCATTCGACTTGATAGGTGAATGCGGCGTAGGACTGGCTGGTCCACTTGTATTCCCATTGGAAGGCAACGAAGACGACGTGCCAGATGAAGACGCAGAGAGATCTGACGCTACATGAGATATCGAGCTGCGCGGACTCATATCGTCAACTTCCTCTTCATCTTTATAATCCTTGTCCAACATATGATCGTTATCCTCCGTATCAGATGAAACAATCGATTGTGGGGCGGAGTGGATGTGCTCTTCTGCAGCGGCGCTAGAGGCTGATTTGTTCTTCATTGGCACACGCGGGATAGCCTTCTCGGGGAATGCATGTAGAAGTTTTGTGTGTAGCTCACGAAAGTCTGAATACCGTTTGGAAACGAGGATATCTTTTTCGTCGCGACGTGTGCGAATAATAAATTCCTAAACCATGTTAGACAAGACAACCAACAACAGACAAGAAAGCTTACAAGATGAGAACCATTGCCGACACGTCTACGTTGATAAACAGTACGCACTCCAACGACATTAATATCAAACCCATTAATGGGCCTTCCATCAATCGCATTCTCCATCATAAACTTCTCCTTCTCATCAACCGATATCGGACCAGCTTTGTTGCTGCTGGATATACTTCTGGCATCAATATCATTTATATTCACACCTTTTTCTATTCCCGAAGCGGTTCGGATTCCAGAAGACATCATGATCTCAATCATTTTCTGGATCTTAAACGCCAATCTCCGTCGCTTTGTCTCTTCAGCCCGGTCATCCGTTGATGAAATGCGTTTCGCCGAGAAAGTTTCCCAAAACATCTGAACTTTTCCTTGCCAAAACTCAGCTTCGTCTGTAGCGTCTAGGAACGGGAAATTTCGCACGTAGTTTACGAAAACATGCCGCAGGATCGGAAATTCTGAGTTCTCAGGCAGGATCTCGTTCATCTTCTCCTCAACAGGCTGCGACCGCGCAGACCTACTCCCTCCAAGTCCAATGCTCGAAAGCATAGATCGTCCACTGTATCGTTTCGCTTTTGTGGTTGAAGCAGAGGAAGCAGAAAGAGGGCCGTGGAACGGGGCGCCGAATCGGGCAAGCGCATCAGGCGCGCTTATACTCGCAAACTCGTTCTCGATCTCGAGGGATATCAGCTCCTTTTTGAGATAATGCTCTTGCTGGCCAGTTAGCATTATAAAAGGTAACAGGGGCTCGTCATCTTGCTGGAGGGATGGAGTTGCTGGAGGGGATTGTTTGGATGCCACCATTTTATGCTGTCAGCAGTTGTCTCTCGTGATGCTACCTGGATGCTGTATCGACGCAGACAATGAAATGACAATATCAAACACTCAAAACACTTTAAAAAGAAAGAACGCGCAGAGAAAAGAACAAGGCCGACTCAGGACAGCACAGCCTGCTTCAGGCTTCAAGACACAAGAGATTTGACCCAGAAGCACACTCAGCAAAGCGCCAGAACCACAGTAGACAAGCTCGTGACTGTTACAGTCGCCTGGCAACTTGAGAGGACGCTGAATTTCAGCTGAAGATCAGTGGAATTTACTGAAAACAGCTGAGATTTGGCTACTTGGAATCAGAGCCGTCGCGGTGCTGCGTTAACGAAGCATTCGATGACGGTTAGCTAACCCTGAGCATTATAATAGTTGTGGAATAAATAGTACGGAGGGATATACTACATTATGCTGTACTTATAAATCCAAAACAAGAAACTGACGACAGTTTCGTTACCAGTTTGCAATGGACTGACGACGATCATCGCCAGTGCCTGTCTATTATTATAATAGTGATTGCTATATAGTTTCATAACTATTCTAATGATATCAATTGTCACAAAAAACCAAAGAACACGCGCGTACCGCAACGCTTAAGGCTGCTTTTGTTGGGTCTTCGCTGCACTCTGGCCGGGCTTATCTGAGCGCACTCATCCGTCTCAGCCGGCTCACACCGGCCTGATTGGCGTTTCTAATGTTTTGATTGTTCTTACTCTGCACAACAACAATATTGTATGGTATAATTGATAAGAAATGATAATGCATTCATAATATGAATCTGTCTCTATGATCTTGCACACTAGCTCACCAGCATACAATATAAACTAACATAAGCACAAAAACCCAACCAATACAACATTGAACACAAAATACAAACACAAACATTGAACAAACAATCCGAAATAAAAACTTTTGCGGCACTTCTAGCGTCTAGAAGTTTTACCAATACCTCTCTTACCAGCAAACAAATGCTTCGGCATAATATCAGGCACATGTCTATCCGCCTCTCCAGCTCTACCCATCCGATTACGCTCGCGTCTGTGCATCTTCTCAATCCGATCTGCCTTCGCCCGCAACGCCTTAGTTCCAAGACCCCCGTCGAATCGCGAGCTCGGGATAACATTGGCAGTTGACTCGGCTGGCGCACGCGACCGCGAACGAGCAGCCTCGCGCATGATCGTGTCGACTCCACCGGGCTCGAGCGAGGCTTCGTAGGCTTTCTCCTCCGCAGCGCGACCACGGGCGCGCTCAGTGATCTCAGAGTGGTCGACGTGGATCGAATCCAAATGGTCCTCCATCTGTGATAATGTCTTGCGCACCTTGGAACGCGGGATAATGGCGCGGTTTCGCAGACTCTTGCGAGAACGGTTCTCGTTCGCAATCAATTTCTTCTTCTCGCGAATCCACGTAGCCTTCATACGGATATCCGCATCCTCCTCGGTTTCAAAGATCTCGTCATCCTCAGAGTCGTAAAATCCATTCGCCTCAAGACGCTCTTCTTCTTCCTCAAGTGCCTGCAGTTTGCTGCCAATCTCGGGGTCAAAGAAATCGTAAACGTTCTTACCCTCAAGCAACTCGGGGATGATATCATTCTTCCACTCATCCTTCTCGAGCAAATACTTGTCTCTCAAGTTAATGTTGTACACGCCCGCACCACCGTTCTCAGCCTCGATATCACGTGCAAGCTTGCGTCGCTCGGGATCAAGCGGGTCGTACTTCTTCAAGTTCTTAACAGCCTCGGGGATGAACGGCGAGCGATCGACACCATCGTCACGCGAGATTGTGGGGACCGCAAGATGGATCTTGTTAAGCACGTCGTTGACTTTAGTGCCCTTGAGCTTTTGCTCGACGCGCGCGGCGAGAAGCTTTTCGCACGCAGCGTTGCGGACTTGCATCAGGTTTGTCTCGAGATGGCATGAGAGCTGCATGATCTCGACGTTGGACTCGTCGGTGATGGTGTCGAGCAGAGCACGGCGAGGCTCGTCAAGATCCTCTGGTCGCATGGCATCGATCTTGTTGATAATAACCATGACAGTCTTGTTGGCAAACAGAGGCTTGATTGAGTGGTAGAGATTAACCTGAGCCTCGACCGAGAATCCGCACTGCTCGGAAAGATCCATAAAGTACAGAATGCAGGATCTCAAATGCGCGATAGCAGTGATGGACTGCATCTCAATGGTGTTCATCTCCTCAAGGGGATGGTCAAGAATTCCAGGAGTGTCGATGGCCTGGTAGCGGAGGTATTTGTAGTCAAAATGTCCAACGTAGAGCGACTTTGTGGTGAAAGCATACGGCTGGACATCGACATCCGCTCGGGTGATTGCCTTCAAGAAGGATGATTTACCAACGTTAGGGTATCCGCAGATGACGAGGGTACGAGTGTTAGGGTCGATGGCAGGCAAACGGCCAAGATGCTGGCGAACTTGCTCGAGATAGAGAAGCGAGTCTTTAAGTCGCTTGACAATGGTAGCCATACGACCCATAGCGGCGCGCTTGAGCTGCTTGCACTGGAAGAGCGACTGACCGAATTTGAGAAGACGGACGTAGTCGCGCGAGACTTGGTCGATCAAGTGCTTTGCCATCGAGAGCTGCGATAGGGCGATCTTGTAATGGTCGCGGTCGTAGAGTGTGTTGAGGAGGTCCTGGTGGAACGGGTGGATATCGTCTAATCGGGGAAATGAGTCCACGATCTCTTGGAGTTTCTCAGTGAATCCATCTATAAGCATGTTAGTATTGCATTCATACATATTTAGTTGAAGAACACGTACCGGCAGTGTAGCGGACTTTACGCATGTAGAATGCTCTGATACGAGAGATCTTGAAGCCAGGACGAATGACGGTGGGTGTTTTTCGTTGGGTGCGATTGAGGACTACGTCCAAAAACCTGTAAATGCTAGTTAGTATACAGACTGCACTTAAAACGTTTGAAAGCAGATTGTGCTTGGATTATGTAGATATCAGACGTACTCGTTGGCGTTTGGCACTGTGCCGATGTCTTTCCAGGTGACCTTCATTTTGCTTCTTTCCAGACTCTTTTCGAATACTATTCTCTTCTGATCTAGACAATAAATGTGCAATAAACACAGACTCTGATCAATCTATTGCAAACCGAAAAGAAAAGAGGGCAAAGAGAGCAAATGAAAGAGAAAGTGAAGTCTTTGCTCAGCTTCGCAGCTCAGTTGGGACTTTTTTTTTCTCGCCGCACAAATTTTTTTTTGAGTCCCAACGCTGGGCGCGTGTGTTTTGAGAGTTACGCAAATATGTGTTTAGAATCACTGAGATGCGTGCGAGAGATAACGCACCTGTGCATGAACTACTCGAGACAGGTGATAATTTACTAGGACAGTGCTGAGACAGTACAGTATCAGAATTGGTCAATAAAATCTACAACATCAGAGAATTGAGTACAGTATACAAGCATTGAAAATTAGCACTCAAGAAGAATGTCAAACACAGATTCAGGCAACTCAACGCCGCGGCCGCGCGGGATCCTGAAAAACCCGCCGCCGCCAGAGCGATATCATCAAGCACCACCGCCAGTTGACCGCGAGTTGCTGCTTCACAACACCGAGATCAACGCGTCGCAGCATGGTGACCGCACGAATGTGAAGATCAAGCCGCTAGAGAAGAAGTTGATGGCGGTGGATCCGGCGCATGATCGTGGACACACGAGCGGGACGCCGCTGGTGCACGCTGCGCACTCCGAGGCGCCGACGGTGTTGTACGACGGGCTTGAGGTGGACGAGGAGACGCGAAGGAGGCACGAGGCAGCGCGGTTGAAGTGGGACGAGGCGAACATCTACCTGACGGAGCAGGAGCGCACTGCGACGATGAAGATCACGGAGCCGAAGACGCCGTATGCTGCCTCGGTCGATCCGTCAGAGCTGGTGGACTACGAGGACAACGGCGAGCTCATTGGGCTGACGTTGAACGGGATCAACGGCGGAGAGGGCAGGGCGATCGCAGGATTTGATGTGCCGGACCTGGATCTGGGCGAGCCAGAGATTGACACTGCAGTGCCGACAGAAGACTCCAGGATCCTGATTGATCCCGCGACGAGGGCCAGCGAGAGTAAGGATGAGAGTATGAAGGACGAGCCTGTTGAGAGCGAGGAGGAGAAGCATCGGAGGTTTGAGGAGATGCGGAAGAAGCATTACGAGATGAAAGATTCGCTGAAGATTGCGCAGGCGCTGGCTAATAAGAGTGTGGATGGCGATGATGATGCGGAGGATGAGAGTGAGGATGGTGATCAGGATTAGGAAATGGAGGATAGTGTATAGTAATTACGTTGAGTAATGTATCGTTACGCTGAAGTGTGGTAGGCAGATATAATGTCAATTGATACTAATTGACTGTAATGATTGTATTGATGCCATTGATGTAAATAAATGTTATGGATTGTATTGATTCTTATTGATACTTCTAGATTGTAAATTGTATTAATGCACTGATGTACTGATGTCAGATATATAAAATGATGTACAGCTCCTCTGACACCCGGCCTTCAAAACAGTGTCGTTAGACTTCCGGCCGGGTTCTTATAGAAGCTAAAAACTCGCTCTCCGCAGCAAGTAATTAAAGGAATAAATCACAACTAAAACACGGATATAAGAGGTAGTTAAACGTCTTGGTCATAGTCGCACTGTCTGTTGCTGCGTGGAGAGAGAAGAGAAGAATCTGAGAATTTTCTGTTAAGTAGTAGAGCGAGCCCTAGTTACCCTATGATTATATAACACGCAACTAAACTAAATTGTAAGCTGTAGTAAGGGTGCTGTACCGCCGAGTATCCGTCTGTCGGAAAATGGTTATGCGGATAGCGGATGTGTCGGAAGCGGAGACGCTCGGCCACGCGTCGGCGCGTTGATGCTAATCTGATAGTGGAGAGTGTTGTTAGTGAATGTAATCAGAACAGTACCATAAATGCCAGAATAAACGCAATTGAATACAACAATATAATACAACAGCACAGTAACAGTAAGAGGAAGCTCGGTATGATGTCAGATAGCCTGACAGCATGTGACGAGTTCGATAGTGGCTCGATTGGGAGAGCAAACCGGGGTAGAAGTGGATACATTGTACACGGATAGCATAAAGAGTGCTAAATAGCATAGAATAACATTATGTATTACACATCACATACACAACTATTATCTAATACATGATTAACAATAATATAAGCAAAGTGGTGTGCCAACCTTCTTGTGGGGTTGTTCGCCAATCACCCGACCACAAAATTTAAATCGCCCCCGCCCGTCGGTTTTTGTATAAATATTCTCATCTTCCTGGTCTGACGTGTTTTATCTTTGTAGTATCGTCAGTGTTCAGTATCACTATTCAGTGTTGGTAGAGCAAACAGCATAGACACGCTAGAGCACATCTACTATCTTCACTACTGTCATCTATCATCTATCATCTATCGTCTATCATCGCCATTATCGACTATCTACTCTACCATCTACCATCCACTATCATCTATCTACTATCTCACTCATACACTTCTGATCCTCTCTAACATCATCACTACTACCATGGGAAACGACCCAAAAGTCCGTCAGCTCTCCCTCGAAGAGTTCCAGCAGCGCTGCGCTGCCCGCCAGCACACTGAACTCGACGACGAGTCCTTCTTCAACGCTTCCTCCCTCTTCTCCCTTCCTTCCTTCTCTTCCTCTTCTTCTCCTACTTCCTCCTCCACAACCACATCATCTCTGCGCCAGCGCATCGAACAACAGAAGATCCTCGTCGCCAACTCCCTCATCGATCGCTATGAGAAGCTCTTCTTCTCTGACAACGTCGACCCGCGCTCCACTCCCATCCAGCGCTTCTTCCCCGAACCCCTCTTCGACCCTGCTGCCCACGGAGCTGCACCAAACCCTGAGCTTTTCGACTCCGTCTCCGCGACGAGCCCGCTCGCCGCCGTCGCTGTCTGGTGCCGCGATCTGCGCCGATCGATGTTCCTGGAGAACCAGGCAGCCCGCACTAAGGTCTGGGACCACTACTCCCAGGAACCCGCCCGCAAGGTCGACCAGCACTCTTCTAAAGTCCTCTCACTCTACGACCGCCTCAACCTCGACAACTCCTCCTCCTCGTCGCCCGCCCTCATTCATCCAGACCTCGCCCAGAACCCTACCCCCACGGTCTTCCAGGCCACCGCCACCGCCGCAGCTTCCCAGCCATCGCCAGTCTCCCCCGCCGCATCGGCCGCGCCATTCTCCTACATCTTCCCGACCACCACAACCACTGACTCTGCTGCTTCGCCAAAGAGAATGCCCTTGCTCAACCCGCTCAACTTCGCCGATGACATAGCCTATCCCGCGCCGTCAGACCACCAGCTTCGTCGCTGTCTAGAACACACTGGAAAGGGTGTCTGGGACTCCTTCGGCGTCTGGCGCTGTCTTCTTCCCAACGCAGACGGATCCTTTGCAGACATCCACGCCCCGGGACGCACAAAGCTCTTTGATAAGTTCGATGACTACCTCACCTGGCGCATGCAGCGCAACACCTCCGCCCAGGAACCCCTCGCTGCCCCCCCTGCCAAACTTGACACGAACCCTGTTGACTCCGTCTTCGACGACTTGCTAGCCGACACTGCATCGACCCCCACAACCCTCTTCTCCTCCTTCAAGCCCTTCTTCTCCTTCCACGAAGACAACTCAAACCTGCGCAAAGTCGACAAACCCTCCCCGGACGCCGCCATTGTCAGCCAGTCCGAGTCCGTATCGCACGTCTACGACGGTATCTCGGGCAAGACCGCTACCATCCGCAAGACCAGACGCGTCTACGATGATAACTCTGTCGTCGAGGAAGTCGTTCGCGATGAAAAGTAATCTTTATACTCTCTCCTTCTCTGCTTCTTTATGAAGCGTAAAATTGGTATTTATGTTTTTCCTCATATATGATATGTACATGGCTCTGGTGTTTTTATCTTTTTTTGTATTTGTACTCATTATTCATTCCTCATGCATTGAACATTTATATACATTAAATACATTGTTCTCAAATATATCTTACCCGCCAAGTAAATTATAAAGCCAGTTCTTGTTGACCACCCTCGCGTCGTCAGATCCAACTACTTCAAACATTCGACTCTCGACATTAACACCCTCGTCAAGCACGCAGATATAATCCCACCGAGATCGTCGTCGTTTACCCGTCGCTGACACTGCCGCCCTAGGTAAAAACCACACTGCTTCATCATCTACCTCGCCTCCATCTGAGTCCAGAATCGGGATATCATCTTTTGTGGGATGTAAAATAGAGTACGCGGCTACTGGAACTGTGTGCGCTATCGATGATGGATTTAGCAGCAGCGCGAGGGAGTTGATATCAGCTATACAAGCTAATCTATCTGCGCCCATGAATGTAAACATATGCATCACACTGTCCTACTCTCAGTTAGCTCTAGCACACGAACGGATAAACTTGAGTTGAACATACAAGATACGCCCGATCATCCCTCTGCGCAATCACAACAGCAACACTCTTGCCCCTCAACGCACCCCTTCTCCGTTTATACACCTCATCCATCCTCCGGCCCCAACACCAATCAAGCTGAAACTGTTCAAGCGCACTCGCGCCCACAAACATCGCCATAGGACGCCACGCACACATTCGTCCTCGCGCAACACTTCGTTCAATAAACGAGGATGGAAGACACGGCCATCCTAGCGCACACGCCTGTGTCACTTTAATCGCGCGAGAGGAAACACTCGTCGAGTGTGCTATAACCGCGACAAATTCAAGTTCAGAAAGTACTTCATCGCGCGGCATGATCATGAACCCGGTTGCTCCTGAAGAAGTTCTCTTTGCCGAAGTCTCGAATAAATCAACTAGCCCATTGTCAAGATACATCCCGCCGTTGGCGATAATCATGCTCTTGATCGCTCGGTCGTCGATAAACCCTGTACTTGCGAAAGCGCATCGAGAAAAGATCTGAGTGCTTGGTTTACTTGGCCGCGACACAGCAGCAGGTTCTCGCAATTCATAATACTCGAGCAATTTCGCAATAACGCTCTGCTGCATCAACCCGCCAACCTTCTGCTGAAGAAACTGCACTTGATGTGGAGATTGTTGCACTTTCTTAGAAAGTCGCCGTGTTGGCGTGTTTCCGCCTGTTGATCTGCCAGTCGGCGACGATGATCGTAAATCAATCGTGATCGCAGTTTGGCCGCCCACCCCATCGCGCGATTGAAAGATCGAACTATTGGCGCTACTCAAACTGCTGCTATCAGTGCTCTTTGTGCGCACAGCAGGTTTACTCAGTGCAAATACGGCTTTTGGCATGAATCGCTCGATCGAGTCCTGAGGACGATCAAGCGCTCGCGCAACTTGAACCGGCACACAACGCGCTCGATACACGGCAAACTTATCTCGCGGAATGTAAATATTCGCTAATCCGATCCGCGTCGTAGCTCCTGGTGTCTGTGTCCGGTTGACGATCGGCGTTGACCCGCGTTTTACAATCACCTTGCGCACTGTAAGTGATTTGAACCCTCGCACACATCCAGTCAAGTCCTCGTCATGACTTCCTTTTTGACTATCCGGACCTGCATCACGATGTAATTCAACAATCTCAAGTAACCCTTTCCAGTCCTTTCCAACCTCATACCCACGCACAACATCCCCCACGCGTAAATCCAAACTACTAATATGATGCGCAGCAGCCTCTGTAATCGAGCCATCGTCAAATCTCACACCTAGGTACTTGCCATCGTTTGAAACGCGCGTGGTGTCAAGGATCGTGGCGGGGAAGTAGCCGGCTGGAACACCTTTCCAAAACGCGAATACTCTGTCTGGAGCTGTAATAGCACTGCTTAACTCTTCGCGATTCGTAGTATCTTCAACATTGTCTTGTGCTGGCTTCGTGATATCTGGTGAGTTGACGACAGAATCACCGTACTCGTCACCAATACTGCTTGAAGTTCTAGTACGTGTTCGAGTACGTGCGTGCGAGTTAGTCAAGGACTGTATACTCGCGGCCGTGCTTTCGTCGCGATACTCCTCGTCTTCCACATTATCACTTTCTTCTGTTTCGGGACCATCCTGGTATCGCAGACTACCAGAATCTTCATTTGCTTGTACTTGCCCATCTATCTGCATCTTATCAGCTGCAATATCAAGCACTGCGCTTCTTCTGAAACTATCTCCTGAAATCGTGCGATTGCGTTTTCCCGCCCTCACCGGTGACCCCGCAGCAGGTATAAAGTGCTCCTCAGCAGCCGGCGGAAGCGGTAGATCAATTTGTACAAACGGCGACCCGCCGCTCCCATTAAGCGATTTTCCTCGTCTCTGTAACATCGTAACTCGCTTAAGTGGTGATGGTATAACATTAAGCGGCGATGACTGAACCTGCTGCAATTGTTGAGACTCTTGACTGTCAGGAAAATCGAAAATATCTCCCGACTTAGCAACAGCATTCGGCTTCCCAACTTGCTTCGCATTCCTTTGTATCGTCGTCGCCATAATCTTCAACGTCAGCGTCGGTGGCATATTCATACCACCATTCTTCTTACTCAGCTTCCGTTTTCGAGTAGATGGTGGTGGTTCAGAGTTCTGCTCGCGTGTACTTTTACGCACAGGTGAAATCGCGTCACGCGCAAGACGAACGCCTTCGGCTGTTGAGCGTCTACTTCTCTGTTTATGCTCTTCAAAATTGAGACCCTGCGGAGGAGTGCTTGTAACTGAAATAGGCGGAGAATCCTGTATCGCGGGAGTCGTGTCGTCAATCATTTGATCGTCAGCTGCATGTTGCGGTAAACTCTGACTTTCCAAAATCTTCTGCGTCTCCGCATTCCGATCATCCTCATCCATCTCCATCATCGACACATCATCGTCATGCTCATCATCCTCATCCTCCTCGTAATTTTGAAAATTCAGAAATCGATCGGCTTCAACTTGACTTATCCGCTGCGTATTAACCTGTGCAATCCTTGTCTCAAGATCCAAAATCGGTTGCGTATCAGCTAAAATTTGCTGTGTATCCAACGGCATCTGATTCTCACTTTCGTTATCATCACTCTCGTCACGTCGGCGCTGTGCCCGCCGCCGCCGCCGCCGTCGTCGTCGCCGATCTTGCTGTGTAGAGTCATGGTCGTCGTCGTCTTCGGAGCCGGCGTCTTGAGATGTTGCCGGGACACCATCGGAATCAGATACATGCGACAGATCTCCCTCAGATGCAGTAGGCGCGGAGTTGGTGGCACGTAAAGCTGTCGTTGGTGTAGGCGGAATCACATCATCGGCATCGTAATCCTCCATTTCTGCTCCTTTTTGACTTATATTCTCTTGAGTCCCTGAACCTGCAATAGTAGCTGCATGATCAGACGCATCCATGGTTGTGTGAGACAACTTTACTTTTGCAGTCCGCAAGCCCTCCAGAGCCATTCGCGACGCACGCGCGCCTCGGTTCGTCTCAACTGGCCCTCGCATAAACTCATCATCAAACGACTCATCCGCTAACTTTGCTGTTGCCATTGAAGTGCCAGCAGAAGGCGCTCGTGGATTGTTTTCGTGGATGTTGAGGAGTCGTCGACGAAGATCGGCTGAACCTTTACGAACAAATAATGGCGACTCATCTGACGGATTCACAAGTGCCGGTGCATTTGAAAACGCGAGTGGTTCAGCTCTACCCTCCGGTGCGACAAACCCAGCCATTGCACGCGTTGGGGTAGATTCAGCTACTACAGTCAACAACTGCCGTCGCGCGTGCACAGGCGTCTCTTCAAACGACAACGCGTCAATATCTGCATTTTCAATCGGCCGTGTAGGTTTCTTCGTCGAGTCCTCAAATAATGGCGACGAATAGTTCACATGTCCAAATTCAGCTTGACTGCTCATAGCTTGTCGCCCACTCGTGGTCTGGTTCGCGGGCGTAGGCTGTGGCTCGTGTCTCTCGTCGTCATCTGCGTCGGCTGGCGTGCTGTTTGCAGTCGCGGCGGGAAAGTTGTGCGACGAAATCGTGTTACTCGGATCGTCAGAATCAGGAATCTCAGGCCGTTCGTCCAGTTGCGTCTGCGAGAGATGCAAGTCCTGAATCACAGCCTGCGAGGGACTCGACGAATCCAGTGTGATCGTCTGCTGCTGCTGCCTCTGTTTCCCAACTCTCGGCAGCGGTGCTACTAGATTCGTTGGCGGCGGCGACACGTCCTGGCTTTCCTCATCTTCGCTCACCTACTCACATAAATCAGCCTAGTTTACGTACATTCATATATAATACACACATAGTCCGGATCCATATATCCCCGCTTCATGCGCGCGATATCCAGCGAATCTGGCATATCTGACGATCCCACAAGCACCATCTTCTTCCAATAGAGACAAAACTAGACCGCGACAAAGCTCACGAATCTGTCAATCTGCATCTAGAATATATTCACTTGGTCAAGGTATTTATTGGTATTCAGGATTGCTTATCGTGTTGAAGAAATACTCGTTAGCACTCTAAACACGTGAGCGACGCGAGGTTAAGCCTCGATGAGTTTGAATTTAAAGTTTACGTGCAAATTTACTGTTTTCGTTAAATTTGGTTTGGTCGTTAAAAACAGTTCATAGCAAAACATTTGAAGAACAAAAGACCCAACTCCCAAAATGCATATTGCACTCAGAATTATACAAAAAAATAATAAAACAAGGATAAACAGATTAGCGACGAAACGAAATATAAAAAAGAAGTGAACAGGGCTCTCAACGAGTATCAGCTCAAAGCTCTTAGTAGTCAACTGCCCAGCCATTATGCTCCAGAAATTGCTAATATCAAAGTTAGTTCAATACACTGAAGGCATTAGGCAAAAAAAGACTCACCTCACAGGCAGATTTCAGTCCTAAATTCGGACGAAGATCTGCTTCAGTCAAATGCTCTCTTGTGAACGGATCAAATGCGTGGTTCTTAAGATGCTCAAGCAATACCGAACGTTCAAACGACTGTCCGGACTTGCTCATTACCGGGTCGTAAAATATATTGAACGAAATCGGATCAATCATGTAATCCGGAACGTCGCGTTTCTGATACTTTGAATCAGATCGCTCAAATGTCTTTCGCAGAAATTTCATCTTCTCGTCCCGTTCATATTCTAAAATCTCCTGAATCTCCTGCTTCTCATGATCGACAGCGTTCTCATCATTCATGGCATCGTTAATACGTTTAGCGTAGTTGGCTTCTAAAATATCAAGCATCTCATTAAGCAACGCCGACTCACGCTCAAGTCTGCGCTCTTCCTGAATCTCCCATCGACGCTTCTTTGCATTTAAAACAGTCTGCGCAATAGCTTGGGTAGACGGTGACCGTGTTTTCAGAGCGAGCTCGTAAGCTACTTTGCTGGATCTGAGAGCCTCGTTAGGACGGTCGAGTGCTAGCAGTGCCTGCGCTCTCTGTATCTGTGTTAGTCTGGAATCTGTAGCAAGTAGTAAACTGTCCTTACAAAGAAGTTTGCTTTCACTATTGACAAGAGTGTTAAAAATGAATCAAAAGAACAAAATTGCACTGATATCTTACTATTTTCATTCGAAAGTTCGAGAGCTTTGTTACAATCATCTAGCGCCTCTTCGTATTTGCTAATTCGCAGGCGACATAAGGCCCGCTATATTCGCTGTCAGTTTGAGCTCAGTAGTAGAGTTTATTCTCAGCTTACGTTTGTGAAATAGACTGGATTCGACGAATCTTTGATGATTCTAGAGACAAATTAGCCGGTGACAGAATTCGAGATAGCGGTGCACTTACGCCTTGGTGTATTCTTTGATAGCTCCTTCGTAGTCTTCGTGGCTGAAGAGAACATTGCCAGCCTAATCACGCCGTTAATTCAATCTCACACCTAAGCATAATATACAAACACACCTCTTTGTGCAATTCTGACTCTGAGGGATGCATTGTTGTATACGACTGTCTTTGTGAAGGCTTCGGGCCAGAGGTAGACAGTCGAAAGCTGTAATTATAAATAAAGAGTAGCACTAGCGCAGCAACGAAAACAGCTCTGAGATAAGTAGGCAGAATCGGAAGCACAAAAACCACAAGGATAGCAAGCCCAAGGCGAAATAAAAGCGGGTTTGAAAACGGCAAAACGTCGACTTGGAGCGGGAGGCAATTGGAACGATTCCTAAGCACGAGAGCACTAATTAGCCTTGACTGAAAGGTCTTCAAAAACAGTATTACTAAGAAATAGATGCTAGTACCCTTCAGAAATCGTCAATAGCCAGAAATACTAGTGAAATATGCGTTGGAGAAGAAGTGGCCCGATAAGTCTTCAGATTGCATCTACAATCGTAAGTGGCCCATATGACAGACAGCGCGTTGAAATAGCTGATACGGTTACTCGCAATGACAAGTTGTTCAATTACTGAAATATCACAGTGTTGAAACAGACTGAACAATACAGATCTTTTTCGCTATCAGAATATCAGAAACAGACAGCTCATTCCAAACACTCTGAAGAACTGGTGATGGTGTTCAAGAGAAAGCCCTGAATCCTTCCGCGACTTTCGAAGTCTTGGGTACGTTTGTTTAAGCTGTGTTGAAGTCGTACTTTTTCACGTGACTTGGGGAATGACGTTGCTTAGTCCCGGTTCAAGTGAGCCGCACAGGGGACGGAGAGCGAGCGTGGGGAAATGCTCTGAGGGCGTATATGGATTTATTGTGTTTGTATTGCAGTGTTCTTTTGATAGTATAGTATATAAAAGTCGCTAGCCAATCCAGTATTGTAGACTACTCTTAACTATCTGTATACGCGTGATAGTTCGGTATTCCAGGCACTATCAAACTCCATCGGGTTAGGGCTACTTGATTAACGAGCTGTCATCAATGCACAGTTCTACTCAGAGTGACTTATATATAAGAATAAGAAAATGTAAAGAATAAGAAGAATAAAAAGAAACAAATCCAATACGTAGCGTGCCAATTAGAGAATCGATATCGGTCGTTCTCAGACTCGAAATCGGATAACTCAAAACGCAGAGGATACTACTAATTCCTAATCCATAGCCCAAATCTCATAACAGCAATACGTAAACACCCCTCCAAAAGTAGTTCAAAGTCCCTTACTTACTCCACTATCCGTAATTCAATATTCTCAATTCCTTTGCCGGTGTAGTCTGTCAAATACCGGCTCTTGTACGTGTCCCATAGTCGTACAAGCTCCTTCACATACCTATCATGATACACCCCGATTTCTGCCTCAGTAGGATGCGCAATATGAGGGACTGGAATCGGCTTACCTACCACGAGCGTAATCGGTCTCCGGTATGGCATCAAACCCCAATCATAGTTGAACACTCCGCGTGCATGAAGCAACGGCAGAGTGAATCCAGCAACTTTCTTGATCATCGTCTGAATCTTGAACAGCAGCGATGACTCATCTCCACGGACTTGCTCGTAGACTTCATTCTCGCCAAAACTCAGGATTGGGACAAGACATGTAGGAGGTGCGTCAAGTGCGGGTTGATCTTGCATAGCTAGACGGACAAAGCCGCGACGTTTCTTGAGAATCAGATCGAGACGGCCGGGTTCGGCGTACAATGATTCTCCTGCGCCTCCGACGACAATACATATTGACTGATTGTGTTTCAAAAGATTGCTACATGATCGACGGGAGACTGATGAAATTCCTAAAGACAGTAGATACTCTCGATAGAGCTGTAGAATTGTTGTCAGCATGAATTTTGATAATTAGCAGTGGGTACTTACAGGAAGACGGAAATTTGACTCCAACGTGAGAAGAGAGACAGGGATTCCCGGAAACAACGTTTCCCATCCAGCTCCTTCAGTTCCAATCGCTCCGAATGCACCAAGGCCTACTATTCCATGCGGATGGTATCCAAAGACATAATGTGGCCCGACTGATGGTCCCAGTTTCGTACTCTCATTAAGTTTCTGCCCGTTACCATTTTCCCTGATATTTTCAGCAGCATTTGAAACTTTGTCATCTTGCTCGTTTGCAACATCGATCGCAGCCGTGTTTATGCCGATAAACTTTCCAATCCATCGCTCGAGCGTGCCACTTGCCTCGCGGAGCTGGTTCGGGAACGTCGGCTGCAGCTCGACTTCGCGGTGAATAGTTATAGGAAAATAGTCGCAGTATAGACGGCCAAAAGGTAGGCGGCGCATGAGAGGCGAGCGACGTCTTTGGATCTCGCCATTTTCGCCGGTCTTGTCAAATGAGAACACCCAAATCAGATATGCGAAGACGAACGGCCAGAAGGGCGGGAAAGCGGCAACAAGGAAGAAGAGGCCGAGGCAGTAGGGAATACCGATTGTGTGACTAGTAAAATAATCATGTCAGTCATATACACTGTAAAAATACAAGGACATAGAGGTGCTCCTACAAAAGAACGGCAAAGGTTTGTAGCCGGCGCTCGAGAGGGATATTTAGTGGAGCAAAGCGAATTCGACGAGGTTTCGAGCTGCACAAAGAGCTAGAGTGAGTGCTATGTTTTTTTCTTAAAGACGATAAGCGTAATAAACTGTCACTGTCTCACTTTTTAGCTTGCTTAGAAGACGGACTGGATCTGGCGGTGCCGTTTGGTTGTTTTTCCTGATCCTCCATGACTTGTTGCGAGCACGACTGATCCAGGAAGTAGCGGTGCGATACGAGAGAGAAGCTGCAAGATAACAAATACAACAGTCACTAAGCAGCCTAAAATATATGTGCAAGTATCAGCGCTTTCGAAAGTCAGACAGTGCCCGCTGTGAACAAGACGAACGCGTGAAGTGCTGATCAAAGCCTGATCTGCCCTATCGCGCTTTTAAAGCAAGCCGATCACTTCAGTGCGGCGGTAACAAAAAGTTCCGGATCCAAGCAAAGACATTGTTGAGTTTGTGTTGTTACAGAGCAGTTCTTATTGTATAATGTCTATATATTCATTACCTGATTGTAAAATACTTTATACTGCACATTTACGCGATAAAATTACAGGTGTTATTTTACAAATTGACTTCCCAATCAGGCAATAGGATCATGTTGTGGTGGTAGATTTTATTGACGTACAGTAGTACAAGATACAGCAAAATTACAGAAATCCTAACTTCTTCTTATACCAATTATTGAATTTCCTTCAGATCAGTCGTCATTCTTCGATGTAAAACATAAATTCATATATCCAATATTTCAACCTTCCTTGTTATGATCCGACCAGATCATAACTTGGTGATATTGCCAAAGGGTTAGGTGTTTGATTGTAGTTGCTTCAGCAGTTTTCAGTTCTTGTATTGACCTATACACATCCTCAGTTTCTTGATTATTGTCGTCCACTTACGCTTCTCTGTTTGTTTGATTTGCTGGTATTATTTAGTGATAATTTGACTAATCAATTCACACACAACCGCAATGAGCAGCGAAGCTTCTCCTAAATCATTGTCGCCGGAGGCACCTAACAACAACCCCTCATCTTTCCTTTCGCAAATCACTGGTGCTAAGGTCTCTGTGAAGCTGAATTCAGGCGTTGAATACAGAGGTGAGCGTTGTGTGTTTCACATTAATATGCTTGAGAATTTCTCAAAGAACTGGATCAAATCAAGCTGTTTTGGTGTGGTTCTTTTGGATTTCAAGTTGTGACAGGATCTCTTCAAATACTAACAGTTTCCCGATATCAGGCGATCTTCAGTGCGTTGATGGATATATGAACATTGCTCTCGAGCAGACCGAAGAGTATGTGGACGGTGAGCTGAAGAACCAGTACGGCGACGTCTTTGTCCGTGGCAACAACGGTGAGTTCTCTATTTCAAATTCTTTCGCTAGTGATGTGTATGACAGTACTAACACATAAATAGTTCTTTACATTGGTATTGCATAAAAAGATTGATGATTCTTGATTGTAAATGAGTTTTATGAGGTGTACGATAATGCGCAGTTAAGTCAGCATGTACAATATTACACAACGGCTGTGAATGATATATAAGAGAACAATATACAACATTCAAATTATAGAGATATAGTGCTGTGCTCTACGGTATTGGTCTTTCAATGGTCCTTCAATGGTCCTTCGATGGTCCTCAGAGAAGCCACATTAGCAATGCCGTACTCTGCTTGGGATATGAGAATATACACTACAGCGTCTACACCAACACACTATAACCAGTTATTTCCTGAATAACTACTGCATCTCCACTCCAAACTCATTATCCTATGAACGTGTAATAATACTCTAGTCCTCTTTACACCGCAAGCTGTAATTCTAGAGACGACAGAGCGATACGCTTCCGTCACAATTAAGGTTCGGGAAGCAGGGTGCCAGACGATTGCAGCAACTGCACAAGAGACAATCAAAAATACACGAAACTGTCAACTCCGCCACCCTCGGGGATCCCACACAAGCATGTCTATGCGAATATTATTCCGGGATCAACCGCGGACGCTGTTGCTGGTCACGGATGAGTACGCATTGACGTTCTCTTACGCGGGAGACGGGGACGCTGATCGTATCCAGTCACACGCCTCGGAGAAGAGCCAGCTTCACGACAGTGGCTCGCCTTCTGGCACTGGGTCGCGGGTTCTTGTGGATTTTAGTCCGAGAGCAGAGATAGACTTGACGCAGTATCGGCCTTTGTCGTCCTTGCCTTGCTATGGCTGTCTAGGTCTGATATCAGTCGACAACGACGTTTTTCTTGCTGTTATTACTGGCGCATCCAAGGTCGCTGAGCCTATTACCGAGACCGAGACCGTATATAGAATCCATGCATTAGAATTTTACTGTGTTTCCAGAGCAAACTGGGATTTCACGGCTTTGGATCCAGCTGGTAACCCATTGGATTCTGCTGGCATGTACCCTGGCGACAACTTTGATCTTGCAACATCATCCACCGGCGGCGGCGGCGCTGCGGTCAATCCCAACTCGGGAATGATCGAACATCCTTGTGTAGCTTTGAAGAAGCTACTCACTGACGGAAGTTTCTACTATTCGAATGACTTTGACTTGACAAGTCGCTTACAGTCACGGTCAGCCGAGCCAACCTTTGATATCGAGGGCTTTGATGAGACCTTCATGTGGAACTCATTCATGATCTCCGAGCTCGTCAAATATCGCTCGCATTTACAGCTGCATGAAAAAGAATCGCTTGACCAGTCTCGGTTCTTGACTTCTGTGATTCGTGGCTTTGCAGAGACTGTTCCGACCCGGATAGACGGCGTTCCTGCTTCGTTGACAATCATCTCCCGACAGGGATGTCGAAGAGCTGGTACTCGATACAATGCGCGTGGTGTTGATGATGAAGGAAACGTTGCGAATTTTGTTGAGACGGAAACTATTTTATATACAGGAGAGTACTGCTTTTCTTACACTCAGATTCGTGGCAGTGTACCAAGTATGATTTACCTTCGTTTGTCTGATCGCAATGGTCTAACAATCCTTTTTTTAGTATTCTGGGAACAAGATGTTCAACTTCTCAGCGCAAAAGTTAACATCACTCGAGCATTTGAGGCCACACAGCCCGCATTCATGGCGCACTTTGAACCCCTTGTCGCTAAATACGGTCCAGTACATATCGTCAATCTCCTGTCTGCCAAGCCAGGCGAGCAAGAACTCACTCATCGCTATCGTCAGCACATCAAGTATGCAACCGAGGGCGCATTATCCGACCAGCTGCGAGAGACACGGTTTGACTTCCATGTTGAAACATCAAGAGCTGGATACAATGCGGCCAACCGTATCTTGCGGTTTTTGCAAGATGATGCAGATGAATTTGGATTCTTTTTGTATGACACCGATGCGAAAGCTGTACTAGTTGAGCAAACTGGTGTGTTTAGGACAAACTGTCTTGATTGCTTGGATCGCACAAATCTGATTCAACAAATCATCTCTAAACTTGCTCTAGAGCTACTCGTGCAACAGAAAGAGATTATGAGACCAGGGGATGAACTGTGGAGACGACATTCAGTGCTTTGGGCAGATAATGGAGATCAACTATCAAGGATCTACGCTGGAACCGGTGCACTCAAGACCAGCTTTACGCGTTCTGGCAAGATGAGTATTGCTGGTGCTATCGCTGACGCAACCAAATCCGTGAGTAGAATGTACATAAATAATTTTGTTGACAAGGGGAAGCAGAATACTATGGACTTGTTGTTGGGAAGAATGGAAGGACAAGTACGGGTAGTGCTGCATGATCCAATCAATGACTACGTTTTGGCGGAGCTCAGCAAACGCAAAGAGGAGTTTACTTCGTCAAAGGAGATTTCGATTTTTGCTGGAACGTTCAATCTTAACGGATGTCTATATGATGGTGACCTATCTCCGTGGTTATTCCCTCCGGATTCTGGATTCGATTCGCCAGATTTGGTGGTGATTGCGTTCCAGGAAATCGTTGAGTTGACTGCGGGACAGATCCTTAGTGCTGATCCAGGAAAGAGACAGTTCTGGGAGCATCAAGTATCCCGACATCTGAACGCTAGAGGTAGTTACGTACTGCTGCGTTCTGGGCAGCTTGTTGGAACTGCGCTATTGCTGTACCTCAAGACCTCTGAGGTAGCTAATGTGCGAAATATTAATGGTGCAGTGAAGAAGACTGGAATGGGCGGTATGGCAGGAAACAAGGGAGGAGTAGCCTTTAGCTGCGACTACGCGTCAACCAAGCTATGCTTCATCACTTCTCATCTTGCCGCTGGATTGTCAAATGTCGAAGACCGAAACCACGATTTTCGCACAATCAAGAGCGGAATTCGATTCCCACGAGGAAAGACGCTCAGCGATCATGATATGGTGATCTGGCTGGGTGATTTCAACTATCGAATTGATCTGCCGAATGAGGAGGTTCGAAGACGGATTAAGGACAGTGATTTGGACTTCTTGTATCAGCACGATCAATTGAACACGCAAATGACGGCGGGCAAATCGTTCCCTTATTACAACGAGGCAGCGATTACGTTTAATCCTACGTACAAATTTGATAACAACAGCGATAACTACGACACTTCCGATAAAGCGCGTGTGCCAGCTTGGACGGATCGAATTTTGACGAGGGGATCAGGCATTAAGCAGATGGTGTATAATAGCGCTAGCTTGAAGTTTTCGGATCATCGACCGGTTTATGCGTCGTTCTCGGCTACTGTTTATACTATTGATAGACAAAAGAAAGAGAAGTTGAGCCAGGAGTTGTATGCGAAGAGACGAGGATACGTGGGAGAGTTACTTGATTTGGACGCTGAAGATAACTCAGGGCAATGTAAGTATATGTATTTGAATCTCAGAGTACAAGAGAGCTAACAGAGATGATGTTAGTACCACCACCCAGCACAGACCGACAGAAGTGGTGGTCAGAGGGCGGCAAGTCAGCGCGGGCGAATGTTGCTCCACCACAGCAAAACATGATTCTGAATCCCAGTCGACCAGCGAATCCGTTCACGCCTACTTCAGAGCCTGATTTCATTTCGAGTGCACGACGGGGTTCGTTACCTTATAGTACTACGGCTGCTAGTACACTTGCTTACCATTCCTCTATAGGCGAGAGGCAACATGGACGAGGACCACCAATTCCGCATAAGCCTACGTCGATGTCGAGCACAAGTATTCATTCTTTGCACACACTACCGTCACAGTCTCCGGTGAGTGAGATTCCACCTGCACTTCCTCCGCGCACAAACACGATGACATCGACTATGAGTGGCAATGGGCTGTTGGATGACGACCATGATACACCATTGCAGACATTCACGGGTAGCGGCAACAACCGTGGCTTAGGAGGAGTGCTTGCGGGTGCTGGAAGCAATGGCGGCAGTGGAGTAAGAAGTCGGGCAGGAAGCAATAGTAGCACTGGCAGCAACGGAAGTTTTTCGTTACATCCAACGATCACTGCGCGACGAGGAGATTTTCCTAGTCCATCGCTATCGAAGACGCATCCGACACATGAATCAGCAGCTACGACGATGTCCTCAACGCCGCCCCCTTTCCCTCCTCGGCCAAGCAGCACTGGATCTAGCGCTTCAATGACTCTGCAGCCGGTCCGAAGCATGCCAGTGACGATGAGCTCTGGGATGAGAAATTCGTTCGAGCCGTTGCGGCCGATTGAGACTACGCCGCCTGCGCTGCCTGCGCGACCACGGTACCCAGATGCATCATTTGGAGGAATAGGACCGACGGGCAAGCCGATTAGGTCGCCAACTGGAGGCCTGTCGCCAGTGCTGGCACCCAGTAGCAGCACGCAACCTGCACTGCTCGACGACGATGATGACGATGAGATGTTAAATTCGAAGTGGAAGGCGTTGGCATGACGGAGGGGACGGAGTAGTGGTATTAAAGAGGGTGGTTGATTTAGGGAGTAGCATGGAGGGAGTAGTCATATAAGAATGGATGATGTTAGAGATAACTAAATTGTAGTGAGCACAGTGAGAACAGTGAGAACAGTGAGCGTAGTCAGTGAGTCTCTCCCAGGACTGAAGTTCGGGCGAACTTGGCCAGGACGATAAGCCGCAGTTGGCTGTGCAGACACCGCCACGCCCATGTGGTTGCGGTTGCCCAGACTGATTGGCCACAGCGCGTGGCTACACATCACTACGCGACCCTCAAATTAATGTCAGCCAGCGGGGCGATGGAGCGGCGTCTGGTGCGGCGATCGCAGAGACAAAGTGAATGAGTGTAGTAAAGTGAGAGCTAGATAGAGGTGCTAGACTGGGTTGCTAGACAGGGTGTTAGACAGGCCATTGGACAACTAAACTACACAAGAGCGACTGTATTACGCACTCCGCTGGCCAGACACTGCTTCACCACTTTTTGACCGCTTCTTGACCACTGCTCAGTTGTTTCCTTCGTCCAGCATCCTCGTCTCGTCCGCGAATATCTTCCCTGCTACCAACAGCATTGCCCCCGTGCGCACTCAATTGGCGTCCGCCACCTCTCAGGCCTGTGCGTGTTTCCTCGTCTCTTGCCCTGCCGCTCTCGCGAGTTGTGTAGTCCCTCTATCGAGCTCGTGATTGTGTCTCGGTCCGGCCTGGTTTGCCGTTCCTCGTGTGCGTTTGTGCTTGCGCTCTCCATCGCTCTGCGTCTGCTCAAAGTTGGCTATCGGCAGCATCTTCTTTTTGTATTTCATTCGTTCCTTTGCTGTCTCCTTTACCTCCTGTCCCCTGCCTTACTCTCATATCGTCAAGTGTACCTACTTGAGCAATGTATGTGTCCCCTCTTTTAATGACTTTCTCTATCAATTATCTTAACATCCCCGCCCAGGAAATTCGGCAAGTACTTGGCCAAGCGTCAGCTTGAGCTTCCCGAATACTCAAGCTACTTCATCAACTACAAAGGCTTGAAAAAGGTATTCATTCACTCTCTTCCCTGCCCACCATCCAACGATCCTCTATTCTAACGCAATTGTCATAGCTGATCAAATCACTCGGTAAAGATCCCCAGACTCCGCATGTCCGTCCTCAAAATACCGAATCAGCCCTTCAAGCTCATAAAGTTACCTTTTTTTTCAGACTTGTATGACCCTCTTGACTTGCCTATTTATCCCCTGATGCTAACTACTCTCCGATATTAAGGAACGTGAACTCGAAAAGGTCAATGCATTTTACCTTCAGAAAGAAGCAGAGGTACGCTACTCCACCTTTAAGTCTCTCATTGAGCAGATACTTATTCCCAACTATTTTAGTTAAAACTCCGTCTGGCGGCATTGCTCGAAAAGAAAAAGACCGCTAAATCAAAAGTCGGTGCTGTCGTCAAAACCTCGGCGACATTCATTGCCCTCTACGAAGGATTCGCCCGATTCAGACGAGATCTGGACAAGCTTGAGGTATAGTCATTCTTAATACTTCAAGATGTGCATCCTCACTAACTTCCATAGCAATTCGTCGAACTCAATGCCACTGGATTCTCTAAAGTCCTCAAAAAGTGGGACAAGCGCTCTAAATCCCAAACTAAAGAACTCTATCTTTCAACCGCCGTCGAAGTTCAGCCCGTATTTCATCGTGAAGAAATCGCAGAATTATCCGACCTTGCAACTACAAGTCTTCTCGAGCTCGAAGCCTGGGCCGAAGGTGAAGATGTCAGCTTCGATCACAAGCTCTCGGATGTATCGCAGATCGAACGAACAAACGAAGAACTTGATATGGAATTTTTGCGCAGTATCGCGAGAGAATCAGAATCAGCCATTGAGGAATGGATCGCCAAACTGCAACAGGCTCCGGATGCCCACGAGCGAATCACAAAATTATTTTTAAAGAGTATATCGTCGGACGCGTCTGATGACACAATACGATCTCTATATCGAACTGGTGCCGTTGATCTTTTGGTTAAGGATGACGTGAACGACCGATCGGTGCTCCATGAAGCGGCTATTGTTGACCGAAACGTTGTCGTGGAGCTCCTACTTTCACAGTCCGAAAAGATAGCGCTGGATGCCTCGGTGGCTGATATTTATGGGCGTACACCTTTACATTATGCCTGCATACATGGAAGAGTTAAAATGATCAAGCCATTTTTAGATGCCGGAGCTCTCATTGATGCACTTGACCAAGACAATTTCACAGCTCTTCTCTTTGCTATTTCGCAGAACCACGAAGGTTGTGTTGCGACTCTCTTGGACAATGGTGCCCGGGTTGATCCAGCGAGTGAACAAGATTATATTCCTCTTAGTATTGCCTGCCAGCGGGGTCTATATTCTATTTCCGAAATGCTCTTGCAGCACCATGCGTCAATCATGGCTGACGCAGAGGGATTATACCCGCAGCATTTAATTGCCCAAGCTGGTCATTACAAGCTGATCCCACTGTTGAAGAAGTACTGTGCAGACATTAATACTGTCGATAAACTTAATGACTGGATTGCCCTGTTCTACGCTGCTAGTGAAGGCCATGTCGAGACTGTGAAAGCTTTGATTGATGCTGGCGTCGATCTGTCATTTGTGGACAAGAAAAATCTGTCTCCAGTATATTATGCTGCATGGGAAGGCCATCTTGCCTGCATGGTGCTCTTAATCAATGCTCAGCAGGCTCAAGGCCTCTCTCAAAGTCAGGAGACCCAGACATCTTCGCTACCTCAGTCAATTGCTATGCCGGCTTCTAATGGGGCTCATTTGGATACAGTAATTGAGGCATCACTTGACATGAATATGGATTTGGATATGTCGGATATTGACGCTATACCAGATCTGTCCCTACCTCCTCCTATATTACCTCTGAGGAGATACGGTCATAACTTCTTGGACAAGAAAACATTCATCGAACTAGTCTTTGATGTACCCAGCAATTTCATGCCCTTGCCTGAATCTCGCAGTCATCGAGTTTCCAAGTCTGAATATGCATCTTCACATAGCGTTACTTCTATCATCCAAAATTCTGCCTCTCAGCCGCCTGTCAGATTTTACTCCAACATTCCCGCTTCAAAATTGACTGTGTCCTCCAAGCTTCTAGATGTCATCCCGCGCAGTATACTTCTGCCGTTGTCTGACGACAGCCGAACCCTGTCATTCCAGGTTGAGAATATTGACGAGTTTACGATTGATTTTGAAATTTTCCCTACTTTTGGTTCGCGTATTATTGCAAAGACATCTGCATTGTCACATCTTTTTAATACGCAGACTGGAGCTGGTACTTGCACTCTTCCGCTCTTTGACCTGCGACTACAAGTTGTTGGCGACATTTCTTTCAAATTTATCGTCATCAAGCCATACCAAGGAGCGCCCTTGGAAATTACCAATTACGATGTGTACTGGAAGTCGACCAGCCAGGTTGATCAGCCTTCTGCTCCATCGTCACTTGCATCCGTCATTGGAACGAACATCAGTGCAGCAGCTAGTGGTCTCTTGAGCAGCTCACACGCCTCTACACTTTCGTTGGCATCTAGTGGTGCGATTCCTTCGAACTCTGGTTATAATGCTCACCATCTACAGCATGCACAGGTCCATTCATTTGTGACCGCCTCCTCTTTATCGGGATGCTATGCGCGTGTCTTTGTGCAACTTACAAAGGATCGTGTGCCTATTATTTACCCGTTCTGGACTGTCGATATTGGCCAGTACAAGATTCCGCTGTGTCAGCTTACCTATGAACAGTTTAAGAGTTTTGGATCTAGCGATTCGGAGGCATCGAAAAAGCGCGAGTGCCTTTCTTCTGCTTACAAAGCCTCAGATGCATGCGATTTACTTTATAAGTCGTACTTGTCACTGGCTGAAGCCCTTGCACTACTTCCTCTCGATGTCAATCTCGATCTATGCATTCTTTACCCGACCCTTGTGGAGAAGTCGTACTTAAATATTACTTCTGCGATGTTGGATTTGAACTCTCAGGTCAATGCGATATTGAACGTCGTTTTTGAACATGCGCGAAAAGCGCGGCGCCGCACTGCTCCTGAAGCTACCGCTGCGGCAGCAGCTGGCTTATCAACATCCGATATTCTGCGCAATCGATCGCTGGTTTTCAGTTCGTACCATCCAAATGTGTGCACTGTTCTTAACTGGAAGCAACCTAACTACCCGGTATTTTTCTGCGTCGACGTTTCCACCGGTGCAGATGTGGCCAAACCTGTTAGCGCGCATGGCTTGCCTGTTGATGAGCCCGAGGATAGGCGGTGCAGGTCGATGAGAGAGGCTACTACATTCGCTAGTAGCAACAATTTGATGGGTTTAATTTGCGACTCTAGATTACTTGTGAGTAGTGCTTTTCTTTCTGTTGTGCAGTGCACGTACTAACTTTTACACTAGAATATGGTTCCTGCTCTGATCGACAGTATCCGAGTATCTGGACTAGTCCTCGTTGCCCAGAACCACGATTCAAGTGTATATAACGGTGGTCCTGGTATTGATGGTGTCAGAGATGACAGAGTGCTAGAGTTTAATGAAACTATTGACATGTAAGCTCTGTACTATAGAAAGTTTTGTCTGGTTTGTTTCTTGGTTCTCCGCTTTGTATATGTTTACCGCAGGCTGCAAGTCTTCTATTTCGCTTCCCTTTGTTTTTAAAGCACAGTTGAGGATTTGTGATAATGGTTAGTGATCGTTGTGTTTTTGATGAGCATTGAGTAACGGTTTTATTACTTTGATATTTTGTTCTCTGTATATACATATAGAATTTTGTCTTACAGCATGCACGTAAACTGCTGTAATAATGCATTTTTTGACCTGATTCAGATTAGACTAAGAACTATTAGCACAGAAGTCTAGAAATGCATGTTCTTGTGTCTATATAGCTGTACTTGACATATATACTCGCCTCGTTTGATTCTATACACAAAAAATTACCCAGAAAAATTACAATCTTAAAAATTATCTACAATTTCCTCTTCAACGCTCTCATCAGCGTTCTTCTCCTGCTTCATATCGACAGCCAAATGCGACGCGTTGTTAAAATCGACGATATCGCCTGCGATGACGTTTTTGCTGGATCCGAGTTTGATATTGACGATTGAGATCGAGGTGTTTAGTAAGCCTGAGATGTGTTTTGTGGGGATTGAGTCGGAGAAGGTGAAGCCGCGGTTGTGGATCAGGGTGTGGATGAGAGATGATATTGCGCCTGTGTTGAGGATTAATTTCTGATACTTGTAGAGATAGAGAGGGGTGAGGGATATTACCTCCATGAGAGACAATTGCTGTCCGCTTGAACCCAGCATGCCGTGCTTCTTCTACCATGGCATCCCAAGCTTTCATCAACTTCCGCTGAAATTCTCGCGTATCCTCCCCAGCACTCTCGAATGTTTGTTTGCGCTGCTTCAAAATCCCTGCGGCAACGCTTGCCTTGAATCCTTCAAGATCACCAAACCCTCGTTCGCGAAGAAGATATGTGACGTGGTTTAGTTCGGACGGAAGGGTATCAAGGTGATATTTGAATGCAGCATCGCGGGTTTGGATGCAGCGTTTGAGATCACTTGTCCAGATTGCGTTGAATGGTATTGATTTAAGGACGCGTTCGCCGCAAAGAGTAGCTTGTTCAATACCTGATTCATTGAGCACGGTATCTAGATTACCGAAAAGTTGTTAGTCGTCTTGAATATCAGAAAAAGAGTAAGGTTGGTGGGTGAGGGAGTACCTAGATGCCCTTGAATGATATGTCGTTCATTCTCATTAGTTCGCCCATGACGAATAATAAACACTTGTAAAATCGACGTATCATTCTCCGCCTGCTCTACTAGCTCAGGAATACTGGGTTTAGGAGGTGGAGGAGGTTTTGCATGTTTTTTTGTAAAGATATCCATAGATAGCTGTTGTGTATGGACGACACTAGAGAGTATAAGCGCTTTATTTTGTTGGTTTGCTTCGGGAGTTTTTACGCGTCGTGTGCTGTTTACATTTAAATTGCAATGTAGCAACCAGTTCTACATCGAAGAATTTGATTTATAGCATTTTCAGACACAATGTTTTACGAATATTATTTTTTTTAAAATTTTATGAAATATTTCTGAAATTGAATCAGCAAATATTGAATGCACAAAACTGCAAAAGCTCCAGCTTTAGCTGGTAATCGCAATTTAGGAGAGGATTAGGGTTCTAATACAGCTGTATGAAGCAAAGGTATTCGATCAAGAGTGGGAAGAAAATTGATCGTTGACGATTATGATCTTGATCTTTGCAAGTGGAATTACTGAGTAGATCCTTAATTTATAAGGATATATTCAGTCAGATATCGTCGCTATAGAACAGGATAGCGGAAACAGAAATTATTGACATTGATCCCCTGATTCAAAGTCGCAGTCTGATCTAGCACTATCTGACCCTCAAATCTCTCATTCTTGTCAATCAACACATTTCTGATCCTTTCCCTCATTATGGCCCCTACAGCAGTACCTGTCCCCTCTTCGCCTCCAAATTCAGACGGAGAAGATGTGCAAAACTACCGGATCGTGGAAGGCGAACAGATCAATGCGGACGAGGATTTGCTAGCTGACTTACCAGACGATGCCGATACTATCGAGTTAGTCCAGCTAAGAATTGCTTCTATCCCCGCGTTGAAGTTAGATCGGTTTACAAAGCTGCAGAATTTATGTCTGCGCGAGAATCTGATCGAGACAATCGAAGGGTTGGATACTGTTGGACCTTCACTCCTCGAGCTAGATCTATATGACAACGCGATCACACGGATCGCGAACCTTGGACCAGAAGAAGAAGGAGATGAAGGAAAATGGCTAAATTTGGAAAACCTCGATCTTAGTTTTAACCAGATCAGAAGGATCAAACATGTGTCACACTTGAAGAATCTCAAGAATCTTTACTTTGTGCAAAACAAGATTACAAAGATGGAAAATTTGGAAGGATTAGATAATTTGGTCAATTTGGAGTTGGGTGGTAATAGACTGCGAGAGTTGGAGAACTTGGATAGCGTACCTTCACTGACACAGCTTTGGGTGGGCAAGAACAAAATCACCCAGATGGCTAATCTGTCTCCTCTCAAGCATCTGAAGATCTTGTCGATCCAGGCGAACAGGATAACAAAGATAGAAGGGTTGGAAGAGCTCGAGACACTGGAGGAACTGTATATTTCGCACAATGGCTTGACAAAGATTGAAGGATTGGAACACAATCTTAATCTTCACATCCTAGACATAACAAGCAATGCAATCGAACATGTCGAGAACCTCTCACATTTGGTAAACCTTGAAGAGTTATGGGCATCAAGCAACAAGATCAGCTCATTCGACGAGATTGAAGCAGAGCTGAAGAACATCAGATCTCTTGAGACAGTGTATTTTGAAGGAAATCCGCTTCAAAGAGAGAATCCTTCAACTTATAGAAACAAGGTCAGATTGGCTTTGGGACCTGATTTGAAGCAGATTGATGCGTCTATGATTACTGAATCGCAGGCGAATATGCGATGAGATGCGCAGCTGTGTTCATTATATTGTTCATATATATTTAGTACGATTACTAGAAGACAATAATAGAATAATCCCTTTAATTGCTCCTCTTATCCATGTCTTATCGCGTAGTGAGCTGTCTCTCTATTCGCTTTCACGTGAAGTTCCGTTCGTGCGGCTCCTGATGGTTGTGCAGAATCAAGCCACTCAGCTCATCGTTCCCCGCAATACTATTCAAGTAACCGGGTAAACGGTACTTCACCACTTTTCCGGGCTAGCTAGGCCATTTATTTGGGATAGAAGAATACAGCAATGTGGACTCGTAGAGTCTCTCGCTGCGTGGGCTTCAAAAGCAGCCGGCTGATGCGCACAGTTCGTACTCTTTCTCCACAGCTGCACCCTCTCAGCAACAGCTCATCTACGCCATATCCCGAACTTACCAAGGCCTCACATGCCGAAGGTCTTACTCTAGACAAAGAACTGATTCCTAGTGAGACGAGTTTTGACAATGTGTTTTTACGCGACGCGTGCCCGTGCCCTGTGTGCGTGAATCCATCTACAAAGCAGAAATCATTCTCGACACCACAGTTACCAGCCGACACCTACATCAAATCTCGACGCACCATATCTGGCACAACGGAAGATGCAGAGGATCGTATTGAGATTGTATGGGGTGCTAGTGGACAAGAAGATCATGTCAGTCAGTATAAGATATCGCAGCTTGAGATGTATGGATCACCGGTGCTGCGCTATAACAACCGTTGGAAATTTGCACGCGAGCAAGTGCTCTGGAACCACGAAATCCTGAAACCAAACTTTGTCGAAGTAGACTATAAAGACTACATGGAGAACGAGGAAGTATTCAACGACGTTATATTGGGACTCTACAGCACAGGCCTTGCTATGATAAGAAACGCACCCGCAGAAGAGGTGGACGCTGATGGCGAAATTATTGTGGAGAAAATCGCCAAAAAGGTTGGATATATCAAAGAGACATTATATGGAAGGTCTTGGAATGTGAGAGCAATTGCAAATGCCAAAAACATCGCGTGAGTATATTCTACTCCGCTGTCTTCACCACAGTCATTAACTAATCATAGCTATACCTCTGTTAATCTTCCGCTTCATATGGACTTACTCTACTATGAATCACCACCTGGAATACAACTACTTCACTGCATAGAAAATACAGCTGAAGGTGGTGAGTCAGTTTACGCAGACTCATTCAGAGCAGCTTATATTATACGCGAACGAGATCCAGCGGCATTTGTAGCCCTCACGACTTTTCCAATTACTTTTCACTACCGGAACGACGGATATCACTATATGCATAGCAGGCCATTAATTGAACTTGATCCGTATTATCGGCAATTTCATCCAGCGCTGCCTGATGTCAAGATCAAGTGCGTGAACTACTCGCCCCCGTTCCAAGCGCCGTTCGAACACATGATCTCACACTCGACGCTTGAAGACACAAATTTGACGCACACAGGCCCGTTCAGAGAGTTTCTTAGAGCATACAGAATGTTTGAAGATATAATATACGAGAGGAGTGAACAATACGAAGAGAAATTCATTCCCGGATCTGTCGCCCTATTTATGAATCGACGCGTTCTTCACAGTCGTCGCGAGTTCAAGTTACCTGAGAACTCAGAGGGAAAACCAAAAGAATCTGGAAGATGGCTGAAGGGGACATATCTAGATATAGATAGTTTCTATTCGAAATTGAGAGTTATTACTAGCCTGTGAGGGACGATTAGGGCAGTTATTTTTTCATATCCGGTCGATTGAGAATTGCTATTCCTGAAAAGAGGCAGTAGTTTAATAAGTATTTTTTAGAGAAGAATAAGGTCTATACGCATATACATATACACAATACAATACACTACAAATGAATTACAATACAGTTCTTCCTTAAAAGGGAATCAAGACTGGCTGTATGGTTCAGCCCTAAACCGCAGCATTCAACTATTTCTCGACGCCTACAAATTGCCGTACAATTGCGGAACTGGTGTATTCTATATATCTTTTAGTGACCGATTTTATTGCTTTATATTATTTCAGTAAAACAACAAGAAGTGCCCGATAATAATCAGGTAATTTTCGTTATCTAAAATCACCCACTTGCCCCGGCTTAACGCTTAAGCGTGCGTAAAGTTTGTGGTGAATTAAGTCGCGCCCTGAAAAAATCCATGACTCTTTGATTATGAATTTCTCAACTCAGATATTCAAAATCCACCCACGCTCGCTCCATTTTTTTTCTTGCCACCTTCTCAAGACTCTTATACGACTTATATAGAGTAATTTAGAGGATTGCTTGGAATAGAAGAAATCATGACGGTCAAGACGGTTCATGTGCTCGATCTTGAGAGCGGCAACTTGCGCTCACTTTACAACGCAGTCTTAAAACTCGGTTACGACGTCAAATGGGTCAAAACTCCTGAAGATGGACTTGACGAGGCAGAGGTATTATTACTCAGTAGAGGATTATTTGAGTCTTGGGCTAATTGAATGTCTAGATTTTGCTGTTTCCTGGAGTTGGCAACTTTGGACATGCCGTTACGAACATTCGCAACCGCGGATTTGTGGAGCCTCTGAAACAATACATCGCCTCTGGACGCCGGATAATGGGTATCTGCGTTGGACTTCAGGCGTTTTTCAAGGGCTCAACCGAGTCCCCAGACGTTGAGGGTCTTGGGCTTATTCCTGTCGAGCTCGAAAAATTTGATGAGACTACAAAGTCGGTTCCTCACATTGGCTGGAACAGCGCTACGGTTCTTGATAAAGATATGCAGGGTTTATACGGTTTACGGCCTGATAGCAAGTACTACTACGTCCACTCATACCGGGCTTCAGTTGATGCGGTCGTCAAAGCAGGCTGGACGGTTGCCTCTGGAAATTACAATGGCGAGGAATTTGTCGGCGCGATATGCAAAGACAACGTTTTCGCAACCCAGTTTCACCCAGAGAAGAGCGGTGTTGCTGGTCTCAGAGTTTTGCGTGCGTTTTTAGAAGGCGATACAATCTCACAAGCTGCAATTGCTGCTAGCGCCAGTGCCAAGATCACACCCGGCCTGACGAAGCGCGTTATAGCCTGTCTCGATGTCCGCACTAACGATGATGGAGATCTTGTCGTCACTAAGGGAGATCAGTATGATGTTCGTGAGAAAGGCGTTACTTCAGAGGCAGGTGGAAAAATCAGAAATCTGGGAAAACCGGTCGAGATGGCTGAGCGATACTATCTAGACGGAGCTGATGAGGTTACATTTTTGAATATTACTTCCTTCAGAAACTGCCCTCTGGTTGACACCCCCATGCTTGAAATTTTACGGAAAACAAGCGAGACCGTGTTTGTTCCGTTGACTATTGGTGGTGGAATTAGAGATATCATTGACCCAGATGGAACTAAGATCAGTGCTTTAGATGTTGCATCGACTTATTTCAGGTCTGGTGCTGATAAGATCTCGATTGGTAGCGATGCTGTGCTTGCCGCTGAGGAGTTTTATGTTAATGGAGAGAAGCTTTCTGGAAATACTGCGATGGAGACTATTTCTAGAGCATATGGTGCCCAGGCTGTCGTCATCTCAGTTGATCCCAAGCGCGTTTACGTTGCATCTCCATCAGACACTCCTCACCACACCGTCAAGACATCAACCCCGGGACCTAACGGCGAGGAATACGCTTGGTACCAATGTACAATTAAGGGAGGACGAGAAACTCGTGATATGGACGTTGTGCAACTGGTTACCGCTATGGAGAAAATGGGAGCTGGCGAGATCTTACTCAACTGTATCGACAAGGATGGCTCAAACTCAGGATTTGATTTGGAGTTAATCCAGGACGTCAAAAGCGCTATCTCAATCCCCGTGATTGCATCATCCGGTGCCGGTAACCCTGCTCATTTCTTGGAAGTTTTTGAAAAGACTACTACAGATGCTGCTCTCGGTGCGGGTATGTTCCACCGTGGAGAGTACAAAGTGTCTGATGTTAAGGAATACTTGAATGAGCATGGACTGCTAGTACGAAACGAGTCTGAGCTGGTTTTATAGAAGACTGGGCTCATAAATCGTGATGCATAGTAATATAATTGTTGTTTATTTGTAATACAAGTGCTATTTAGAACAATTTTGCCCGATTGTAGTTGCCGGTCCAACTGTACAACAAAACTACTCAATGGTGTTATGCATTGAGCATAAATATGACAATAACAGTCATACTTATGGCACGAGACAAGCAAATATTAGGGCACAAAGACTCGTGTGAGGCTCACACGCAAGAGCTCTTGTTCGTTTCTGATATTGCCCACCATATTCCAGTCTTTGCGTATCAAAATGTGCAATTCAATCTAATTTGCTGGAATCTCTCTGTATTCAGACCGAGATAACGATAAAGTAGTTGAATTTCTTGTTTGAATCAATTTTGACGCTCGCTGAAGACTGTTCACATCGCTATTCGCTCTGGTCGCTCCCAACAATCAGAACCGGGACACTTTTTCGATCGTTTTTATCATTTATTCGGTATATTCGCGTTTGAGTGGATCCATAGTAACGGACTGTACATAGAGTTTACAGCAAGCAGCGCAGATATCAGATCCGAACGATGTTGGCGCAACCGGTCTCTCGTACACCGTCAATTTCTAATATGGCGTCAACAATGAGCGCCCCATCATCAGCACGCGCATCACCGCAGCCAACATCCAACAAAAAGAACAGCAGTATCCAGAGCTTTGGCTCTGTTAGTGGCAGCGGAGTTGCTGCGGCTACACAGGCGAATGGACAAACTAATACAACGCCTTCGAAACCGCAGCGACCGGCGCGCCGGATTGAGATAGAAGCACTAATGAACGATTTCCGACGCGTTTTGGGCGACAAGTGGGGCCGTTATCGCGAAGTAATTACTGGCTTTCTCACCGGAAAGCTCACGCGGATTGAACTTGAAGAGGAGCTTTCGCAGATTTTGGAGAAAAGCATGGTGCGTATGCATAATCAGTTCTTGCTCGCCAGTCTTGCAAACTCACTTCGCGATCCACCGCCGTCGACTAGTGGCCTTCCTGCGTGGAATACTCGACGAAAAGATGCGCCTTTACGGTCTCGGATGTCTGGAGATCCTGTGGTTGCCAGATTAAAAACAGAAATCATGGGATTTACTCCGAGAGAACGAAGGAGAATTAAGGCTATCACAAAAGTATGTCAACTCAGTCGTTTGAGGGAAGAGGTGTCTCTAACATTGCTTTTAGGATGGAGGAAAGAAAGGGGAAATACCGTCTACACTCATTTTGAGTCGGGAAGCACGGATGCCTCGTGTTCCTGTGTTTAGCGATAAGGACAAGTCAAAGACAAGTATGATTCATCAGGAGTCTATAATGAGATTAAAATAACTAACAATATCACAGATATTTCACAAGACATCTTTCAAAGCTATCATCTGCCGCTGTCTTCAGAAACATTTGAGCTTCCAGACGCAGATAGTTTACGTACTCGACTTATGGGAATTGCCTATGAACATGGTCTTTTAGATGGAATATCAGACGGCGTTCCCGATATCATTTTGGCCGGATTGGAGTATCATTTGCGCGACTTTTTACAGCAAGTTTTTGACCGCGTTCGTCCGACTAAGCATAAGAAGATGTCTGAAGTGCCGTTTGTTCCTTTAATACCTCCTCAATCAGCTGTCCAGGTAAATGGAGATTCGCTTTTGCACGCTATCAAATCGGGTACCAGCAATTCAAAAGAAGTGGTGCTACGGAATAAAGAGAAGTTTAAGATAGAGGCCAAATCAAACGGAGTCCTAGGAAAGAAGCGAAAACACCAGCATGCTGAGGACGAAAGTATAATCACTGCCGAAGACATGGCTCTTGCTTTAGAACTAGTACCGCACAGTATTGTCGAGCCTAGCGGACCGATGTATCGACTGTTCGACGTCATGCTTCAGGATGAAATTGACGATGAACAGCCAAGTCCTGTCGCAGAATAGAGGGCTTGAACCTGATTCGAAATCTTAGAAAGTCTCTGTATATTTATTAATTGTTGGGTGTGAATCTGCTAGGTCATAATGTGCGTTCTGGAATTTGGTTGGTCGGTCGGTAAGGGAGTATAAAATGTATATTAGATTTTACTTCATAAATAAATATTGCAATCGAATTGATTTAAGTACGTATTTAGATTTGTTTTTTATTTCTTCTATTCGCTGTATATAGTACATTTCACCTATTTTGATCCCACACCAACTCTATATAATCTCTAAGCAGTCATAGGCGGAAGAGAAAACGGATATCCGCGGTTCTTCATCCGGAAGACAAACATGAGAACGCTAAACAGACACCAGACGATTGTCACCCAAGTTCCGATCGAGAGCAGCTGTTTTGTGCTATCGGTCATTCGAGGTGCTTTGATTGATAATGAAATAGCGCCGAAAGCCATAAATGCGTAGAGAATAGCAACGATCTGAGTCTCGAGACCGTACTGTTGTTGGAACGAGGGCGCGATGTAGGTTACACCGCCTTGCTTGTTAGCCGCGACATAAGGGGTGTGTCGGATATTGTTGAACATATGGCCAGATGTGAACATAAGGATAGCAACTAGCGAGATGCCAGCCCAGACAGTACGAGATTCGATGATAGGTCTCAGGAAGGGGTAAACATAGCGGAAGCTGCCTGCGATGATGATCACTCCACTGACGAGCATGCCGAGCATGCTGTAGTCGGTGGGCCTGTGGATTGTGATCTTAAGTCCAGGCACCCGGGACTCAATGAATCGAGCGACAGATCCAGGCATGTCAGGTCTAAATTTTGTAAATCAGTTTAGAGACTTTTAACTAAATAAGTTCAGTCGTAGATAGACACTTACACTCCTTGAAGATCAAAGACATGAGGAGCAACTGGTCCAGCGTTGTCGCCCTCAGTGGGACCATAAACCCACATATTCGGCGCGGTCTTCAACCCCAAATTCTGGAATGTCTGCTGTCCATCCTTGAAATCCAGAACGGTGAAGTAGAGTCCGCCGCCGCTCTTGGGATGCTCCTTCCTCCACGACTGTGCTACCAAATGGTAATCCGGGGCAAACTGTCTGCAAAGCTGGCAACCCATTGAAGGAGCCTCGGCCGTCAACAACACCACAACAGCGTAATCTCTCGGAGCAGCTATCACATCGTTGAAGTTCTTGTCGGTGAGTCGGATCAATCCAGGCTTGATCGAGCTCGACTTGAGTAGCTGATCCATAAACTTCGAGTCCTTCACCACCGGCCCTGCTGCTGCCGCGACAAAAGCAGCAAAAACAACCAGCAAACTCACTAAAAACTGTACATTCCGCATATTGAACTGATTGAAGCTGTTTCTGGCACAATTGCTCGCAGATTGTCAACAAACTGGACAGAGTCCCCTTAGTGAACACGTACCCTTAGAAACCCTTGAACGCGTAAGGCAGCCTTAGCAATTCACGTGACGTATATTACGTAAGACATTTAAAGTTTCGCTGTGCGGCTCAGCTGTTGGCCTGGCGACGGCACATAAGTTACCCGGATTGGGCTCATCGCAAAACAAAACAAACTACTGTATACAACGCGCACTCGCTTGCTGAGCAGTAGCTGGATACCCAAACAGACAATACACTTCTAGTTCACCTTATAACAGGCAACGAAGTAGCTTATTTGTTTTGCTGGAAGATTAATATGGATCTCGCTGAGCTAAGTAATGTATGTATCTACAGCGTCGAAGTATACTTGTGTTCATAACTAATCAGCAACAACAGGATTGTCTAAGGTGCTATATCGAGCACGCCAATTCTGTGAAAGACAACACACAGAGTGAGTTTGATAATAAACTTCGTCAAGAGGAAATACGAGCTTTGTTGCTTCAGAATCACGCGAGCTCTGCTGAAGAAGTAACGATAATGCTCAAGCAGGAGATCAAAACGATGAAGAGAGAGTCCCAGGCTACAGCAGCAGAATTGCAGAAAGCGAACTCGAAGGTTTCAAAGAAGCTTAAAGAGTCTCAAGTACTTGCACATAATCTCACTGCTCAAAATGCGGAGACTGTTCGAAAATTAGAACAAGCTGAGAAGAAGTTCTTGGCTGCAACGCAGCGAGCGCAGGAATTATCCGACAAGCTGCTTGAAGACTCGAATGAGATTGAGACTGGAATGGAGAAAACTCAAGAATTTCAGAAAGCTTTACTAGAGCAGAAATACAAGTATAAGGAGCTTCTTGAAGAAAAACTGCAAATCGAACGCGAGTTTACACAGTTCAAGTTCGAAGCGAATAGTACAGCAAAAGGCAACGATAAATCTTCAGCAGAGAAGAAGGCATTGGAGAAGAAACTGCACGAGGCGGAAGCGATGGTTAAACTAGTAGAGTCTAAGATCACAAAGTCAAATGAAGAAAATGAGTCATTGAAAGCCCGCGTGAAGGAATTAGAACATAATGAGAAGCAGAGTTCCAAGTCAGAAAAAGCTTTAGAGAAAGACAGTGCTGACAAATTCAAACGACAAGAGAAGAAGTTTAACGAGGAGATTACGGCTTTGAATGCCCAGCTGGCGAAGCAAACTACACTAACTGAGAAGGCTGAGAAAGAAACCACCAAAGTGAAAACGCAGCTGAGCGCGACGCAGAAGAAGCTGGAGATGTTGCAGGCTAAGGTAAAGCACAGCACAACTACTGCGGCAAAGAAGGGAGGCAAGACAGTGTCTATTGAGGGCCGTCCTGCGCCAGCGCTCTTGTTCACTCCCGAGCCTGAGCGTGTTGGCCAAAGTCGACGTGGAAAGCCGCAGGGAATGGTGGTTGAGAAGTCCACATTCTCAATGACACCATTCCTGGCAAGACAAACATCAGCTGCTCCGCTTAGTCCACTTGATTCTAATGCCGGTAGCCCAAAAGCTCGTCGAGAATCGGCGAAGAAGACGAGAACAATTGGCACAAAGCTTAGCAAGCAGGCGCCTGCCGCGGAGAAAGATAACACTACGCATGCTAAAGAGAGTGAAGCGCCAGAGAAGATAACAGAGGCCAATGAAGAGAAGGAGGCATCAACTCAGAAAGTGAGTGAGGTGCCAGTTCAGACTGAAAAGCGGTCAGTCAAGTCTACGACCGCAGCAAGTCTTGCAGCGCTGGTTGCAGAGGAGCTGAGTAATCCGGCAGTGTCAGCTGCCGCCCAGAAGAAGAAGAAGCGGAAACTAGGCGGTGCTAGACCGACTACGCTATCTGACGAAGCTCAGGAGGTTTCTGAGCCTGTGAAGCGCGCGAAGGTGTTTGGGGATGGAATGCCGAAGGTAGCAGCGCCGGTTGCGCAGCGATTTGCGGGCAGCAAGGAGATTAGTCCTTTGAAGAAGAGGAACGAGGGTCTACGGAATATGTTTAATCTGTCTGGATAAGGTATCTAATCTGGTAGAGGTGAAGATAGTTGCGGATATTGTATTTCATAATTGCTTTTCTCTAATGCATTTCTCGAGCTCTTACTGTGCTCTTACGTACGCCATCGCCATCGCGATAGCGAATGACGTAGGTGGAGGCAGATCACGCCGCGCAGAGCATTGGCGCATATCCGCACAGCTGTTTGTGTGTGCGGTTGCCTCTTTTGACGATGTTTCGGCCGAAACTCGCCAGCGCAGTAAAATGATGGCTCAGCGGTGTTAAACGCGCCCGAGAGGGGCATGCTATGAGCGGTATTAAAAGCACTGGAGGCACTGCGTCCATGGTTTGGAAATAACTAAAAGTCAGCAGATATTCCAGGTTAGTTGCTGGGTTCTGTGTTTTATTCTGTGTTGTGTACTCTCTGTGTGTCTACGATTGTGTGTTCGTGTTCACAAGATGGTCGCTGAATCAGAACACAACTCGTCCTCAGACAACGAAGTCGTCGATCTCGAGGCAAACCAGCCCTCTATCTCAGAAAAAGACAAACAAAGCCATCCTTCCTCAATTCATCCTCCACAAAATGAGCAAGATCAAACACAAGAAAAGCCGATACCGCGAGGACCACCGCCACCGCCTCTCATGGATCTCGACAAAGGCCATGTTGGCTGGGACAGCTTCGACGACCCTAAAAACCCAAAGAACTGGACAACAGCACGCAAATGGAGGACCATGAGCTTGATCATCGTTGCTTGCTTCATGCTGCCAATGACCTCAACCATCTTTGCGCCAGGCATTCAAGAAGTCATCGATGAGTTCCACGAAACGAGCTCCGTCAGACAGACACTCTTTATCTCAATCTTCATCTTGGGCTTCGGCTGGGGTCCCATGATGATCCACGCTCCCCTTAGCGAGCTCTACGGTCGCAAAATTGTCATCACCTGCTCTAACATTGTCTACGCACTGTTTAATTTGGGATGTTCGTTGTGCCAGGACAGTAGCTCTCTGTTAGCTTGCCGCTTTCTGGGTGGATTCTTTGGTTCGGCTGGCATGGTCGTTGGTGGCGGTACCATTTCTGATATGTTTCAGAAAGAAAAGATCGGTGGTATGTATTACCTTATAAATTCTTGTAAAAGCTCATACTAACTTGTATGCTGAACAGGAGTATCGGCGATGTTTGCCCTCGGTCCCCTAATGGGTCCCAATCTTGGCCCGATTATCGGTGGATTTATGGCCGAAAACGTTGGGTGGCGCTGGTGCTTTAGATTTCTTCTAATCCTTGGCTTTGTTGTAACTGGAATCTTCTATCTCATTGCAGAAGAAACCAATGCCGCTATCTTGTTGCACAGAAAGGCGAAAGTACTGCGAAAGGAGTTAGACCGTCCAGAGTTGGTTTCGAAACTGGATATCGGAAGTAAGCGAACTCCTCGGCAAGTCTTTTGGTTTGGAATTTCTAGACCAATCTCACTACTTATCTTTTGTCCTAATGTCACTTGTCTTGGACTGTACACCGCCATCGCTTTCTCGTTTTTATATATCTTCTTAACCACCATTCCTGAAGTATATCAGGATCTCTATGGATTCAGCCCTGGCATGACAGGTCTGTGTTTCCTTGGTATGGGCTTGGGTCAGCTAATCGGTATCTTAACCGTGGGAAGCACCAACGATAAGCTTGCCAACCATCTCACCAAAAAGAACGGCGGAAGACGCGAGCCAGAGTTCAGACTACGTCCCCTTCTTCTATCGTGTATATTAATTCCGGCATCGATGTTCTGGTACGGCTGGGCTGTTGAGTATCATGTTCATTGGATTGCTATCATCTTATCGATGGTACCTATTGGCCTTGGTATGGTCTCTAGTATGGTCCCTGTACAATCATACTTCATCGAAGCATACGCTCCATTCGGCCTTGCCGCTAGTGCAACCGCCGCAGGCAATTGCTTTAGAATGACCTCGGGAGCATTCATACCTTTAGTAACCACTCCTCTATTTAATAGACTCGGACATGGTTGGGGTTGTTCGTTACTAGGGTTCTTGGCTTTGTTTTTATGTTCTATCATGGCCGTTGGGTTCATCTACTACGGAAGATCCTTGAGAGAGAGATTTCCGCCTCGTTTATAAACTCGCATCAGTTTTTGCATAGTTGGTTTTCTATTGGAATTGATATTTAAGTGTATACATTATTTGAAATTGCGTTGTTACATGCTTAATTTACAATACAATCTGTCGTGCTTCAGGCGCTAATTTACATATAATACCATCCACCTCTCCTGAGCTACACTAATAATCTATAATTTCTTATTCGGCAGGTTTGTTACCGTTTTCTTGACTAATAGACTTTAGCATCTCGCTGCAGAACTCTCGAACCGGTGGTCGTAATTTTCCCAGGTACCTAAAATAGTGTCAGTATTCCCTTGTTTACAATCTAATAAAAAGCGAAACATACTGTAATGCAAAACGACCCAACTTTTGACGGTCAGGATCATTCAATAGAATCCGCAGTTTGTACAGCATATCGTTGGTAAGTTCCGGCAAGTCTGACAGAAATCGTAGAAAGACTTTATCCTTCACATCCAAAAACGGAATAACACTATCCATAATCTTCGACGTCCAAAATATATATGGAGAATTGGCAGCTGAGCGAGCACTCTCTTCTGTTTCAGAGTTATCGCAATTTTCAGACTGTCGGGCTTTCATTTTTTCGTTGTACCATTCCTCACTTAACCACATGACCGCCACCTCAACTCGTTCTCTAAAGTTTGCCGTGATGTACGCAAACAGTTTCTCTCGGACAAACTGAGTCATTGCCTCACTAACCTGCTGAATTTGACTCTCAGTCATATTACTTGTCTGTAACCCTGGTATACCTCTCGTGCCTAGTCTGGCTAGCAGAACCACCCATATATCACCACAAATTCCAAAGCTGTTTATATCTTGTATGTCTTTGTTTGTCTTGCTCGATCCATTGCTTTCAAAAACAGACCGTTCGATATCCTCGCCAGCGATAAATAATCGTTCAATGCATTCCTGAAAAATCTCGAGTCGTTCTTCCTCTGAGAGAGGCTCACGAGGCGACAGCGCAAAAGACTCGACATCTGGTGAGTATTCACGATATTCATTGATATAGGCATCGTCTTGTTGTGGATTCGCTGGCTTGTTGTTGAGTACTGGCTGAAACTGATCAATCAACGCCTCAGGATTATAATCATCATCGTCTTCATCTTCATCCGCGTCGTATTTGTTAGGTTGTGTGGTAGTTTGATGAAGGGGTGGTGGGGGCGGCGGGGAAAATGAAGGAGATCGGGCAGCGGCATCTGGTGGCTCATAATCGTCTGGTTCGTAGTCATCATCGTCATCGTCTGCATATGGAGGTGAGATAACTTCTGGAGTAGAAAAAGGCTTTTGTGGTTCAAGTAATTTCTCAATAGTTCCGTCGTCTTCAATCTTGATCACTTCAGGAGGTGGGTAGAGCTTGCTATATCGAGTCTGAACAGCACGTACTGCAGCTTCAATTGACTGTAGGCTATTAGCTGTCATGCCTGTTAAAGCAATCTCGGTCAATACATCAACTGGAAGAGACTTGACATCAAAGCTCCGCAGCGGAACTTTCGTTTCAATTAGGGTATATAAAGATGCAAATGATGTAACGCCAGGCTCTGATGGAGGAGTGGGTGAACTGGTTCGTTGACGTTTGGAGGGACTGTTAACAGAAGAGTTGGCAGAGCGTTTGCGCATGATCTCATCTGGAGACATATTCTTGAACGTAATCAACTGACGAAGATACATGTCGATTCTGGGTCCATACTGGCTGGTAATCGAGGTGTTTCTGAATAAATTAGCATACTGATGGCAAGCCTTGATTTCAAAGCACTTACTTCGTTATGTTGTCTAAAACAATTCGTAAATTTTTCTCAATGCAGCGTAGCTCAAGCTTCAACTTAGTAGGATTGGTTGATGATAGACCGGCGGAGATGGGATCAAAGGTGAGGATGCGGGTGAGAATTTTGCTTACTACGATAGAGCGAGTTTTGACGAGTATTCCTAGAGCATACAGAGTAGCACTGAAAATGGATTCATTTCTAAAATAACAGTTAGCTTGATATACCTGGCTTGGATCGAAATTGTAAACTTACATCTCGTCGGCATAGAATATGTCTAGTAATCGATCTAGGTATCCCTGGGCTTCTGCCTCTAAAGTGTTCAACGACAATAATGGATGATTCAGTGGAATAGAAGTCAAAGAAAAGTTGGCAGCGTCCAGCATCTACGTAGTCATTTAGCAATTAGCGATCAGGAGCAAGAAATCAATCGAAAAAGAGACGTACTCGAGGATCTTTTGTTCCAGGTGTTTGGGCAGCTACAATGCGCTGGGCAAATTTGATGCATGCCACATGAATACCAACATTTTTGCTATCCCATAATTGGATAACCCGGTTCTTGATAGCCTTCATCTTTTGCCATATGTCGTCGGCCGTCCTGTTTGCACACCTGCATAGTCCGTAGTCAGTATATATTCCAGAACATGAGTTCTCAGCATTTGGAAAAGTTTGCAATATACGTACACATGATTTAATACAAGGGAGTAGATCGACGCGGCACAAGGAATTGCGTACTTCTGAACCTGCAAGTTTTCATCTTCAACCAGCAGCTGTATAGTCTCGAGACAAGAAATCGCCAGACGCTCTTTCTCAGCCAGATCTACTTCAGAAGACGAAAACCCTTCGACTAGGATCGCACAAGTCCACTGCCGCAACAGAGGCACAGGTCGCTGCGCTATAGGGAGGATTCCCTTGATAATTTGGGGATAGTACGAGGCATCTTTAGATACGAGCTGTCTGGCGTCGTTGAGCTGGAAGATCTGCTGCTCGACAGTGAGCTCCGTCATTGCGTAACGAAGATACAATTACGCCTCGCACAGCTGGAGCAGAAGATGAGTTTATGAAGCAGATAGCAGACGCCTTCGCCTGTTCCGTGCTCTGTAATTGAGCAACTACTGAGTACGGAGCATGGAGTATGGAGTCCTGAATGTAGGTGGACTTGAGTGAGCTATGGAACCCTAAACACAGTGAGGCTGGAAGTTCTACGCCGAAGAATTCGCACAATCACGAAACTGGAAGGGCTTGGTCTCCCAACTCTCGTGGCCAAAGTTTCCTTCCTTCTTCCCTTCTTTTCCTAGCAATCGGAGGTTCTAAGAGCAGTTTATGAATAGTTTGTATATACAGAAGTGCTGATTTTTTTGTTTATTGCGGATCACGTATTTGCTAAACCGAGTCTGGCGCCTCGGCAAGGCATTGTGTGCTGCTGTACTTCACAATGAGCGTGAACAGCGTCAACGACGACGATGACCCTGGCCAGCAAATCATTCAGCAGAAGGCCATCGTCTTGCAACCACCGATAATACCACACATCACGGAGAATTTCATTCCGCTCTCGGATGTCGTCACAAAGTTGGTCGAGAACACCTACGCTGATCTGGTCAATCTCCTTGAAGCCCTGCGGGCATCAAATGACCTGACCAAAAAGCGAAAGCTCTTCAATTTTTTAGTCCATTCAAGGCAGCAATATATTAAGTTGCTCGTGCTTGGACAGTGGGCGAGAAGTGCGAAGGATATCTCAAAAGTTATTGATGTTGTCGCTTGGCTGAACGGACAAGCAAACTGCTTCAGCAATGCGGTAGTCCAGCTGCAGCTAGTCAAGCAGGGCCTTGGTGGTGCAAGGTAGAATCCTTCTAGATTGTGGTGATGTGATATTTGTGCTAGAATCATGCTGACTTTTGTCTGATCTACACAGATTGCGAAATCCAGACATTTCAACTGCGCTGGAAGTATTTGTTCTCGGCGAACCTCGACTATCGACAGTAAGACAACAACCTCCGCAGCTTCCGAAAGAAATGCATGGTCTAACACTCTGTCTAGTTTAATCTCATTCCTCCAAAACCTCTGACTGCACGACAAATCCTCGACGCCCTTCATGATCTCAACGTGTTCCTGTCCCTTCGGCTTTCTCTGAGCAACGAAATCCCACCTCAGTTTCAAAAATACAAAATCGCAAACGGTCGAGCGACATTTACAGTTGAAGGTGAATTTGAAGTGGATTTGGGTATTGCGAGTGGTGAGGCAGATGCACGATTCTTTTTGATTGATTTCAGATATATATTCAAGCCTGAATCTGGCGTGACCCCGGCTATCAGAGTTACTCTAGAAAGAGTAGGAAATGACATTCTGGCAACAAAAGGACTTAAGGGGCTGTACGATTACTTGCGTAGGGCATTCCCTGAATTCACACTGATTTGTACGCGAAGTACTGACTGGTTTCTAGATAACTTTACACTTTCCTATAAGCTTCTGATATTAAATCAACAATTTTCAAAGCTGGCTAGCGGAGTCTGGGCAGGTACGCTGTCGATAAATCACTATCCAGAACGACAGGCAATTTCTATCAGCTACTGGACCGAACCGGCATCAAGAAAATCCATGGCGGAGTTTGGAATACTACAATCACGAGTTTTAGGAGTGCGGTGGATGGCTCCTGATTTTTCGCATGAGACATTTTCAATAGATCAAGAAGAAATTTCGGCCCAAACAGCTCTTTCGCAAGTATTAATATACCATATCCAGCAGCTACTATCGACTATTTACAATGTGTATATGACCTCCGCTATTCACACATCACTGCCTTCATTGATCACCGCGGTTGATGATTTGAAACTACGGATAGAACTTACACCTAGTTTGACAACATATTTGACAGTGGAACATTTGACAGGAAGAATGATTCTTCAAGGAACAACAGACTTGATACAATCAGCAGAGAAGACATTAAACGCGCAGACAGATCTTGGTCTTGTTCCACAGATAATATGCAACTTGCGACATCTTTCTGTGCAACGAGAAATTGAAGACTTTGCGCGATCCGTGGACTGGGAAATCATCAAGGTTTCAAATATCAGACCGGAGGATATACGACAACGGTTTGGATCCGGCGTGCGACAAATCAGTACTATCCGCCAGCGGGATTGGATTGCGGCGTGGTTTGTTGCTATAACAGTTTCAGACGGTGCAATAAAGCTTTGGCTTACGCAGCTTCAGCCTGCTGACAATGGATGGCGTATTGCGTTCAACGATGCAATTGATGGACATGCTCTAGATATACTGTATTCACGACAGAAGCTGACTAGTCTGGCAGCACTGGCATCGGCAAGAATTACATTCCATGTCATTGCTTCGTGTCTCAAAGAGCGCGGGATCAAATATGAACTCGTTCGTGCTAATCCGACTCAGCCATCTGATCTTGAAGTGTCTTCGCTGCGGTTTGACTTTTCTTCGGTCGCGAATCTATCTTGGGCTAAACCTGGCTTCAATCTGGATTTCATACCCGGCGCGTCTCCATCAGAGAAGAGTACTGTGATTGTTAGTGGAAGCATGGAAGAAGCTGCTGCCTTAAAGTCTGTGTCAGTCAACTCCTCCGATGTCGAGATTGATGTGCCAAATGGGAAGTTTAGTCTCAGGTTTAATGTTCCGCCGGCCTCTGAGGTTTTGAATTTGATGCTGGATCGGTTAGGACGGATAGAACGCGCCATCACGTTTGTCAAGACACTACAGTCGTACTCGATCGATGTACAGGAAGTGTCTCTCAGTAGAGGCAGTTTTATGTACGCGCCTGGTTTGACGATGGTGATTTCGATTGTTGGCGATGCCCAGATGAAGCTCAGCTTAGATAAGTACAGCCCACATCGGCGGATACAGTTCTTTCTAGAAGATGTGCTAGATAACGATGGTTTGCGGGCTCTGATTGTTCTTTTGAATGCCACTCTTCCTATATTGAAATTTGCAGGCGCTATTGAATCGAACAATGCTTTCTTTCTTCCTCGAAGCGCTAAAGACTTCAGGATTTTGTATCAACAGCAACAGCACGCAATCGATATCCAATTGCGTGACAAAGATCGGCGGAAAATGGTATACATTACAGACGCCAGCGCGAGTATTCCTAATTTTGTACGGGCAGAGAAGTGTGCGAGCATATGGAACACAAATGCGCCTGGAGTTGTTGGTCTTGAGGTTGGAGTTGCCTGTGATGTTGACGCGGCAGAGGAAGTGCTGATGCGTATTCACAAGTCTTTAACCTCATGAGCAACAACCTATGGATGGCGCGAGTTTTGAGTGTCATTTTTACAAAAAATTGAATGGATTAAGACGGCTGATTGAAATGCGGGGCATCTTCAGAATTATGTCTTTTGGACTTGGAGATTCGTATATTGTTTGTCTAGTTATGGTAGTGTACAATAGTTTGTGTTGCTGTGTGCACGTAGAGAAAAGTCTCTAGTCGTGTGGTTTAATGACTAATTCATTTTTTACTCAATGATTCCTCGAGTTCGCGGCCGGACCGTTAAGTAGGTCGCGTCTAGATGTAATCTGTGCAGATATCTGAAATAGGGGAATAGTAAACAGAGCTAGCAAATAAGGAAGTGTTGACTGCGCGTATGTGGCTTAAGTAGTTAAGTGTTTATAAGGTTGTGCTGAAAAGGTAAACAAATTCTGCGCTGAGCTTTGAGCGGCGGTAAATGGGCGTAGTCGAGCGCACGCAGACTGAGATGAAGGTTATGGAAGATTCCTGCTGGAATGCTTTTGTAGAATTGGAACCAGTGTGCTGTAGACACAAAAACCACAGATACAGAATAGTAGTCGTAGATAAGCACCAAAGGGATATCTTTGCCCATCCCTTGATTCCAAGTATACGAAGCAAAAGCGCATTAAACCAGACAGATTTCCGCAAAATCAACCCAGAGCCGCAGCCTCACAAAGCAAATCAGTTTGCCAGCTTTCTCTCTTCCGCTCTTCAACTCCCCTTGAAAGGAATCTCCTGAAGTGTTCAACTCCTGTCTAAGGGCATTTTATTGCTTAGAGATAGATTCAGCTGAAAGGGATGCAGGCGTCGACTACCTCGACAGACCTGCGCAAAGCGCTCAAGGGCGGAGATGAGCAGTCGGCTAAGGTGCGGATTCAAATCCTGCGCAGTGAAATTGGTGATCATTCCCGATGAAAGACGACAAGGATTTCTTGCATTTGATGCCGGATTTGCTAACTTTTATTCTTTAGCACAAAGAAATCTGGAATTATCAAGCCTGCAGTCGATCGCGAAGCAACTGCCAAAAGCTGGTTTGCCAAATTACTCCCTTCAACCAGACTCTCACGAGTCATTTACTGAGTCCCCAATCAGTAGCTCTTCAGCTTCGCCTAATTTACTGAGCACCCCTGAGATGATAAGCGAGGAAGAGGCCAACGTCGTGTCTCCTTCGATGGGTTCATATCACTTGGCTTACCAATTCAGCCCGGAGGAGTACAGATATTACTACGAGCAAGCAATGAATGGCAAAACGACTATACCGCAGATGAATAGCAGCACAACTCGGATGATTGATCAGCTGCAGAGCACTATCGATACTCTTCGACGAGACCTGAATTTGCAGACTGAGAAAGCAAAGGAAGAGCGGAGAGCGCGGGAAGCGACGGAGCGGAAATTCGAAGCAGATACTGAAAAGATGCAGAGCATTCGCCATCAGAATGATATGTTTAACAAAATCCTAGATCGCAAAGAGAGAAAGATTCAAGAGTTGGAGAAGAAGGTGCAGACAGAGAGCGAGCTCCGGTTGGTGACAGAACAAGAAGTCAGGACACTGAGTGCGCGGGTCATTGTTCTGGAACGTGATATCAATAAAGATAAGGAATTGAGAATACAGGCCGAGGCTAGTTATGATACGCTGGCATCCAGCATGAGGCAGAATAGCACTCGGCTGCGCGATGAAGTCAGTAACCTCAAGAGCGAGATCAAAAACGTCGTTGCACTCCGCGAGGAGGATACTAAGAGCTTCAGGGAGCTAGAAGGCAAATTCAAAGAGCTAGCTGAAGAAAAGGAGAAGCTCTCCAATTTGCAAGAGTCGATTAAACTTGCTAGTAACGTGCAAATCGAGGTTCTAAGGAAGACGCTGAATGAGATGCAAGGCAAAGTCCACACCAGTATCAGCAACGATAGCGAGCTTCTGGACCAAGTAAGAAAAGAGCTTCAGAAGGTTCAATGGATGAATAGAAACTCCAGCGGCGAGAGTCTGATAGAGTAGATGTCTGCCAGGTTGTGTAGAAATGGTTGGTTTGATTGTTGTGCATTTATAGTAGTATCTGATTCGTGTTTTGTAATTTATTTGTATGGTAGAATGGGTTTTAATAATAGAAGACGGTAATACTCAATTTCAGCATATTTATTGATTTTTATTCCCGTTTACTACTCATATTCCATTGTCTATCCTGAATATGTCCGTCAATCAAGATCCAAATTGGCTTCGAGCTGTCTGTTCGTCTGATTCCCAACGTGCTCTCTTATCGGACGCCGCTCATAATGACGTAGTTTTCAGATTTTTGTCCCTGAATTTCAGACCTAGTTGCTGTAGATTCCAGCAAATACAGCTGGAAACAAGACTAAAATGGCTTCTCTCTCTTGGAATTGAATTTTCTAGCAATTTTAGGAGTCTAATATATATATGTTCAAATAGCTGGGCGGACTATAATGGCGACAAAATTAGCGGTCTCGGCCACTGCTGGCAGCAGGCTCATCGCAGTATCACGACGATTTACACATCAGAACATAATATTCGGAGGGCCAAGGATTCAGTTACATACAAACAGATTTTTTGATGATGCAGGAAGTACTCTTTATGGTCCGCTGATTCACCGGATGAGGTTGGTATGTGTTTTCAAGTTTTGCTTGCTGACGGCGGTTTTTTCATGACGGATCAGATGGAGCGGGATGACTGACGTTGATTGTGTTTTAGGCCACAATCAGTCAGTCTATACTGGAGTCTTTGGTGAAGCACAAAATTATACCAGATGGTATGTTGTTGAGTGAGTTGAGTGAAGTGCTAAAGTTGAATGCTAATCAATTATACTGCAGTGGTTGATGATTTTGTGCCATCCTCGTAAGTCTCACTACTCTATTCTCTTTCTCGAGAGAAAGCTAACAAGTATATGTTTATAGACTCCTCTCAGCCGACTACGAAGGCGGTCATCACGCAGCCCTTGGAAATACACTTAAACAGAGCGAAACAGCAACACAGCCCCGGTTTACGATAACCCCAATCGATGAGCCTGAAGCGCCTTCTTTAGCAATCATGGCCGCTGGTACACCGACTCAATATACAATAGTTATGACTGATCCTGATGCGGTCGTCATACCTTCTACTACTGACGCTACATCTAATGCTAATGATCTTACTGATGAAAAGCCAGTGGCAGGACACTTTGCGCACTTGATAATCTCTGGTCTTCAACTACCGCCTTCTGCTTTCTCTTTTGACGTATCGGCTGAGATTGATAGTCGATCGGGTACAGTTTTACTTCAATATGTACAGCCTGGTTTGCCTGTATTCAGCAATAGAGTGAACCAGTCTGGGACAACAGTTCCGTCTGAAAACGGAGCTCACAACAGCAACGGAGTATCTTCAACATTACAGACAGCTGCGCCAGACACAGCATTAACAAATCCGACACCGCAGACAAAGAAGAGCGCACGGCGCCATCGTTACGTGTTCTTGCTTTATCGCGAAGATCCTAGGCAAACGCCTAAGCCTCCGAAGACGCGACTGCACTTTGGATTTGAAGTGCCAGTGGGTAGTGCTGAGCAAACACCCGAGAAGCTTCGGCCGATGTTAGGAGCTCGAGAATGGGCGAGGTCGTATGGATTAACTTTGATTGGTGAGTTTTCTGATCTGACTTGGGCAATGTAGTGAATATGAGGAATACTAACTGCAATAGGCGCCAACTTCTTTTATTTGGAGTAAAACGAATCCCATTAAAGCACTTGAATTTCGGATATGGGCATATGTAACTAGACGGATGGATGACACCGACACGGACAGGCACAAGGAAGCACATTTTGGGATCTACACTGATTTTGCAAGTATCTTATATTTCTCAACTCGGCTCTTATTGTATATATTGAATGCAGATTAAGATATCATTATATGAATGGATACAACCGTACTAGTGTGCTGAGTAGCAATTACTGCAGGCAGTATCCTGTAGCATCTGCTTCTTCCGATGACTGAGTAGATCTTGAAATGCGCACCATGAATAATATACAATAACCGTAGGAATAAATTAGTGAAGGTGAACAGTGGAGCGATCGACAAGCATAAGGACTTGACTGCCTGACTCGCTAGCAATTGCTGTAAATATCCAAACAGCCGAATTAACCGCGATACCACAACTCTTCTTTATACACAATATCCAGTCAACAACACAATATAACCCGGAATAATCAAAGTGCCCAGCATCCACAAACGCGTACTAAACCGTTCTCCAAGGGCTTTGTGTATTGTTGTGATCTCCGCCCAAAAAAGCTTCGTTGTAACTCTCCAACGCGCGAATCGACTCTGACTTTCACGCAGCGCTTTCCGTCCGAAACCTCAGTAAACAAGAGTGGGCTTACCTCTTCTTGGACTACGACCCTGAATTTTCTAGACTACAGCAGCATACACTCAAAGACTATTATACACTAGAGGAACAAACATGTCGTCAACGTTCGAGGACTTGATCCCGGTCGTCAACAAGCTCCAGGATCTGGTATTCAACACTATCGGCAGTGACACGATCGATCTCCCGCAAGTTGTCGTCGTCGGAAGCCAATCGTGTGGAAAGAGTTCTGTTCTTGAGAATTTGGGTATGCATGCTTCTTGGTTTTGTTTATTGGGTTGTGTGTAGGAGTTTATGAGAGATAAGTCGTGAGAGTGACGAAGATGACATCGCTCGTTGATTGCCACAATGTGCGCGCTATCCGAGCCATCCACTGCTACTCCCTGTTTATTTTATCAGAAATATTGTATATATTTAATACCTGCTCTCACGGTATGTTCGTGAAACTCAATGCTAACTTGCTACATTCTAGTCGGCAAGGACTTTCTTCCGCGTGGAACCGGGATCGTCACGCGCCGTCCGCTCATCCTCCAACTGATAAACATTCCCTATTCGCAACCACCCTCACCTCCTATTCCGACGTCGTATGATGCTGAACTCGCCGCATCGGGAGTCACTACTCAGCGTACCAGCACTCCGCGACAGGAAGAATGGGCCGAATTCCTGCATATCCCGGGACGCAAGTTCTACGATTTTACCGAAGTCAGACGCGAGATTGAGAACGATACCGTCCGAGTTGCGGGCAATAACAAGGGAATCAATAAGAACCCCATTAATTTGAAGATTTTCTCCCCGCATGTGCTTAACTTGACCCTCGTTGACTTGCCGGGTTTGACCAAGGTAAGTGCCTCATTCTCTATGAGTCTAGGCGACTACTAACGGGACATTGCAGATTCCAATTGGTGACCAGCCCACTGATATTGAGAAGCAAACTCGAAGTCTGATTGCAGAATACATTATCAAGCCCAACAGTATCATCCTAGCTGTGTCTCCCGCCAATGTCGATCTCGTAAACTCCGAATCGCTCAAACTTGCTCGACAGGTCGATCCTCAGGGCCGACGAACAATTGGTGTCCTTACGAAGCTCGACTTGATGGATCACGGTACAAATGCGATTGATATTTTGTCCGGACGAGTGTATCCTCTCAAGTTGGGATTCATTGGTGTTGTAAACAGGTCGCAGCAGGATATTCAGGTCAACAAAAGTCTGCAGGATTCTTTACAAGCCGAGCAGGATTTCTTCCGAAGTCATCCTGCGTACCGGAATATTTCGTATCGATGCGGAACCCAGTATCTCGCCAAGAGTCTGAATAATACGCTGATGACACATATTCGGGAGAAGTTGCCGGATATTAAGGCGCGGTTGAATACATTGATGGGACAGACGCAGCAGGAGTTGGCGTCGTACGGAGAGCCGCAGGTGACTGGATCAGGACATAACGTATGCACGTTTTTCTATGGTTTTCTAGTCTAGATGCTAACATAAAAAAGCAGGGCATTTTGATTTTGCAATTGATGACGCAGTTCGCAACTAGTTTCATTGCCTCGATTGATGGTACCTCATCTGAAGTGTCGCTCAAGGAGCTGTGCGGTGGTGCGCGGATCTACTATATTTATAGTGATGTGTTTGGCACGCAGCTGAGCCAGATCAATCCGACCGCGAACCTCTCCGTCCTTGATATTCGGACGGCAATCCGCAACTCGACGGGTCCGCGACCGTCGCTGTTTGTGCCTGAGCTTGCGTTTGATTTGCTCGTGAAGCCGCAGATTCGATTGCTTGATCCGCCGTCGCAGCGCTGTGTCGAGCTCGTGTACGAGGAGCTCATGAAGATTTGCCATACATGTGGCGGACATGAGCTGGGCCGATACCCGCGTCTTCAGTCGAAGATAATCGAGGTTGTTAGTGATTTGCTGCGAGAGCGACTTGGTCCTACGAGCAAGTACGTTGAGAGCTTGATTGCTATTCAGAGAGCGTATATCAACACGAAGCATCCTAACTTCCTTGGCGCTGCTGCTGCGATGTCGAGTATTTTGTCGAGTCGACAGGAGAAGGAGAAGAAAGCGCGGGAAGCGCAACGCAAGCTCGAGAGGCTTGAGGTCAAGAAGGCTGTCCTAAATGGCGAGGGCGTGGATGGTAAGAGTACCCCTATTGACTCGTCTCAGCAGTTGCAGCCGCAGTCGCATTCGCATTTGCATCATCACCATCATAGTCACGGCGGGCATGGACGTACCAGTTCAATGGATTCGAGGTCGCAGTCGCGGTCACGGTCGAGGGCGGCGTCGAATGCGAGCGAGGTGTCGATACATGGGCATGGATCTTCGCATGCGCAGCATTCGACGTCGCCGTCGTCATCGTTGCAGCAGCATTCGCAGGGCAAGGATTCTTCTAATTCGTTGATGAGCTTTTTCTTTTCAAAGGAGAATGCTAGTCAAGCGAATATTGCCGCGGCGACTATGAATGGAGGGACGACTGGCGGCGGCGGCGGCGGCATCGGCAACAATGGCAGTGTGGTGATAGTTGATAGAGGTGCAGAAAGCTCACATTCTCGTACCGATTTAGGTCAAGCCACCGCGGCAGCGCAATCAGCAGCGGCATCGATGTCAAGCTCGATGACGTCGTCGACACATTTGCCGTCGACTGCTCGATTATCTGGCGCGTCTGAGGATTTGACGCGCGAGTTTGAACAGATGAGTATGGGCAGCAGCAGCAATATCAACAGCGGCAACCACAGCAATAGCAGTAGTCATGGATTTATGCAGACAAGCAACGGTAGCGTTGGCACACTCGGCACGATCAATGGGGATGAGAATGGTACGCTTTCGGAGCGCGAGCAGCTTGAGGTGGAACTAATTCGACGACTGATCGGCTCTTATTTTTCTATTGTGAGGGAGACGATTCAAGATCAGGTTCCTAAGGCGGTTATGCATTTATTGGTGAATTATTGCAAGGAGTCCATTCAGAACCGGCTTGTGAGCGAGCTTTATAAGGATTCGCTGTTTGACGATTTGTTGCAGGAGGACGCAGCGATTGCACAAGAGCGACAAAAGTGCGAGAAGATGCTGAGGACCTATACTGAAGCGGCGCGGATTATAAACGAGGTTGTGTAAAGAGATGAAGAGTGATGAAGAGTGATGATTGAAGAGTGTGGCGAGGATGAGATGTGATAGAGTAGTGGGTTTTACATTTATTTATGTCTTTTTTCGATGTTTATATTCTCTTCTTGAAATGCAAAATACAATCTATTTAGTGTGGGAGTAGTAGAGGCTGGTTCAGTGTGCATTTAGAGATTGGAATGCTGGTAAGAGTAACAGTCTGTGGGAACACTGCTGCGGGTAATATGACGCAAGTTGGTAAAAAACAAGACCTGTTGGAGACATATGGTACTGTGAGTGTTATAGCCTGCGTATTATATACTTGTTATACATTGATTGTATATATACCACGCATTGTCTAATAATGAGATACTGTTCAGTATTAAACAGTCAACACAGCAACACGGAAGATGGCGGGTAATTTAGGTGATGAGGGCCCTAACCCGAAGCAGGGATCCGATTACGATTAGAAAACGACGCGGGATTGAGGGTTAGAGGAAGAGGGTGTTGTACCAACTAAGGATGGTTTATAGAGAATTAGGAAGATTAAGAGAGAATAAAAAGAAGAGAGGAAAAAAATAGGAGGATGGTAAGAGAAAGAGGGATGTTGCCTGATTAGGAAATAGATGTTCTTTAGAGTGATGGTTGAAAGTAGAAGTGAAGACAAAAGCAGATAAATTGGTCTCGATCGCGGCCTTTTTGTCAGTGTTTTTTTGCCTTTTAGTTTTACGCTTTTTTGATGCTGATTTTTTTCAAGGGCGTAGGAGAAGAAAGAGGCCAATCAGGCAGTTGGCAGTTAGGAGGAGTTATATACAATTGCGTAGTTGTGTGCAGTTTTTATTGCTTATATATACTCTTTATTCTATGATTCTATTATCTTCTTATACTAATCATTCTCTGATAATATGCACAATAAACACCACACACACACTCAAAGAACTGATCAGTCATCAATCGCCGAGATGAGATGTGCGCACCGCCACTCTGCGCCGCACGATGCTTAGCACTAGTCCAGAAGTGGCAGTGGCAGTGCAAACCCTTGCCCGCAGAAGCAAGGGGACGGATTCTCCAGCGCGATTACAGCGTGCAGAGTGTGCTATTAAAATCAATAAAGAGGGTGTAAATTAATAAAAATACTACTAATCAGTAATAATACTTTTTCCTATCTTTCTCAGCATAAAAATCCGCTCCCTCTCGCCCAAACGAACGTACTGCCGTCCTTCTCACCCCAAAACAACCTTTGCCCGGCTCTGCTGCCGCGCTTCGTGCGCACTGCTTTGCTCTGCTCTTCTCAGCGCCTCCTGCAATTCACCTTCACGTTCTCCTCTTCTTCCTCTTCCTCTTCCTCACCCTCCTCACTCTCGTTTATCTAGCCAATGTCCGGCCCAGGCACGCCCCAGAATGACCTGCGTCTGCCGCCGCCGCTGCGCATGCTCTCCGACGCGCAGTACGCCCCGGTCTTCCCTCCTGGCGGCCGTCAGCTGCCTCCGTTGCACTCACTCTATCCTCAGCAGCAACAGCGGCAGCAGCAGCAACCACCACCTCCACAGCAGCAGCAACCGGCTCAGCAGCAGCAGCAGCAGCAGCAGCAGCAGACACACCAGCAGTCGCCGTCGCTGCAGTCACCGCCTCCGCAGCAGCAGCCGCTTCAGCAACCGCCCCAGCAGGCACACATCCTGCTCATTCCTCCGACATCCAATCCCCATCCCCAGCTCCACGCTGAGCAGATGCACGTCCGCAACCCATCCACATCCGCTATATCATGCTCGCCAGCGTCCTCCGTCGCCTCGTCCACCGCAAAACGGCGTCCACCGCGAACGTATGTCGCTCCTCTCCTCTCTCTCGTGTGTCTTGCAGCAAGCTCCAGCAGCGCTCTGCTCACTGCACGCTACCGCGAGCATCTTCACTAACAAACTCATCCCATCAGACGCACCTCATCCACAGGCTCCAACGTCTCCGCCGCTTCGTCAACCTCAATCTCATCCATCTCAGCACCTGACCTCGATGCCCTCGGTCGGAAAAAGCCAAAGATCCCGCGTAACCCCACTTCCTGGGACCCTCACGACGACTTACTCCTGCGTCATCTTAAGGAGCAGCAAAAACTGGGTTGGAAAGATATCGCAAGCCACTGTACGTTCTTTTTCTTTTTTGTTCTCTTTTGCCATTCTTTATCGTCGTTTATTACCTCGATTTGCGCTCGCGTCTGCCTGGCTCTGCTCGCTCACTTCACTCGGTCATCGTCGCTCTATCTCCAGCCATCTTCCATCTCTCATCGCTTTTTTGCTTTGCTTCTACTGCTACGACACTTATACACATCTAATCTTGCTTATTTATCGTCAGACTCCAAAATTGTCGCCGATAAGCATCTTTTGACTGTCGTCGGTCGTAGCACACTTTTTCATTCGACACGTATCTGCCCTTACCCTGCGATGAGCAAAATGATGAGATGGACGACCAAACCAGGCGCACGAGTAGCCGGATAGCCGAGTTGTCCCGCGCATTTACAATTCGTGAAAATTGATAATGTATATGGTAGAATGAGTGCTAATTGAGCCTGTTATAGTTCCCGGACGTACACCCAACGCGTGCCAGTTCAGATGGCGACGTCTGATGTCTGGTTCGCTGCGAGCCGGCGGCGGTGCCAATAGTGCAGCGACAAGCGCCCCAGCAGCCAACGAAGTCCCGTCAATGGCACCTGGTGGTCTTCAATGGGCGGCCACTTCAGGAGCTGAGAATGGGAAGATGGCGACGACGGCAACAGGGCCACCACCGCCATGGCCACAACCGCCTCAGAGCAACGGATTTCAATTCCCACCGCCTCCACAGCACGCGCCGATGATGGCAGTGACGAGACCTATGATGGGATCGTCTGGAGAGTACGATATAGAAAAGGACCGTATGCGGGGGTATCCTCCGCCACCACAACAGCAACAGCAGCCGCCACCACAGGCGTACATGCCATTCCCACCTCCACCCGTGACACAAGGCGCAGTTGGCCAAGGGCTGTCGACCACGCTTCGCCCTCTTCATCAGGCGCAGCCGATGCAGGCACAACCACAGCAACAGTTGCCATCGCCTACGGGTGCCGGTAATTCTCAAATTTCGTCGCCACAACTTAAGCAAGAACAACAACAACAACAACAACTGCAGCAGCAACCGCAAGAACAAATGCAGCAACAACCGTCTCCTTCGCCGGATGCGAAGGATCCTATATTATCTACAAGCACAGTTACAGCTACGAAAGCGGAAGTACCGTCGTCGACCGCGTCATCTCGATCTTCCACCTTAACTACAAACTCGCGAGGCGACGCTGCATCTTCTTCGTCATCAACATCTTCCTCAGGTGAGACAAAGAAGCAGTGGACAGCCGAAGAAGACGAGTTAATCACGCGCCGCGATCTGCGGTTTGAAGAGTTGTCAGTGCTGTTACCGTCTCGGACCGAGCGCGAGATCTGGGATCGGATTTCGTGGTTACAAAAGAACGGCGGTGTTTCTGTACGAGTTTTCTAGCATTTGGTGGTAGATGACCTATGACCAATGAAGGAGCTTTTAAGAGATAATAATAAGAAGAAGAACAGTGTTTAAGTTTGTTTATTTGAAGTTGATGTTTATTGTATCAAGATATGTTTTGATGTCAAGATGAATTGATGTACAGAATTGTATAAGAAAAAAATGAGTACGAGAAAGGACGAGACAGAAAAGAAGCAAAAGAGAAGAAGGAGGATCAGGAAGAGAGAAGAAGGACATGATAACGAGCCAGGTTGGCTTCGCGCTTGTGTCCTGGAAATGCTTTTTTCTTGTGTTTTATCTTTTTTTTTTATTGTTATTATACTATTACCCCATATAATTATAAGCTGGATATTCAAACCAATGAGTTTATATAATAGCAGTTGTAAAAGTAAAAGCCGTAAAGTAGTAATTGGATGGGCATGCGTAAGTAAAGAAGATTATTGGACAAGCGATTACTGCGCGATGGGGTAAGCTTCGGGTTAGGGCATAGATATTAGGGGGATTAAAAGTGGGATTTAGAGGAGGGGCAATGAACTGACAAGAGAGCGATTTTTGACGAGATTGCTGTTACTTGAATGATCAGAGTAGACTACTACGATATTTTGAATAGTAATAAACAGTGTATAAAGCAGTATAACAAAGGCGCAGTAGATGAGTGTTTTTTCCCCCACGATTACATTGAGTCTTCGCCCAATTTGAAACAGGAAATCTTTGTGTGGCTTCTTCGGGTTAGGTTTAAGTATGTGGCGGTGTTGCATTTGTGTAGCACTGACTACAAAATTAGGTAATAATATTAGTCAGCATAATTGTGTAATAGGTGAGAATGTTCGAGTGGAATTACTCTAGAAAAAATAGTGAGTTAGCATAGAAAGCGGCTTGTATTTAACAGTAAATTAAACAACAAACACACACACAGCATCTCACTCCAACTCTTCCCGCTTTCTCTCAGCTTGAACAAATATCGCTTTCCTGATTGGTCTTCTTTGTTCCTTCGAGTGAGCATTGAAGCCGCACTGTGGGTTTGGTGTTGAAAATATTACGTCATTGATTGTGAACTACTACGCTTGGTGACACTTGCTGCTGATACTTTGCGAGAACATCAGCGACACAGCAGAATATCAAGAAGAAACAGGGATTTTGGATATCGGAGAGAGATGAGCGGACACAGAAGCGGACACAGAAGCCGTCCTCGGCCGCGGAATACGCTTGAATCACTCGACCTGCCGCTCGAAGACCTCACCGTCGTCGCTCCATCGCCAATCACAAGTCTCCCTGCCTCGAACAACAATAGCAGTCCGGATCTGGGAAAAGAGAATACTCCTGAGAATAGCGAAAAGAAACGGACACCAACTGGGTTATGGAGAAGATATCTTTATAGAGTGCATCAGTATTCGACATACGCCTTCTCAGGCTTCCTCGTCCTGCATCTCTCTACCGCCGTCGTCGTGCCAGCCCTGACCTCCGTCGAAACAGGCGACAAGTCCCTCGTTCTTGCAAGAGTAGTCTACCAATCTCCCTTACTTGAGCCTGCTTTGGTCTTTGGTCCACTCGCATTACACGTCGTCTCTGGCCTTGCCCTACGACTGCATCGCATCATGCGCGACCGCAAATGGTATCACAAACGCACCCGTCTCTCGCGCATTTCCTTCACAGGCGTCCTCCTCATCCCACTCCTCTTACGTCACATTCTATCCTGTCGCGTCGCACCTCTTGCAGTTGACGGCGACAACGCAATAATCGCTCTCCGCTACATCTCCAAGAGCGCAGAACGCATGCCCCGCGGCGTCGTTCTCGCTGGCTACACCGCCTTCGTCGGTCTCGCTAGCTACCATTTCTGCTTCGGATGGGCAAAATGGCTCAGAGTTTCTAACAAACGGATAAAATACGTTACAATGGTTGCAGGTTTATCGTTTACTATCGGGTGTTTGGCGCTCAGAAAAGTGTGGAAGGCGGAGGAGGTGCCGATATGGATTGCTGCTAAATATGATGAGATGTATTCGTTCTCAGAGTCTTTGCTTGCTGCTAGGAGTTCTTCTTTATAATCTTCTCATATCACTTCCCAATCATCTTGCTATTATCATCTCTCCATCTTATTATACTCTCTTACTCATCATACTCTCATCCTCTCCTATACTCATTATACTCTTCCATACTCCACTTGCTCATTAAGATCACGCATATTCGTTCACATTGAGTCTGCTCACACTTACTAGCACTAATTGACATGCGCATGCAATACCTACACTTACAGGCATACGACAATTACAGCTTACTAAATACCAATATAATGAATTAAGGGAGAATGTACATTTACTTGATATTGTCTATATACTCCCCATGCACATACATAACTAACACAGACATGCCCATCTTTCATTCCATTTATTCAGCCAAAGCAGACTCCAAGTATTTCCTAAACCATTAGTTAGAACATTACCACCTCTTCATCTCCAAATTCTCTACACAAAACACAACTTACGCAAAGTCAAAGTTAGGATCCGACAGATCAAGAACAGCACCGGTAGCGGCAGGCTTAGGATGCAACTTAGCGTACTCAGCCTTAGCCTGAGCAATCAAAGCCTCCTTGTGCGCCCACTCGTCAGCAGAGTGCTTGGCTGCGCGGGCTGATGAAAGCGAGACGCTGTGAACAGCACCGTAGAGGACACCGGCACCGAGAGCGGTCCAGCGGAAGACCTAAATATCACAGCCTGTTAGAAATGAAATATGCGCGTAATTGAGGTGTATAGTGATAAACAGGCTGTACACGATCCAAGTGGAGAGATTGAAGAACCAGAACGGAGTAACATTTCCTGCCTATGCACTTCATCCCTAGCAACATCCAATCCCCCATCAGTCCTTCACCTCCAGACAACGCTTCCAGACATTAACATCAACAATTGCCTCGAGGAAAATAGAAAAAAATCTTCGAAATTGTTTCCTCATCCCTTTCTCTTCATGGAGTCCCACTATCGCATTCATAAACAGAAATCTCCACATCCACTCTATCCTGTTCACCCCACCCCAATCTCATTACCGCGCTTTTTCCCCTACTAAATATGCATTAAAAAAGACGAAAAGGAAAACTCACGTTAAGAGCAGACATTGTATAAATATATTTGTATAATGAAATCGAAATAACTGAAATAAAAAAACCGAAACTTCTCGTTCTCTAACGAAATGCAAAAAGATTCTCAAACAGCTGAGACACTAAACTTTTCGAGTTCCCTTTGAAATATATAGAAAAAGAAGACGCTGCGTCGTTTCTTTTCGCTGGCTTTCGGTTGAAGTAGAATAGAACTGGAATTGAACAGGATTTCAATATTGTTCTGAAAACCCGGTTCCTCGGAATCGCAGACGAGCCAACCACGAAAATTCAATCTTAATTCAAAACTGTTTTAGTTTTATGGAATAAATAATATTGCAATATGCAGTTATGCAGCTGCAGCTGCCTGAGTTGTTTGTGAGGTACTCCTCAAATTACGTCATACGTATACAGATGATTTATAATACTCGCTATACGGTGTGTACATTATGAATTTAATTGATTCTGCGGAAATTCAGAAGATATGCTCTTGAATGAGTTTTTGAATATCTACACTACTTAATAAAAATACAAAATCAATTTTATTATTAATAAACTCCTCTAAAAATGAGTCGCTATACATTCGCTTCCGTATTCCTTCATCGAGCAGAGTAACTTGAGCGCAACAAGATATAAGTCTCTGAGAACCAGAAGAGCTTTATTCACATATCCATTTTATCTCACGGTGTACGCTAAATTATCGCCTCTTTTACCAGAGTCATGACTAAAATTTTCCACTCTCCATTGTCCCTTTCTCCTCACTATAATGATTTCCACCAGAACGAGAGTACTTATCTCAACTGAGAAAGTTTTCACTAGTTACGAGGTTTACAAGAGAATTTTGAAAGCAAAATATCATTACTATTAATAGAGTATTAAAACAAATCTTGGCTATCCGTTATCGAAGCTATGGCGATTGATCCGCAAATGATACAAAGAAGACGAAAGAGAATAGCAAACAACAACAATACAAAAAAGAGTGGTACAGAACGGTCGACAAACAAAAACGAGTAACAAACGAAAGAAAAACAAACGAGCGACATCAAAAGAGCGACAAGACCAAATAATAACACTTTCCAACACAAATATAGTCCGCTGAAATGCCAAACACTTCAATTGAACCTCCCCCATTAAAGTGCCTCGAAGAAAGGAGACCTCTCAACGATGACCGATAATTTGGTAT
>JAJMBS010000008.1:0-48718 GCA_030572775.1 [Lipomyces] yamanashiensis
AACCCTACAACCCTACAACCCTACAACCCTACAACCCTACAACCCTACAACCCTACAACTACAACCCTACAACCCTACAACAACCCTACAACCCTACAACCCTACAACAACCCTACAACCCTACAACCCTACAAACCCTACAACATTACAACCCTACAACAACCCTACAACACAATTCCTTCAGGTCCCATAGCTAATCATCCCGGGCAGTAACCGGATTCACCCCGTAATGTGGCATAGGCAGAGAACTCTCAAACTACGCCAGCTCACGCTCGCAATGAAAATGACTGTGACGGACAGTAGCCAAAAACAGAAGTCGACTGCCAGTACGGTTGGATGCATCTTAAACTGGGTTTGAAAGCACTTAACAAAAGAGGGTACAAAAAGGCCTCTACGAATCCCTTGCCAAAATTGGCTCGCCATACTGAAATGTAAGCAGAGGCTGAGTGCTGCGGCTCATTTGCATTCAGCCCCCCCTCCTCTACACGAGCCCCTCGCAATTTGAGTTATCACATACTCAACTGCTTACACCCAAATCGCATCCTGCCCTGTATGCGCCGGTCCTATAGGTTAGTCCTAGCTGCGTGTTTTGCGTTGCCCGATCTCAGGGTTTATTTTCCAAACTGTCTGTGATGGACACTGGCCAAATTCGGAATGCGCGAGAGCCGCACTCAACCGACTAGGGTTAAGGGACTGTGAGAATCTGAACATGGGTACTGATCCACGGCTACGACCCCCTCACTTAGTCCGCCTTCTTCCATACTAAAATGTAAGCGGACCTCGAATGCACCGTCGACGCTTCATTCGACCCCTCCCCGCCCTCACCCTACCCCAAAATACAGTTTTGTCCATACTAAAATCTCAGTCGATCGCTTCATTCGACCTCGAATGCGTCGGTCCGATAGGTTAGATTAGAAAGTAAACACAGGCTGAATTTTTTAATGAAAGAGAAATCTGTAATCCGTCACTTTCAAATCCCAGCCGTACTGTTAAAGATGTGACGTAGGCAATAACTGGTGGTTAGGGCAACAATGTCCCACGAGAGCCAGTCCTGCTCGGCCGAGCCGCCAATCTGCCAAGAGCTGGACTAATTTATATAAGCTGTCTTCAGTTGCTTGCTGCTTCTATCTCATTACTCATTCCCAGATCGCCCTACTGCAGCGCAAGGCTCTTCTGGAATTGGAACAATCTGTCGAGGAAACTGCTAAAATCCCGCACAAACCTCAAACTTTGAAGTAGTTTACCTCGCCTCCACAGCGCCGCGTCAACATCATCACGCCCAGCAACGCGCATCACAGAGAGCCCGAACGGTCTCGCTATAGCATCGTGCACTGGCGGCAATGTCCGTGAAGGGGCGTTCAGAGGAAGAAAATTTTGGGCATAATGGGATTTCGCTGCAGGAATTAGAAGCCAACGGTTCTAGCAGTAGCAGTGCGAATGAAGGTGATGTCGAGAATCCGGGTGAGGTCCATGCCGACGACACAGAGTCCGAGCACTCCTACCGGCATGTGGTACTCGACGACGAGCAGGAAGAGGAGCAGGATGCATTTGTTCTCAAGTACGGTGATATTAAAGTTAACTACATCAAAAAACCCAAGATCAGAACCTGGTTCATCAACAAGCCTTATGCCCTCAACTTCTTTTATAACGGCGCTCTTTATCGGACACGGACTGAACGTGGCGAAAGCAGTCGCATGGAGCTCTTTCTCGATTTGATGTATGTTGGTATTGTTTCAAAGCTTGCTTCCACCGCTACGGAGGAGGCAACAGGTCTTGCTCTTCTTCGTTACGTCCTCCTCTTCATGCCTGCGTGGCAGGTATGGTCGGACATTCGCGATTTCATGAACTATTACTTTAATGAGGACCTTTCTCAGAAGCTCTACATGCTTTGGATTTTGTCGCTGCTTCTGGTTTACTGTAATGGCACGAATTATCTACTAGACTCCAACCAGGCCACTGCTGTCGTGGTTGTCTCTTACATACTCTGCCGCCTTTCACTCTCAATTTCATTGGTTATCTACTCAATATATATCCCTCAACATCGGTCTCAGATGCGTTTGCATGCTGCACTCATTATTGTGACATGTTGTCTATGGATTCCTGTGATCTTTGTTCCTGTTCGCGTGAAGGTTGGACTTTCATTCATGAACATATTTTTGGATATTCTGTTCTGGAGTTTTGCTTACCATCCTCGAGCAAAGCAATTGATGCGATGCAAATATAGCACTGCTCTCAATATTGAGCATTCAGTCGAGCGCATTGGTGCATTTTATGTTATAGCCATTGGCGAATTTCTGTACACCATTGTTTCCACAACCATCGAAGACAATTATGGCATGGGAATAACACCTAAAGTTGGCCGCGCAATCATGGTTTTGATCATTGCATATCTACTTTTGTGGCTTTATTTCAATGGCGAAGGTTCCAAACGAGCGGTTCATGCTATCAGAAGAAGCCCTATAACTGCTATCTTGTGGTTCATGTTGCATTTACCGTTAGTCAGTGCTCTGATCCTCTCTGCCGATGCAGCCGGAGATCTTTGCCGGATGGATGAAATTGAGAACAAGGGTCTTGCGTACTATTTCACTGGTGGTCTTGCTGTCTGTTTGGTGGCCCTTTATTGTATTGCGATGATGGACAAATCATTGGATAATCCTTCTGAATTTGCCTTCTATATTCGCAAAGAAATTCGGCTTCTACCTAGAGTGCTTGTTGCCATTACTATTGTTTGCATAACAATCGCTGATTTGAGTATCACAAAGCTGATTGCTGTAACAATGAGTCTTATCGTTGCTGTATTCGCGTTTGAAACTGTGTCGCATTCTGCAAATTGCGAAGCGCGGTAATGCGTTTGTTTTATATAATATTTGTATTTTATACCATCTAAGCTTGGAATTTTGTGCTCACAAATATTCAAAATTTGCGTAAATATGTCAAGATATCGGATTAATTAATCAGTTCTGATGTTTAAGTGCAATAAATACTACATTTACAGTTTATAAATCAGGAATATTACTGATGCTGCTCTCTAATCGTGTTCCTCCTCCCAAATACTGCTGAAGATAGTAGAGTGCAATTTACAGCTCAAACTATGAAACTGGATTACCCCAGGATCTTAGGATGGGAGTAGTCAAAAACTGCTTTATATCGCTCCAGCTCATTCAAGCGTCGCAAAATATAACTTTGGAATTAGATATTAAAATGGAGAATTAATACATAATTTGTGAAGGTGAAATAGTGCTCTAGCTAGAATCGGGAAAATATTATAAATGTTTCATATGTCAGTGAGAGGATGGTTGCAAGAGAACTGCAGAACCTTATGATGATGATGACTGCGAAAACCTATTTTGTGCAATCAATTCGGTTGATCCTTTCACTAAGGAGCTATATGTAATTACCTTAAACAGTCTATTTCATTTATTTATTGTTTTTCCAGTTATTGGAGATGGTAGTACACAAGCCATGCTCATGATAACAAAATGCAATCAACTTGATATCGATCAAAATATCACTCATTTTTTTGGGGCTCAGAATTGCGTTAAGGTCAGATTTCAAAGTGCCTGAAACCGGTGAATGACTTACAAACAACTGATAGGGTTACTACCCAATGTTACATGCTTTATCACTTTTGTCAGTCGTTTCCTCATTGCTGACCTACCTCTATCATTAACCAATTGCATGGTACATGTTACAACTCGACAACAGAATTTCTGTCCTGTGACTCCAAAACGCCTCCATCGGATCCACAGCCAAAATTTACATGATGTCTGTCACTCCTATATTGAAATTCTATCGCACTCTAGCTTTCATCTGAATGCAAATAATATTATATACTGTGTCTACGTAAGTGTTGCTCTATTTTGTATAAAAAAATCAGTTTGGGCCGGCGATAATGGTCTTGATACCCTCGCCACGTCGTACACCCTCGAAAGCCTCGGCAGCCTCTTCAAATGGGACTTTTCCAGAAATCAAGGCTTTGACGTTGACAACTCCACGGGAGACAAAGTCAACAGCACGCTTAAAGTCACCAAAGTTGTAGCGAAAACATCCCTTAACGTTAAGCTCTTTGAAGCAGATGGTAGATATCGGAAGGGCAGCAATGTCTCCACCCATGCCAGCTTGAACAAAGGTAGCTCGAGGTCTCAGGCAAAGCAAAGCAGTATGAATACAGATTTCGACACCGGTAGCATCAATACCATAGTCAAAGCCTCTCGCACTGGTGATTTCTGTGCCGAAGACTTCCATGATTTCAGTTGCAGCTTCTTGCTGAGTTTTCCCCCGCTTTGAAAGATAGGTTTCGAATCCAAAGTTCTGTTTAGCAAACTCGAGTCTGTCAGGGTTCACGTCAACAATAACAACTTTAGAAGCTCCGTATCCATTTTTAGCAACAGCTCCAATCAGCAGACCAACTGGGCCAGCACCAAAGATGACGATGCTCGAGTTGGGGATGACTCCGGCCTGCTTGACGGCGTGACAGGCGACGGAGAGCGGCTCCATAAGGGCACCCTCATCGAGCGAGACATGATCTGGCAACTTGTAAACAAACGACTCTGTAGCTTTGAAAAATTTTGTCAATGTTCCGTCCACTGGTGGTGCAGCAGCAAACCGCATGCCAGCACAATGATTGTATTGGCCGTCAAGACAGAAGGAACAAACAAAACAAGGCTTGCCAGGTTCAACACAAACATTATCACCAACGGCAACTGATTGCACGTCGGAACCAACAGCGGTAACGACACCGGCAGATTCGTGTCCAAGAATCAATGGAGCACGTACAACAAAGTCTCCAATCTTTCCGTGAGTGTAGAAATGGACATCACTACCGCAGATACCTGTGGACTTTATTTGAATAATGACATCCGTTGGACCAGTTGCAACAGGGACCGGACGGTCTTCGTATTTGAATTCACCTACTTTCGAAAGAACAAAGGACGGGTTTTTCTGTGACTTTTAGTTAGCACATCGCTGAGCAAAAGATATCCATGTAGTACGTACGTCGACAGTCATGATGGCAACTGTGTGATAATTGTAAGATAGAGAAGAGCGGCGAGCAGAATAGAGGCAGAATGTATGCTTAAATCAGACATTGTGGGCACATGATTGAGAGTGGCCGAGGACCGAAGAGCGCGGGATTGCATCAGCACAGCTTGATTGACCACCGAAGAGCCACTCGCGCCTCGCATTCCTCTTTCGACGGCGCTGTCAGACAGGATTTTACTTTAGTGTTTTTTACCGTTTGAGTTGTGGAACGCGGAGAAGTTCACAAGGTGATCGTCTATTGGATCGAGGACGAATCCGGGGTAACGTGGGGCAGCTGCTGAAAATGCGTTGAGCAACTCCGGAAGGAAAACATGCCCAATCGGGAATGGATTACTTTGAGATGCGATCCGAGCACGCCGCATCGGATGAGGCCGTGCACATTTACGCTGCGGGGAGAAAATGGCGGATAGACAAATAGACTAAAGTTTAAGGTTTTCGCTCTTCGCGGGGCAGTCGACACCTGATCGCTGTTCAAGCAGTTTTCATTGTATGAATTGGCCAATATAACACTGGTAATACCAGTACATGGGCGTTAAGAAAAGCTGGTGAAAATTTAAATCAAAGCCGACATAATGGAGTTTTGCATTCTTAGCTCCGATCCGAGCCAAATCCAGATCGGATCGGAATCCTTTGCTTCAACATATTCAACTTTGGTTTAGATCAACACACAGAAAGAGTGTCCAGAACGTAATATCAAGTGAAAAAATAACTCAAACATATGTAAACAAACATAAAACAATATAGAACAACATAGTAAATATTTCTTCGGCGATAATATGAGAAAGAGGGGTCGATTGCGCGAAGAGGGAAGTTTGCTTGTATCAAATTCTACAGCTGCTGCCATGCCAATACACAGCAATCACATTACATATGATAAACTAACAGAATACAATCAATAAAATAAAATAAATTAGTCTAGAAATAATATGAAACAAAATGCGCACATAACGCTCATAAGAATTGACAATAGTCCATTACAAAGTCTTTGAGATGATCTCACGAGTGAGTCCGTCATACTTCACAAACGTGGCAAGCGCGTCTTCAATTCTGAAAGCAGCCGTCTTGTTGCCAAAAACCGCAGCATTGAACTTTTTCTTGTCATCGACATAAGACTCCTTAGCAGGCGCCTCCTCAGGGGTGACAACCTTTGGCATGCGAGGAGTGAAGCTCTCTGGCGCAGGCATTTTTTGCAGCATCTCAAGACAGGGCATGGGAATCGTCATCCCGTCAATACCAGCAAGACCGACGGTGACATCAGCACCAATCATTGCAGCAGCAACATTAAGGGTAGTGACACCATACGCACGGTAGTAATAGTGAATATCTCTAGTCAAAGCCCAACCGTAGTTCTCCTCAAGATCGTCAAACTCCTTCAACAAAGAAGTGTCGAGGTTCGCAGCCAGATCATCAACGTAAGAAGAAATGGCAAACGCACCGGCTTCAGCAGCAGCAATAGCTTGGGGCAGCGAGTGAATCATGGTTCCAAGTGTCTTGATTCCCTTGGTCTTCAACTCTTGGATCGCCTTAAGGCCCTCGAAGGTAGTAAAGATCTTAATAATGACCTTGTCCTTGGGGACACCAAGATCCTCGTAAGCTTTGATGAAGGCAAGACCAGAAGCAACGGTCTTCTCTGTGTCATAGGCAAACGCAGGATCGGTCTGGGTCAGGCAGTGTCCCTTGACAATCTTGAGCATATTGCGGCCAAGGATAGCAGCGCCATAGTTGATAACTTGCTGCATGAAGGCGTCCTTATCGTCCTCGGTGACCGAGGTGAACTTCTTCACATAGTCAATGGCCTCGGTGATGAGCTCAGGCTTCTTGGTGAACATGTACCAGAGATGGAACTGATTTGAGGTCGCATTGTCGAAGTACATGGCTGGCGCAATAGAGAGAGCACCTATGGATAAGAGTAAGTATGACGCCGTGCGAAGTAATAAATAGGAACAAGTGGAGCAGAGCATACCTTCGGGCCACATAGTGTCGACGCTAAGCACAGTGTGCTCGCCGATAACATCGAGCATAGTCTTGGAAACAGTCATGGTGGTTGAGAAGTCTACAGGAAAGAAAAGTGTTTGTGTGCGTGATCGTGACGTACGAGGAATTGGGAAAGACAAAGCATGAGGGGATATTCTTATACAGACGCGTGTGGCCTGTGAAGAGGCCGGGCTATCTTCCGTGCGCGTGCGAGAGTGTCTGCCTGCGTGTTTGATAGGGTTTATTGCCAATGTGCACAGCACGCTGCATAACCATCAAACACCTTGCTCGTGCTGCTTCTGAGCGGTCCGAGGCCCACAAAGGTCAGGGGTCGGAGTCAAGCCTAAGGTGTCACGTGCGCTTCTCGATTTGGCGAACGATCCGGGGAAAGTAAGGTTTTCCTGCTGGCGTTGCCCCGGATTGCGCTTCTGTGCCCCGCACTCGGAAATTCTGTATTTTCTGCGCCAGTTTAGTGATCATCGCCGAGACAGCCCAACTCTCCCCACACAAACCTTGTCCCAGTTTGAGACTGGGCACATTATTTCGTTCGTCCAGCGGTCGACCAAGTTTCCCCAGACTAGTGATCGCTCCACATTCTCTTACCCCGGGGCAGACATATATATAGTCCCTGTTCCTCCTCGAAGGACTGCTTTCAGAATGCCACATCTCTTATCTCTCTCTCGTCCCTCTTCTTCCATCATGACTGTCCAGCCTAAGAACTATCTGGGCGGCTCCGGCCCCATGCTCAACTTCTGGATCACGGTCGCTACCTGCACTGTCCTTGCCTTTTACGGATACGACCAGGGTGTTTTTGGTGGTGTCATTATTGGCAAGCCTTTCCTCGACCAGTTTGGCAATCCGGACGCCGACACCACCGCTCTTCTTACTTCTGTCTATAACGTAAGTATCATATGCTCTTTCTGCTGGTACATGTGCTAACTCGTCTCATTAGCTTGGCTGCTTTGGTGGTGCCGTTGCTACAACATTTTTTGGCGACAAGACTGGAAGACCCAAGACTTTGATTATTGGAACCACGTGGATGTATGTTAAACAACAGTAGTGATTTTTTGACCAAACACTAATTATACTCCCTGTAGTCTTGTTGGAGCCATTATTCAGTGCTCTGCTTACGGTAGACCTCAAATGTACGCCGGAAGAGTTATTGCAGGTGTGGGTACCGGTATCAACACCTCAACAGCTGGTATCTACCAGTCCGAGACCGCAAAGTTCACTTCGCGAGGAAAACTTGTCGTGCTCCAGATGGCCATGTGCATTTTTGGCTTTATGCTTTCAAATTGGCTCACTTTTGGCTTCTCTTTTATCGACGGCCCTGTTTCGTGGAGATTTCCTCTTGCATTCCAGATTGCTTTTTGTGCTATCATTTACTCCGTCTGCCCGTTTCTTCCTGAATCTCCTCGTCTTCTTGTGCGAAAACAGAAAGCCGAAGAAGCGATTGATATCCTTGCTAAGCTCGCCGGCAAAGACATCTCACCAGATGACCCGGTAGTACTCACTCTATACCGCAGTATTCAGGAAGCCTACGAGGCGGAGATGGCTTCTACCATCACTCTTTGGGATATTCTCCGTGGTCGCGGTCGTGTTGGTGCTCTCCGCCGTCTGTTCCTGGGAGCTGGTATGCAGGCTATGAACCAGCTTAGTGGCATCAACATTACTTCCTACTACTTTTCCTATGTTCTCATTCACGCTGTTGGAACTACTGAGCTACTTTCTCGCATTCTTTCTTGCGCTGGATCTGTTAATTATCTTGCCTTCAGTTTATTGTCATATTGGACCATCGAACGCTTCGGAAGAAGACGTATGATGATGTTCTCATCGGCTGGCGTTAGTATGTGCTTTCTCGTTATTACAGTCGCTCTATCTCAAATGAACAAGGGTCATGATGACCATGCTCTTGGTATTGTTGCTATCTTGTTCTTTTTCATCTTCTTTTCTGTGTTTGCTATCGGCTGTTTGGGTGTTCCATGGTTGTATCCCACCGAAATCAACACTCTGGAGGTCCGTACCAAGGGTGCTGCTATTGCTACCGCCACAAACTGGATTACCAATTATATGGTCGTCCAGGTAACTCCCCCTGGTGTTGCAAACCTTGACTGGAAATATTGGATTGTTTGGACTTGCATTTCTGCTTCGTTTGTTCCTGTTACATTCTTCTTGTATCCCGAAACATCTCATCGCACTTTGGAAGACATCGATCTTTTGTTCGAAAGCAAGCCAGGTGTTCTTATTCACAACAACAGACTTGCTACCCAGCTGCACAGACCAGACGAGTTTATTGAGAATGAGAAGAAGACTGCCGCAGAGGCTGAAGCACAGTACTCCCTTGGCTTTGCTGATGAGAAAGATCGCCCGAACTTGGTTGAGAACATCAAGACCACTTCAACCACTAGTGTTTAATTTAAATTTGGAATTTAATCGTTGACACTTCTCAGTGTTCATTTTTGTCAAATAGCTGTAAAAATTGATTTAATACAATTTTTGTTATCACCATATCATTGATTGTAGTGTATCTTACGAAGCGTAGAATTTTGCGTGATAGAATGCTAAATTTACAGTAAGAGTAGGGAAACGTTGCCACGGGTCCACTTTCCTCATGTGCTTTAAATCAGCTGGGTGCTCCGAATTCTTCCGAGCCGGAAAATAGTACAGCGAGTGATCCAAGTGATCTAGTCATCTAGTGGCATTGACCGTAACTATTGGACACTGAGTTGCTTGTATTGTACACTACTTCGTACAATATATTTAGTCTCAAAATGCCAAACTTAACAATATCATACAATAATTACACCAAACGGCACTGAAATACAAATCTTAGATAGAAAATACTAGGACTCCTGATTATCTAGATCCCAGTCTCTCAAAAGCTCTTCGCGTACATAACGAGTTTCCCAGCCACATCCATCTTGAACCTGCTGGACAAGTTGAAGAATTACCGCCCGTTTGACAGGATCGTCTATAAACTGACCAGCTATGACATAACAGTTAGTATTGAGTAACAAGAGAGGATTTGAGTAAACTTACCAGCATGTAGACAATGTATAGACAACAAAGAGCAAGGTTCATCGTCAGTGCTAAGACTAATACCGACAATTCTATCGCTACACTCTGCCATGGTTTGCTTCAGCTTTCGACAGTGCTGGATGAAATTCATTCCCTTTGGCGGTGGCTTGTTTGCCGCTAGAATAAGCCGAGCGGAGTGATATACCTGAATTGCAAGACCAGCTTCGGCGGGGTGGTAGAAATATCGCGTTATTCCATCTTTATATCCGCTCGATACCCATAGCGGTTTAAATCGTTTGTCAAGTCTGGAGTGCCATAGAGCCAGTTTTGCCTCTAGCTGCTCAGCTTCACTCACTCTGTCCTCATATTGAGAGCTGTGATTTGCACAATAGTTTGCCACAAGACCCCATATATAAATCAGGTTGTTGGCAGCCTCACCAATAGACCAGACAGGATCAGTTACCCAAGAGTCCATATTTATTTTCCAGAGAGGCGGGTCAAATTTGATGCAAGAACCAGAAAGCAGTGAGTTTACGACATCTTGTCGAGCATAACTCCAGAATGCGGTTCGCAGAGCACCACTAGCCTGGCTATTTACTCCGTACGACACTGCGAGCGAGGTTGCGCCCTTAAGATGACGACCCCAATCAGCATCTGCCGGGGCCAGCATTTCGTATACAGACAATATGACAGTAGCAACAAACACCTCGGGGGACGATACATAACTCTCATTGCTGACAAGAGACTGGCGGACAAATTTCAGTGCCTCGTCGTAATACTGGATAGAGACCTTGAAGTCATACTCTGACGTCAGCGCGAGCTGTTTCGAAGATATCGCAAGAACTGCTTTCATCAGAGTAGCATCATGAAATGCCATCTGCGTAACCTGCCGCGTATAGCATTTATCTGCATCGAATAAATCAAACTTCTTAGAGTTAGTAACCTTCTCCGTGGAGGAACTGCAGATACTTACCCAAGGACCAATACGATTCACAAAATTATTAATTAACCGAAGCTCGTCAAATGTGATATCAACGGGAGTGCTTTGTAATTTAAATGATGAAAGACTAGTTTCAAAAGGTTGTGCTGTGTGTTGTTCTTGTTCGTCGTCTGGCAACATGAGACTTGAAATCGATAAGCGTGATGAGCCTGAGTGCTCTGAAGTAGGCGGACTGTATGCCTGCCAATCTAGTGCAACAGCATTCATGTCACCGTCCCCGCCAATATTCTGCATAGGCTGGCATTGTGCGTTGTTCTCACGAGTTGTGAGGTCGGTTTCCGGCAGCGCTTGAGTGTTGACGTCTGCCGCGGTTGCTAGAGGAGCAGGAGGTAGAAGGGAAGTTGCTTGGGGTGCAGGCTCGGGCTGCTCATCCCCGGCAGCAGCATGGATTGTATCCTCTATGCCTGTCGCAGCGGGAGATGTTGCAGCAGTAACAACTGGAGTTGGGTTGGTGGAAGACGATAAGTGCTCTTCGAGCACGCTGTCGATGGAGTCTCCCGAGTATGATGTCGGTCTAAAATAGTAACTCGAGGAGTGGTACCGACAAACCCGCTTTGCTTTTTCGCATTTTGAGCACTTGGGCTTTGCTTCGTCACACTTTAGATGTCGTCTTTTGCAGGTAATACTATCAAAGTGGTGAGTTAGTAAAAGATTTTATAGCGGGCTTCTTGTCAGTCATACCAGCCAGTGCGCACACGAACTATTCCAGAGGACCTGTACGTGCCGCCAACAACGGTCTGGAAAGTGCTCATTCCAGCCCTACTGGTACTGCTAGACGGGGAAACCATGACTCACGGGTGAGCAGGAGGAGGAAGGAGCTAATGAGAAGGAGTGGGCTAGCGAGAAGAAAGTGTGGGGAAGGCTCCGCTGGCTCAAGCGGCGGGGCCAATCAACCAAACTCAGCTCCTGCGAAGCAGCAAAGGCGCTGTTCTGGAGAACAAATAAGAGGAAACGTTTTCGCACTGCCCTGTCCTGGGACTTTTCTATAATATTGTTTATTATTGTTTAATAATATACAAGAAAAGTAGCAGATTTTTGTTTTTGCAATTGCAATTGTTTAGAATCTGCGCCTTAGAATAGCCATTAAACTCAACGAACTGGGTCTAATTACTGCGATAACAGCCCAATAGTTCAATAATGCACAATACCAATACATCTTTCTTGCACCATGTTTATTTTTCAAAAAAAAGCTTTTAAAAATTTTCAATAATATAGTAATTATATTGAATGAAGGGTATGAATTATGCAGAGTTACCATCACATATTGTCGTGATTGCTCCAGATGTTGCGAGTTATGCGTCAATTTTCAAATGTGTCATCCAACTGACGACTACGTGGCAATTGGCCATTTAAATCCACGGATATTGGTGGAAATATTAATACAGCAGCTGCATGATAAATTGCGCAGTTTATTTTACAATGTTTTTATTCAATATGCACTCATTACAAACTAACTACATCTTTGACAAGAATCCCTCCAGAATGGCAACCACTCCCAACGCACCAGGATCCGGAAGCCCGCCTTCGCCGTCAAACTGGTGAATAGCAGAGTCTGCAACATATGAAGCACGACCAAACTTGGCCTGTAATTTGCGGGTTGAATCGAATCCTGCGCGCGCATCCCTAACAGCCTGCTCAAAGTCATGGGTTTTGGCTAGTGTTGCTACAAATGGAGCAATAGCATCAATTAAAGTCCGATCACCAGGTCTTGCTCTAGTGTACTTGTACAGTGAGTCAAGCGCAAACTCCAGGGCAGTCGCCAGGCTGGGTAAAGAAAGCACAGCATCTCTGGTGTTGGCAAGGTTTCCAAGTGCAACAGCAAATGCAGATAGGAAGATCGCATATAAACCTCCTGAAGTACCTCCCATGGAGTCTTCAACTATATCCACAATCTCAAGAGTGAGCTGGACTGCATCATCCAATTGTAGAGCGTCCTTTTTGAGCGCACTCAGGATTCCATTTGCGCCATCGACAAGAGTCTCACCGCAGTCTCCATCGCCTGCAACTGTATCGTAAAGTGTGATCTTTGGCTCATTTTTGAAAATATTGTCCGCAACAGCCTCTAGCAAAATCTCAACTGCAGCTGCATCAATGGGAAGTTTGACATCAGTGCTGTGCGAATCTTCGCTCGCCTTAGCAACAAAATCTACACTGGCGGATTTGGTCCATGGCTTGGGAACCCATCCAGGAGCAGACGTAGGAGCGTCTAAGAAAGACAAGATCTTGTCGCTATTGGCAAGTGTCAAATTCAGCAGAGTGAATGAGAATCCAGGACCATCCAAGGCGGTCATGTACAGACCAGCATAAATACGGCAGATCTTGAGAGCGTAGGTGTTCTCCAATTCTGTGACTGCGATGTCAACAAAGCTGTTGAGTTCGAGGGTGCTCATGCCGCCCAAGTTGTTCACAAGAAGAACAACTTCATCACCGTTGTTAAATGGAACAAAACTTTTGTCAGAGTCCTTTTCAGAGACCAGATCTGCAAGCAGCATCTTGACTAGATTCTGGCGAGTTGGAACAGGCTGGACAGTTCTCACACCCGGCTCATTGTGGATTCCCATGCCGATTTCAATTTCATCAGCGGCCAGACTGATTTGTTGTGCAGGGTCACGGCCAGGTATACTGCAATGGTCCAAACTTGCGCCAATGGTGACCAAGTTGTCTGCGACACTCTTTGCATAGGTTTCAACCTCAGTCAACGAATAACCAGCCTCAGCAGCAGCACCAGCGGTTTTGTGGACAAGGACAGTTCCTGCAAGTCCTCTTCTGCCAACCAGACCACCTTTAGCCTTTCCGACGGAGACATCATCACCAACAATTACCATTGTGACTTTTTTGCCAGCGGCTTTCATTTTCTCAGCCGCGAGACCAAAGTGCAGGACATCACCGGTGTAGTTTTTGACAATCAGAATGTATCCATCTTCTCCGGAGAACTGGTTGAGACCGGTGAGGATCTGCTTTGTGGAAGGAGAAGCAAATAGAGATCCCGCCACGGCAACGTCAAGCATGCCTGATCCAACGTATCCAGCGTGTGCGGGTTCATGGCCACTGCCGCCTGCAAAAGACAAAGTCAGGAATGTAAAGAATTAGAGAAGCAGACTAGAAATCATACCTCCAGAGAGAACAATGACTTTTTTGCCCTCGGACTTGCGCAGAACTATTTTGTTCTCCGGAAGCAAGATCAGTGACGGGTTGATGCGAACAAGGCCGGCCAGCGAGCTGACGACGAGGTCCTGCGAGTCCTTAGCAAACGACTTGAATCTGCTCATGCTGGCAAAGGATTGTTGACGAGTGAGTTGATATCTGAGGATGCCATTGCCAAAGCAGCCAACGCGTAACTGTTATAAATACGCAGAATAGACTTCTCCGAGTCCGAGATGGTCCTTCGAACGCGTTGAACTCAGCCAGCTAGACGAGCTCAGAAGTGTCCGCCCCGCGATTCTCTAGGCGAACGCAGTGGGGCATCAGAATAAGGTTTCCGACCCCCCCCCCCCCGATATTTCCGTTTTGGGCATGTGTCCCGGCAGCTGCCAGTTCCCGAGGATTGTTAGGCGGCTTACTGCTGGAATGAATTGAAAATTGGATTAGATTGAGAAGCAGCCAAATGTGGTTGTGGAGTGCTTTATTTGTATGTAATAATCGCGTGAGTGGAGTGAATGAGCGAGTATTGCCAGTGCTATTTGCGATATTACGCAGCATAGTCATAATATTGTCATTCGATAGTTATAAATAGTGGTATCATTATTATATGCAAATATGCTCATAGTTAATGAGAGTAGCTAAAGGTGAATGAAATATTGTATTCCTAACTGACTCAAGGGGCGCCCATGACTTAGCAATTACATAATGTTAACTGATTCAAAAAAGTAGGACTTTACAAACCCTACTAATGAGTCATGAATATAATAATCAATATTTAAACCTTATTACTAATGAATTGCATAATTTAATATAATTAACTATTGCGGCGCAGCTGAACTCATGTTGACTGAGGCGAGGGCGAATAAGAGACACATTGACTTTGAAACACCTTTATTCCGTAATTAAAGACACTCAGTCTTTGAATGCTTTTTTGTTTTGATAAACAATATTGAGTGTGTTTGCACAAATAAACACTTTCGAGTCCAAAATCACACTGCGCTCGTCTGTCTGACTGACTCTCTCTCAAATTGAATAAGCCCCTTTGCTGCTCCACTAGCGTGTTCACCACTAACCTGTGCAGCGCCGCGTCCTCCGACAGGGCTCGCTACTTCACCCCCTCGGCTCCATCTTCCTCTTCTCAAGTCCTTCATTTAATTTGCTGCGATAGCTTATTTATTTACTGATTCATGGCCATCAGAAACAGTCGCCAAAGCTTGAGACTACGTCGCATGCTTGTGGCTCTGGCAGCTATTTTTTTTTTCGTGTTGCTGTACCTCCCCGGATTTCCCAGATCGCCTAAATATGACTTTTATTCTTCAAAATCACCTACGTCTACAGGATTGCAGTTAATAGCAAACGAGACACTTGGCTTTGGCGCCATCCTTCTCCTTTCGCTTCCTGCTCGAACAGACCGACGCGACGCCATGACCCTGATAGCTTCCCGGACAAACATCACAATATCACACGTCATCAACGGAGTTACAACGAAAGAGGTCGATGAACGTGCATATCCCCACGGTTCAGGACTTAAGAAGTTGATGTCGGAGGAGTTCAATGCGTACATTGGCAGCTGGAGAAGCCACATGGATCTGTTCCGATACATTGTCGAAAACAGGATTGAGACTGCTCTTGTTCTGGAGGACGACATTGACTGGTGAGTTTACATTTGATTCTTGCAAAGTTTTTGCTAATTTTCTTACCAGGGACGTTAATCTCCGAGAGCAGCTTACCTTTTTTGCAAAGAGACTGAGGTCATCTCCCCTGCGCGAACCGTTTACGCAGTACGAACTGGACCACACTCCCTACGGAACTGACTGGGATATGATTCATTTAGCTAGTTCGGTAGTCAACTTTGCACCGCCGCCACGAGACAAAGTATATACAAAATACGTGGATCCATTTCGCGCCGATATTGAGATCGTTAACAATGGTTGCACTGGCACGTTTTTCTGCTGGAAGCCGCTTCTGAGAGCAACCAAGGCTTGGGACGATTCTCGGATTATCATTCCAACATATGAGTCAGTTGGGCTGAGTTCATTTGCAATTACATATCGAGGCGCACAGCGACTGCTCTACTATCTGTCTTATAAAGAGCTGCCAGATACTTTGGACCGCTCAATCGCAATGTTGTTTAAAGAGGGTGACCTTTCTGGCTGGACAGTTGTGCCTCCACTGATGTCTGAATGGAAGGTTGAGGGAAAACGTGACACAAACTTGCGAGTACTTCCAGAAGGGCGTACATTGGGATTAGGAAATATGGCCGGACACAGTGCTGGTATTGGATCAAGTGTGAGACGACAAATGACAGCGGATCTAGAAGGCAACAATTACTGGGAGAAGAAGAAGAAGTACTGGTCGGGATTAAATCAGGAAACCTAGTGGTTCAGTATGTGCTATTATTTGGAGTTTTGGGATGTAATTACTGAGCACTGTCTTAGTGCTTAGTTAACAGTAAACAAACATTTCAGTACTATTAATCTCTCGTGTTTACTACCTTCCATATCTTCATCTAAAACCCCTCTGAACCTGCTTTAGGAACTTCTCCACACTTGGAAACCGCGGCGTAAGTCTCGGATAAACTGAATTTCCACGGCGGGCGTCGCAGATCACCACGCATTTACAACTCCACGCCTATATTTAATCTTGAAATCGCTTCTGACCAGACTACAAATTCCTTCTAGTTTTATAGCAATCATGGCAAAAGTTCTACTTACAGGTGCATCAGGATTTATTGCTGGATGGATCTTGAGATATCTGCTTGAGAAGAAGTACTCTGTCGTTGCTACAGTACGCTCGCAGAGCAAGGCGGTTTATCTGAAAAAGTTGTATCCAGACGCTGTTGACCTTTCTTTTGTTATTATTCCTGATATTGCTGCGCCTGGTGCATTTGATGAAGCTGTCGTTGGTGTGGACTACATTCTACACACGGCGTCGCCGTTCAGGTTCGATATCAAGGATCCAGTGACTGAGCTGCTTGATCCTGCGGTCAAAGGAACTACGTCGATCTTGACTGCGACGAAAAAGTTTGCTCCGCAAGTGAAGAAAGTGGTTATCACATCTAGTTTTGCTGCGATTCAGGATGTCATGAAGGGTGACTGGCCGGGTCACGTATATGATGAATCTGAATGGAACCCGGTAAGTTATGCGGTGATCTCTTGAGTCTATTATGCCAGCTAACAGATCCAGGCTACTTGGGATCAGGCAGTCAATGGACCTCCGGCTTTTGCGTATTGTGCGAGTAAGGCTTTTGCAGAGAAAGCAGCGTGGGATTTCCTTGAGAAGGAGAAGCCTAACTTCACGATTACCTGCATTAATCCCCCGGTCGTTCTGTATGTTTATTATTAGTTGTAACATAGCAAAATAGTTCTAATTGCTATAGTGGTCCCATGCTCCAAGATATTTCTTCAAAGACGGTCAACACTTCCAGCTTGATAGTTCTCAACATGATGAATGGTTCTCAGACTGTCATTCCTGTCACTAATGTTCATCTCTGGGTCGACGTGCGTGATGTCGCAATGGCTCACATCATCGCTATGGAGAACAGCACTTCAGATAACCAGCGATATCTCGTCTCAGGAGGTACATTAAAACACGAAGATGTTTGTAAAAACATTTTGAAGGCTTTCCCGCAGCTGGAAGGGAAAGTCCCAACGATTCCAAATGACAAGGAAGCAACTGAATCCTATACCGGAGACAACGCAAAGTCGATTAAGGATCTTGGGATTAAATACACTCCGTTGGAGGCAACTATTCGCGATGCTGCGGAGCAGATGGTTTCTTGGGTCTAATGTATTCTCTGTTATGTAAATATACTGAAATAATAATAATAATAGTACGTAAACATGATGCAATGATGAATAAGCCGAGGCTGCAAGCTCCCCGGATGGCTTCTGTTATCTAATCAGCCACCTACTTCATTCTCCGAATAATCCACGGAGTAATTGTCAATTGATTCTCAAATCACAAAATAATCAAAAATGCCTGAGAACAAAGCTAGTTTCCTGAAAGGCGAGAAGGTCGTGCCTCTGGTTATCGACAGCGCACCGTATACTGCGCCTGGAGCGTCGGAGATAGTTGTGAAGAATGCAGCTGTTGCGGTTAACCCGATTGACTGGATTCTTCAGGGTAATCTGATGCCGTTTCCGATGCATTATCCGACTATTCTTGGCCAGGATACTGCTGGAGTTGTGAGTGAGGTTGGCTCTGAAGTGACGCGGTTCAAGGTCGGTGATCGTGTGCTGGCGCATGGATTTGGAATGCTGTCTGGCGAGGACTCGCGAAGTGCGTTCCAGGAGTATACTCTTGTGAGCCAGGACATAGCTGCTAAGATTCCTGATGATGTTACATTTGAGGCGGCTTCTGCGGTGCCATTGTGCTTTTCGACCGCTGCCGCTGGATTGTACCAGAAGAACTTCCTCGGACTTCCGTTTCCGTCGCTGAATCCAACCCCGAAGGGCGAAACGCTTGTGATCTGGGGAGCCGCTTCTAGTGTTGGAATCAACGCGGTGCAGCTCGCTATTGCGTCTGGATACGAAGTTGTCGCTACTGCGTCGCAGAAGAACTTTGAGTACATCAAGAGTTTAGGCGCCGTTCTTGTGTTTGACTACCACAGCGAGACTGTAATTGCCGATATCATTGCGGCGTTGAAGGGCAAGACGATCGCAGGTGCGTTCACTGCCGTCGGAGGCGGAATCGATGGATGTATTGAGATTGTTCAGGCATGCGAGGGTGGAAAGTTCATCACCTCTGTGCTTCCCGTTCCCGAGGTGCTACCCGCTGGAATCAGTTCGCGGTTTATCATAATGGAGCCGCCTCTTTTCGCCAAGATGGTTTACGAGGATTTCCTTGAGCCTGCTATTGCTGCTGGAAAGTACATTATTGGACCCAAGCCGTTGGTTGTTGGAAAGGGACTTGAGGCGATTCAGAGTGGATTGGACAGACAGAAGCAGGGTATGTCTGCCGAGAAGGTTGTCATTTCTCTGTAATCATCTAGATTACAGTAGGCATAATCCCTCATTATTTATAAATAGACGATATCACTAAAGATGAAATCAAACTCAATTGAAGACCCATGATGCAGCGAGGAAATATGCGAAGTCACAGATTAAATCCTTGATTTGATGCTGATATTCAGCAACTGTAGAACTGAAGCTGTTGTAGTTGCACTATTCTGTATAGATTGCAATTGCAATTGCATATACTGTTAAGATGATATAAATTACATCTTACATTCTAATGCAAAACGGTCAATATACTCTGCCCGTTCCTGATCTTCTTATCGTTCCTGGATGTGGCTCAGCAGGGACGCGGCGTAAAAAGGGGTTCAATAGCTTATTCGGCGTAGTTGCACGTGTTTGCAGGCACAACAGCCGTTGAATGAGCTCTGCTTATTTGATATTGGAGTATTAATGAATATAATTGCATCATATTCAATTGCACAGCGCAATTGCACAGCAAAGCGTTGATGAGGATTGACGTCACAGCGCAATTATGGCGTTTGTTTACTGTTTCAAGGCGCCGTCGAGGCTCAGGCAACTTTGTTTCGCCTAAGAAATGGACGCGATCGACCGGGGTTTTACTCAATGAAGCTCGTATTAGTTTATTTACATTCACAGGTACGTAGTGTAAGGGTTTTAATTCATAATAGTCAATTCATAATTGTTTAGTTCATAATGTAACGTTTCAATCAACACACGTGTTCATCCATTGACCGCCTAATAAGACGAATCACGGTCACGGCCGGATCCATAGGAGTCACCACCGCGGCCAGAAGAGCCGTAAGAGTCACCACCACCCGAGGAACCAAACGATTCGTCGTTGCCTCCGCGACCTGCAGATCCATAGGTGTCATTCCTCGAGCCGAAGGAGTCGTTGCCTCCGCGGCCGGACGAGCCATAGGTCTCGTTGCTCGATCCAAACGACTCACCGCCTCCACGGCCAGACTGTCCGTAGGAGGAGTTGTCACTGTCACCGTATGTCTGCTTGGATCCATAAGACTCCGCGGTGTCACGGCCGGAGGATCCAAAAGAGCCTAAGTTGTCACGGCCAGACGAACCGTAGGAGTCGTTGTCGTTACCAGATCCGTAGGAATCAGTGCCACGGCCAGAGGATCCGTATGAATCTGAGTTGTCACGACCAGAGGATCCATACGAGTTCGAGTTATCGCGACCAGACGAGCCAAATGAGTCAGAGTTGTCACGATCAGAGGATCCGTAGGAGTCGTTGTCACGACCAGATGAATCATAGGAGTCAGATCCACGGTCAGAAGATCCGTAGGAATCGTTCTGGCGGCGGTCATCTATTCATGAACATATTAGCATCTTGCAATGCAGTCTAAGGTATCGATTGACTTACTATTGTCGTCGGAGGAAGAAAAAAGACCCATTGTGTGTAGTGTAGTAGAAGATATCGAAGTAGTAGAAGAAGTACTCGAGGAATATGCGACGGACGAGGAAACAGGCGCAGGAGCAGCTTATTTATGTGTTTCCACTGGGCTTCCCAAGTCTTCCAGCCGATATTAGATTCACATTAAAGTCCAATAGACTCCCAACACACCTCATCTGCTGCGTCGAATGAGCATCTGAAGTCGCGTCTGCTCGTTGTGACTCGTCACCCTGACGCCAGAGTTGCGATATCTGAGCCCCGGGTTTCACTCTTTCCCAAAACCCTAAAATACTTCTGGAACGCGCGCCGAGCAAATAAGATTAAACCTTATTAGTTTGACTGGGGCTAATCGCGCCAAATCACACTTTATTCTATTCTACTCACAAATTGATCACCGCTCGCTCTCCTCAACCCTGGCTGTGTTCTGTCCCTGATTCATCTCAGCTTTCCTAGCGCACGGCGGCCAAGCAAGAATGGTGATTCCCCTGGCGGCTGCTGCGTACGCGACTGCGGCATTCGCGGTCGCAGCCACGGCGTATTCGGCGAGGCACGTCATCGCCCAAATTGGCAACAACAACACAAGCAACAGCAGCAGCAGCAGCAGCAGCGATAGCAACCCAGCCTGGCTCAGCTTCACGCTGCGTCCCCAGTTTCGCACTCATAACAAGCTTATCAACGTGTACACTACCGATGGTGACGTCGTCTTTTCATTTGTGAGGCACCGGGCTGCGTCAGACATGCGCAACGGCATTCTGTATTCGTTGCTGGATGCGCATCGCAGTCCGGTCTGCACCGTTTATCTATCTGGAATGACTTCTCATGTTCTTTTCCATCACACTGCTGCTATTGACGACGAGAACGAGTATAAAGCATTGAACTTATTAACTGTCAAACACACTGTGTCCTCCGGAAAGACGTACCGAATGTTCATCATGCCTGACGGGAAAACATACCAGTGGACAGCCAGCTACGACCTCGAGCGCGTCTTCTTCCAGCCCAGAACATCTGCCGACGCTTCATTGGAAACCCCGAAGAAGATCGCACACGCTACCCAAAGCGGGACACGAATGTGGACAGTCAGTTTTGCTCTCGATAGCGGGCTCGAGCAGAGTGTGATTTTCTCCACCGTCCTAATCAGTATTCTTGATCAGTGGAATACAAAACTGGGTGTTGGCGGCATATATCTCAAGTCCGACGAGAAACTCACTGTTCGATAATTCTTTTTCTTATACCCTACTCCTTCTGTGTTCTCTGTATATAGTTTGAACTATCACATTATATGCTCTACTATGTGTTTAGGCATCTCTATTAATAGAGATATAATACATCGGGATCTAGAATTACTACTCACACTAACTTACAATATCCTCCAGAATGCCTGTAAAATAACCCCAAAATATGTCTCCCTTACCTTTTCCAATCACACTATCAGCAGTAGTAACACTCAACGTCAGTTTTCCTCCTCTAACTGACGACACACTGACTTTGATTGACGGGTTCGTCGTGCCAAATGGCTGCGCAAACCCAAAATTAACCACCCCAGGAGGGAAGTTTCCCGCTCCGACATTGGATATCTCAATGTCGGAATCGCGTTGTTGACCTAGTTTTCCAAGGAACCACGCGTTGACCCTGCCAAATAAATATCTAAGCAACGCAGGAAAGTGTAAGGACTCTACACTAGTGCCTTCTTTGACGAATCTGCCCAGTGCTTGAGTACCTTCCCAAGTGAATTCCGTCACGCGGGGAATATCATCGTGTATAGCACCCACGTAGGGGCCCATTAAACTATCCGGATCCAATATATGTGCTAATTTAGATATAAAACGCCGAGCGTTTATAGGAATCTGGATGTGTACGTCTGCAGAGTTCTCGAAAGTTTGTCCAAACGCCGCGCACAAGCAAACGAGATGATGCTTGTGATTGTGGTGTTGTGTTGTCGTGCTGCGTCCAGGAGCTTTGCAGCTTCTCTAGCTGAAAACACTTTGATTTTGAGACTGACGTCTGTGACGGGGTGAAAGAAAGGAGGATAGATGGCTGCGTTTCGCTTAGTTTTCGGACGCATCCATTTTGGGAAGAACTCTATGATGACATGCCTCATGACGAATGGTAGAGGAGGACACATTTTGACAACGTGTTCAAGAATAGGAGGGGTTGTCATGGACTGTGGAATGCTGATGATAGTGCTAGTGAGAGGACGCGGAGGTGAGAGGACAAGATTTGAGAGCTGTTCGAAAAAGATGCGGGCGGAGATACCATCGAAGAGAGAGTGATCAAAGACGAAGAATATGTAGCGACAGTTGAAGACGGTTACTTTCCAGAGCGGTAGTGTGCGATCCGAGTGGTCGAACTTGATTTCGTTGATTTTTCTGATTTCCCGGGGAAGATCAGAATCGGTTTCCAACGAGCGAAACTTGACGACGGAGTCGAGGTCGATTTGTTCGAGAACGGTGACCCGTTTAACGTTTGAATCCGGGGTAAGAAGGACGTTGCAGCATAACGCTGGGTGATTTGTGACTATCGAAGAAATGCTCGAAAGTATTACATCTTCTGCAAGAGGATGATCCAGCTCGATCCAAAGAGTTACGCTTCTGTAGAAATCGAGGAGGGAGCGATTGACAAAGTACTGTTCGAGGAGACCTGTTTTGTATCAGCGAGCGGAACAGTTAGAACAGCGAAAGAAGACTGACTGAGAGGTCTCGAACGCAGGAGCGCATTGTCAGACATGATAAGATAAGGAACAGAACATTGATACTATCTTATCAGATAACAGAGTAGAGTGGAATCTGGGATTAAAAGGGAGAAATAGAAGGAAGAGGGATGAGAAGTAAATAGTTCATGCATCGAATCTTGCAGCGTGTTAGCGTGCGGCGAGTTCTGTTTAAGATTATTGTGTCTAACTCAGTTCCCAAATTAGGACTTTTCGATCAATCTGACACGCGCAATTATTTTTGCTCTGTTTGACAAGATTGTGGTGTATTATAATCATAAAAGTAGTATGATTCTGTTTTACAGTGCTACTTTCTGAATCACAGCAGTCGTGATTGTGAGCGTGACATGACTAATTAATAAGATTTCGATTTCGGCTAAAACGAAGTCGCTTTAGTGGAAATCTTGCTTGTTTGGATTTCTGCCGGATTATATACAACGTATTACTACCTTACTGTAATTGTACATAGTTTATTATAATATGTTCTGTAATATGATATAATATAGTATAGCAACGTAAATAGTAAATAAACAACACAGTAAGCTCAAGAGTTATCAGCCCACATCAGAATCAACTCTGCTGCCTTCTATCTTCTTATCTTATCTTGTTGAGTCTTTATCTAATCTTCATTAATCATTGATTATTGACTATTAAATACTATATTGAATAGCATAATAATATAGCAAGTTTTTTGTATCAGTATCAGTATTGACATGGCCTTGCCTCTCCTCGTCTCAGTCGCAGTCCCCGTCGCTCTTGCTACCATCACCGGTGTCGCCCTGCACTCCCATAACAACCTCATCAATCCCAAGCCAGGCTCTTATCCTCTGATCCGTGAACTTCCTCAGTCCGGGCTGACCTCCTTCTGTCTTCGTCCGCAGTTCAGAACAAGCGACAAGGTCTTCAATGTCTGTACCAGATCCGGCGCGAAGGTGTTTAAACTTATCCAGAGATCGCCCCCGTCACCTGGCATCGACTCACCTGCTTCAGGTCCCGCTACAGATCTAAACTCAACCGTTTACACTCTCGTCAACGGCCAGGATTCAGTCCCGATTGGCGTCATCCAGATCTCGGGCGTGCACTCCCAGATCTGGCTGCATCAGTCTCAAGGCATGATCTATCTCCGCCACGTCGTCGACCACGACAACACCTTCCGCATGTTCATCCTGCCAGACGGGAACACCTTCCAATGGACAGGTAACGATCACTATCTCGAGCGGGTAATCGAGCGATCAAGCACGCCCGATACAGAGATCAGAGAGCGGATCGGGGTTGCTCGAAGGATCGGGACGCATATCTGGGAGCTCAAGTTCGACGAGTCGCAGGTGCAGGCCGAGGTTGTTGTTGCTACTGCTCTAGTTAGTGTTCTTGATCAGTGGAACTCGGCCTTTGGTGTCTGTGGATCGTTGTTCAATCCTTCACAGACTCAGCCTACTCGAAGACCGTGATCTTACTCACTTTTGATTCTGTGATGTCATTCTGTGATAAATTGTGACAGTCATCATAATGCTGATGGATTTTTAACTCTGTATTCTTAGTCCATCTCTTTATCTGTTCTGATACCTGTTATTGTTCTTAATACCATCTCTGTACATTCAGAGACTCATAACCATTCTCTTGCTCAATCACGCTCGTAGTCTTTGTCAAATTAATCTCCACTTACTACTCATTTTATTGTCCACTATTCTATTTACTAATTCTTTTCAGTATGAATCAAATTGTTTTTATTATCGTAACAGTATTCCTCTAATGCCTATGCTACAGCCCACTCTCCTCCTCACAGCCGCACTCTCCGTTCCCCGCAAATCCCATCCACACTTCACTTCCACACTCATCTTCGTCACAAACGAGCAAGTCAATTCGAGCTCATGAACTCGCTGCTTCGACTGACTCGACTTGCAAAGAAACGTTGCACGAATAATCTTTATAGTGTTTCTCTTTTCCGCGCAACAATGGCGACTCATTCCTTATCTACAGCGGCTTGTTTGGTATCGTCGGTATCCTGTCTACGGAGAAACTTTTGCTAATAGTTGCGTGCATAACAGATTATCGGTGATGAAGTGCTAAACGGAAAAATCCGTGACGCAAATTCAAATTCTTTTGCGAAACTGTGTTTTGAAACCGGGCTTGATTTGAAAAGAATTGAGGTTATCGCGGATGAAGAGGACGAAATCATTGAGGCCTGCCAGCGTATGGCGAAAAACTACGACTTTGTCGTTACTTCTGGTGGTAAGCATTTTTGTACTGTAAAGTCCTTATTACAAGATACCTTTACTGACAATCAAAGGCATCGGACCAACTCATGATGATATTACTTATCAATCAAGTATGTCTCCTACTCACTTCTCCTTTACCATCTAACATTGGATAGTCGCTAAAGCATTCAACCTCCCTCTCGTCATCCATGAAGAAACCGTCGAACGCATGAAGCGTCTTGGTCGTCGTCGTATCGACCCCAACGACACCGAAGCCGTTAAAGCACAACTTCGAATGGCGACTCTCCCGCTCGGCAAAGATGCCACAGAGACAGACATCATCTACTCGCTCGAAAACTCCTGGGTTCCTGTCGTCTGCGTTATGAGCAAAATCCATATCCTCCCCGGGATCCCACAGCTCTTCAACGGCTTGCTCAAGGGTTTATTGCCAACTATCACACCGCGGATTCCTTCTTCGCAACGTAAACACAGGTTACTCGTGACGACGCACAAACCCGAGTCTGAAATGGCGCATTTCTTGACCGAAATGCAAGCTAAATGCGATCCTATGGGTATCAAGATCGGAAGTTATCCTCACATGGCAGCTGGAATCAATACGGTCAGTATCATCGGCAAAGCAGAGCATTTAGAATACATGAAGACCCTAGTCAAGGAGACTGAGAAGGGTTTAGAGGGAAAGGAGATCAGTGTCGAGGACGAGGCAAAACTCAGCTTGAGTTAATCCTTGATAGTAGTTGTTGCTGGTAAAATAAACATTAAACACATTTATGAACTAAAAAACCAAAATATCTAATAAACTATAATAGACTATAACTGAAGCAAACAAATTAACCAGTACCAAACCATTACTGTTTCCATGCTTTAATAACCGAACTTTTTCTTATATTCCGCAACAATTCCTCGACAAACAACTAAAGCAACCTTCTAAATCTATGTTCTAACTCTATGAATGCAGCACCACACTTCTTACTCGTCATCGTCAGTGTCAGGAGGATGAGGAGTACCCTTTGGCGAGTTGAGCCACTCGATATGGCGCAATCTACGTCGGGACTCACGCTCCTTCAGCTGGTTTCTGGTCAATTTTTTCTTTCTAGTCTTGACTTTGATGTTTGCGGGCGACGAGTCGTCAGTGACGGCAGGTGAAGGCGACGCTGCGCGAGAAGACGCTTCGGATGCAGCTAACGAGGCAGCGGCCGACGGGGCGGCCGAGGAGTCCTCGAAACGGTCGGAGGCGATCACGGCGGTGCTCTTCTGGGTCACTTTGCCGTCTGCGACTCTCCACTGCTCGGGGCACAAGGCCCCAACAAACTCCTCATTATGGGAAATCATAATCACACCTCCAGTCCAATCTCTGATAGCGACAGCCAATCCACCGAGCGAGTCACGGTCAAGATAGTTAGTAGGCTCATCAAGCACGAGCAAATGCGGGTTATTCCACATCGCACCAGCGATAACGACCTTCACAAGCTGTCCACCAGAAAGACCGCCCATCTGAACGTGATCGGCAATCTCACCGTCAAGGCCGACGTCTTCGAAATGCTTGCGGATAACAGGAGGTGAAAGTTGACGGTATCCAAGACCTTCGCGGGATGCCTCGTGATCGTCAAACTCAAGGACCATCTTGGAGAATCCGAGCTCAAGCAAACGCTCACGGCTAATCATCGAGTTGTACTTGGGGTTCAAGCCGATCCATTTGACTTCGTACTGGAATGACTTTTTCAGCTTTTGACGACCCACCAAGAACTCGACGTTTTTGCCGTCAATGGTCTTTGCCATCTGTTCTTTGTCCTCAGCAGTAAGCTGGCGGGATGCCTTCATATGAACCTCACGATCGTCACCGTTCGCGTAGCGCCACTGGATGTACTGGTTCGGTGTCTTCTCCAAATGCATCTCGACGTGGGCAAGTGCGTGCTGCGCAATGTATCCGATACGCAAGTTAGGATGCTTCTCGACAGTTCCTTGCTGGGGAATCAATTCTCCGGTCAACAGCTTGATCAGAGTAGACTTTCCTGCACCGTTCGCACCCAAGATAGCAACACGCGAAGAAAGCGACAATGCGCACGATACGTGCGAAAGATTAGGAGTGCTAGCACCAGGGTAGGTATAAGTGACGTCGTTCATGCGCACAATGGCACGTGTGTTTGACTTAACACCAGAGAGGATACCGGGAGGAGGGAATCGCATCTTGATGTTTGAGGCGGAAAGAGTGTAGTAGGATTTTCCCTCAGGACGTACGCGGACGAAATCGGCCAAGTTACCCTTGTAGTAGACAAGCTTCTTGTCTTCGTAGTGAATGATATCGGTACAAACAGTATCCAAAAATCCAGAGTCATGAGAGACAATGAGGGAAGTGATATCGGTATGTGTGACCAAGTAATCCTCGAGCCACTTAACGTTAGCAACGTCAAGATGGTTAGTGGGCTCGTCAAGAAGCAAGATATCAGCCTTCATAAGCATAGCACGAGCAAGCTCGAGCTTCATCTTCCATCCACCGGACAACGCACCAACGTTCTGTGCACGTCGCTTCTCGTCGAACCCGACATCCTCAAGTGCCTGGGCGACTTCTTCGAGCTTTACATGCTGCAACTCAGGATCCTTAGCAATGAAGGAGACGAGGTCCATGTCACCTTCGGCAGCTTGGAGCTTGTGCTCGACGAAGCAAGTGCGAAGCTCAGTCTTGTCGGGGAAACCTTCCAGCTGGCCCTTTGAAATGGCACGCATAAGAGTAGACTTTCCGGCACCATTACGGCCGCAAAGACCGTAACGGTGACCCTTGTAGAGACGGAGATAGGTCTTATTGAGCAGCATCTTTCCACCATAGGCAAGCGAGAAACGCGCGTTGACAATTTCAATGCCTTCCTCGCCAGAGTCATCGACAACACGGGGGTTGAACAAAGCGTCGTAGTATTCGCAAATCTGCTTAGCAATCGACTCAGCAGCCTCCTTGTTGAAAAAATAAGGAGTGACGACGGCGGGGACGCGGTCCCAGTCCTGAGTCTTGACATCAACAGCAACAAGGCCAGAGACGTACTTGACAACAAGGGGATCAGTACCGACGTCGATGAACGAGATCTTATCAACGAGATCAGCGGCTGTGATGTGGTTAACGCCAACCTCCTTTTCGGCAGCCTCGAGAACGGTGAGGGCCTTTCTGGCGAGCTCACGGACTTCGGGAAGAGCAGCGGTGTTGTAGACCTTTGAAACAGATGGCAGAAGGTCAGGCAAAAAGGCGCGGATTTCACGCGGGTTGTTGACGAGACGAGTCAAGTTCTCGGTAACGATGACGGTCTGGCGAAGCAAGTCCTGGGAGGCACCGCCCTGGTTAAGAGCACGGCGAAGGATAGGTACGAGCATTGCCAAGACAGGCTCGGTGACCTCTGCAACGAAGGTGACGTGCGAGAGGGTGAGGACGGTGGACGGGACGGAGGCCGGGTTAGCCATGGTGTCGACGATAAGAGGCAGTCTGTTTGCGATATCCTGGTTGTCAATGATCTTTGCGAGCGCGATCATTGTGCGGTTTGCGGCTTTTGCGAGGTCAGCTTTCATATCGTGCATGAGGTTGGTGATGACGGGGACGATATTGACAAACTCGTGAAGGAGGGCGTCGGCCGGGATGCGCTCGGCGAACTTCTCGTAGAGGCGCAGGACGCCGATCTTTGACTGCCACTTTGCGGTTGAGTCGAGGTACTCGTTGAGAAGCGGAATGAGAGATGCGGTGTAAGCTTCGACGGGGTAGACGGAGAGGGCGACGTCGGCAGCAAGGGTGGCGGCTTTGCGGACGGAGAGCTCTTTCTCTGCGAGGAGGTCGTAGGGGAAGGTGAAGAAGGGGAAGAAGTAGGCTTCAGCAGGGGACGAGGACCCGAACTGCTTGATGATGGTTGTGAAGGCGAGGAGGGCAACTTCCTTGTTGAGGGTTGTTGCTTTGCCTTTTGTCATGGCTTTGATCTTGTCGAGGACGCTGGAGGAGAGAAAGGTTAGCATTGGCGTGGGTTCGGGAGAGGTGATTTGGACGTACCCGTATGTGCTGAGCGTAGCAGGGCCAGATTTGAGCATGAGCGCAGCAAGATCACCCGCAACAGACCTGGCAGCACCAAGAGAAGTTGCAGCCTGAAGCGCCTGAAGATACTCAGTTGCAGGCGAGGGCTGCAGCGAGACGGAGGAGACCTGGGAGGCGAGCGAGGAGAGGGAAGTCGTGGACGAGATGGGAGTCGAGAGGCCGGACTGCGCGGGCGAAAAGCTGCGACTCGTTCCCACAAACGCCGGAGCGTTGACTGAAAGACGTGCCATGCCTTTCTAGAGTGATTTGAAGAGAAGCAGGAAGGAGAAGAAGAAGGAGGAGGTGGTGGGAGAAGAGGAAGAGGAAGACGAGGAGGAGGAAAAGATAAACAATTGTGAATAAATTTTTAGAGCCGCACGTGGGCAAGGTTTTGGGACGCCACTGGATTGCATTAATTAGTAATGTATTACTACATGCTGAGTAATATAATTAGTCAGTAGTGTGTAAGCAGTTCACATGCATTTGGTTCCTTGTTTGTTCGTTTTAAGTCTAGAGTAAATGGTAAGTGAATACTGAGAATAACTGTGAATGAGAATAGCTGTGAATAAGAATGAGTCTGCCAGCAGCAGTGGCAACTTTGCGCTCGCTGAGAGAGCCAGTTACAGCACTGTCTTTTCATCAGTCGAATACCAGACTGGTTTCTGGGTGAGTTTTGGTGATCCTGATATTCCGTGATGAAGTGCTAACATCGTAAGTGACGACAAAGGCTGGTGTGTTCACTGGTCGCTGTTGACGCGAAGACCGCTCGCTGTGTGGAAATCTCACAAAGACACTGTTTTGACTGTTAAATGGCTGGCGGATGATCTGCTTCTAACGTGTGTATTTGTATTCAGTGTTGAAAGCGCATTGCTAACTTGTTCAAAAGACACGGACGAGACAACAAACTGCACGTCTTTCGCCTGGATTCAACTCTCCTCGACACCGCAATTCCCGTTGATTCAGAGACAGAATCACCAGAATCATGGCGAAAGCCATGGCTGGTGGCTTCAATCGACATCAACGCCCTCAATTTCTGCGCTGCTGCAACTCTGGGATCAAATATGATTGCCGTTCCAGGAACCCTCGACTCTGATACCGTGCGCTTCTTCATTACTAGTTTGATTTCCATGTACTGATAAGATCTAGATTGATGTATATACCCTCCTTCCTATGCTTACTCGGCCCTACGCTGCAATCTCAGCCGGCGTCAAAACAGGCATCGTCATGGCCATCGCTCTGCACGCCGACCTTCTCATCGCAGGATATGAATCCGGACATGTCGCGATTTTCCAATTACAAGATGAAGCTATAGCTCAGATTATATATCTGTGCAAGGCTCATGAGCAGCCTGTCTTGTCTGTAGTCGTGCATGCAGATGACGCGACTGTTCTCAGCTCTGCTGCTGATTCAAAGATCGTCAAGCACCCTCTAGTCCCTCCTCCTACACTCGTACCATCCTCTCCTTCTTCCCCTACATCTCTAAAATCACACACATCTTCTGGTTCTATCGAAATCTTTGACGACTCACTCGACTCCTCGCTTTCAAGTATCTCCCTCTCTACTCCATTATCAATCCACGACATCAAACATACCGGTATCTCCTCTCTCAATCTTCGCGATGATGGGAAAATCTTTGCAGTAGCTTGTTGGGACGGTAACGTGCGTGTGTTTCTCTACTCTTCCATGAAGATGCTTGCTAGTTTTCCAGGCGGACGACAAGATGGAATAACCTGCCTTGCGTTTGGCAGGACAATCTTAGATGATCCAGACTCCACAGACACTACATTGGACGACAACAGCACTGTTACTCCAGCTACTACACGGCTTGTAATTGGAGATGCATTACGACTTAAAGCAGAGATGAGAATTAAAAATAAGCATTGGCTGGCTGTTGGAGGAAAAGACGGGCGCATTGGGCTATGGGATTTGTACTAATTAGATATGCATTATAATTACATTGATACAAAAATCCAAGAACGCCAAATAACTACCAAAAAAAAAACACTTTTATCGGATCAACCCAAATTAAACTCGTCCGCACCCACGTTCGCATGCATTCCAGCAATTTTCAACATCCTCTTCTTTGCATAATCAGGTCCATTATCAGTTCCGTTTCGCTTTCTCTTGTCTCCGTCACTAGTAGCAGCGTTCTTTCCTGATCGTACCATTCCTGCTGGTGTTTCACGTAATCCGAAACTCTTAGCAAGATGTCCAAGATGTAAATCACGAACGTTAAAGTAATCTCTTTCAGTACTTAAATGGGTAGTATACGCTCTAATATGAGACGCAAACGCGCTTTTAGCTAACGCAGCGTTAATCGTACTACTCAGAATCCACCGCTCAACTTGTAACTGCACTTCTGTCGCAATATCTTGCCATCCAGGTTGTCCTTTCTTTGCTGGTTTTCCATTTCCAAACGCATGGCTGAGAACAGCGCTGAAATCCTGTTTTGCGATTGTTGACTTGTGAAGCGGAAGGAGAATATTACTGACATATCCTTCTTCTTTACCAGGTAGAACAAACAGAGTACTCCATCCTTCGTGGCCTACACGCGCGGTTCTTCCAACACGATGTAAATGATCTTCTAGGGCGAACGGAGGATCCAACTCAATAACGTGCGAAATAGCAGGAAGATCAAGACCGCGAGATGCGACATCGGTACAAAGCAGAATTCCGCCTGAGCTAGCCTTGGAAAAGCCTGCAAGAGTGGACTTTCGGAGAGGTTGAGGTAAGGATCCGTGAAGTTTGTAAATCATTGGAGAACTGTTTGCAATAAAAGACTGCAAGACCGACGAGCTCAGTGCAGTTTTCTCTTGTTTTGAGCTAGACTGTAAATCATCTTCATGATCGCCTTCTTCAGTTGGGTTTAATTCCCTGGTGAGCATTGCGAAATGAAAATTAACCGAGTCTGAGCAACTCAAAAAAATCATGATGCGCGCTGCTGGTTTTGATTTCAGGATATTGACAATCGTAGCTATAAGAGAGACTAGTCTCAGCTTCATTGGAATGACGGCATACTCCTGGTGTAGCTGATCCGGAGCAGAAAACTCATCGGTTCGTTTCTTTCCATCTGTTTCCCCATCAGCTGGAGTCTCTGTGTCATCCGTTTTGTCTTCGTTGGAAGAGATGTGCAAAGCATCGGCCAACGACTCGTCGCCTAATTTCTGAACGTCGTCTTTCAACGTAGCTGAACAGAGAATCGTCACTCTTTTAGAAGGAATGCCACGGAAGTTCTCTCTGTAAAGTCTAGAGCTGGACTTGATTTGTCCTAGAATTTTGGTAATAGTCTCTTCGAATCCTAGTTCAGTCATCCGATCACCTTCATCCAGTACCACCCATCTGACAGACCTTAAATGCATAGCCTCAGTATTGTCAAAATGATCTGCCAGTCGACCCGGTGTGCTGACAAGAATATTGACACCTTTTCGAAGTCTCGCTTTCTCTGACTTTTTCTTTTCGCCTCCGATGACGATACCTGGCACGATATAGTGACAGCAACGCACTAAATCCTCAAGAACACCCAAAATCTGATGTGCCAGTTCACGCGTAGGCGCGATGATGATTGCAAAGAGTCCTGATTCTCTGTTAATTTTATCCGGCGACGACAGGAGCGCGTTGACGATTGGAAGTGCGTAGGCGAGTGTTTTTCCTGATCCGGTTTGCGCCTGCATGAAGACATCTCTCGGATTGCTGACGTCGTTCAAGGTCGGGATCACTGCTCTTTGGATTGCGGTTGGATTTTCGAGGTTCATTTTGGAGGAAAGGTGGGCTGCCAGGGTCGGATGGATGCCTAAGGCTGCGAATGAGTTCTCCTGTCCTTTGAGCGGTGCATTTGAAGGGTCGTGAAGTTCTTCTGATACTTCAGTGGGTTCTTGTGAGGTTGCTTCCGGGTTGGATGTAAACAATGAGGAAATGACTTGTCCTCTGGGCTTTGAATTATTACTGGAGTGAGAGTAATGTGAATCTCGAGGATATCGCTGATACGAAGAGTCCTCGGTTGATTCAATTCTCTGCGGTCGTTCTCGGGGCTCAACAACGATTCCGTTACTTCCACTGAGTCTGTTGTTATATCTTACACTTTCAGCTGCTCCAGACTTGTTTGCAGACTTGTTTTGGGCTGCTGAATTGCGACTTCGTCCCTGGATCGTGCGGTTGACTTTGACTCTTTGGGTCCATCTTCCTTTGACTGCTTTGTTCCATGGTCTTCGTTGGAAGTCGACTGCAGACGGAGCAGCCAGATTGAGTATCAAACCATCGTCAGACATCTCTTCAAGACGAGAACTGGCGTTGTAGATAAGCAAACTGTGTTTTTGTGTAGAGTTGATGTTCGAGGAGAAGCGTAATTTTTTTTGCCGTTGGGAGGAACGAGAAAACCTTGACTGAGAACGGACCCCATTTTAGGGTTTTGATACTTTTTCAGCGTGAATATGTAAAATTGGGTCAAAAATTTCATTCTCACTATTCAAGACTGACTGAAATAGACAGGAAGGGAGGACGAAGAGAAAGAGATGGACGGGGAACACGAAGAAGAAGGGTCTGGACGCGGACTGAACCCGTTTACGATTGAGATCAAAGAAGAAGACAAAGACGAAGAAGACAAAAGCGGGTTCGAGGAGATGAGTCGGAGAGCAAGCAGCGGTCTCCCGTTCGAGGTCGTGAAGGAGGAGCCCGTGGATGACGGGGATTTGATGGTAATTGATGCCGAAGTGAAGGAGGAGCCTGCGTCGCCGGTTGGAATTCGCTCGTCAAGCAGGTTACGACGGAAGAGTGAGCAGGAGAACGCGCCAGAGTCAAGTCCGGAAGTGAAGAAGACACTGAGGAAGAAGGCAACGGTGAAGACGCAGGACAGCGGCGAAGCAGAGACGAGGATGCTGGAAGACAAGATCGAGGAGACGGATGAGTCTGAGGACCCTATAGTGCAGTCAGTGCCGGTGTTTTTGTCTTCGCAGCTGGCGAAGACGCTGCATCTAATCCAGTATCCAGTGCGGTCACAGAAGCGGCCGTATACAGGATCCCAAGGAGAGCCTATTCTGGATGCTCGGATCAAGTCGCAGGCAGGAATACTGCAAGCAGATGTGCCGATACATAACAACACACAGTTCTATGATAAGGAGAAAGGCGAGAGATGGGGAGGAGTTGAGAAGCAGACGTTGAGCGGAGTCATTAATCGCTCTGAGGGATACATGATTGGCATATTCAAGGATGGTGAGTACATTCTGCACTTCATCATGTGTATGCTAATAAGACAGGTGAATTACATTTGACTCCAGTAGCTGGAAATGCCCAGTTACGTCCTAGTTTTACCTATATCGACAAGGATGCACTTGCAGAGAAGGAGATTGCGCGCACAATCAAGCAAGATCCTGCGAAATCAAAAGAGATTCGTGCTGTTCAGGTATCATCCCTTTATATCTTGCTGTTCAAAACTGCTTCAAGCTGCTGCTACAGCTGCTGCTGCTATTAAGTAGTATATTACCAGATGAACTAACAGTGTTTAGATGACAGTCAAATCCGCAGACAGCCAGGCACCGCGCTACAGCGGTGCTTTAGCAGCTCGAAAGATCGCTGACGATGAACAATTCAAAACACTGGCTTGGTTTGATAAAGATACTGACGTTGCTTGGGATTTAGCAGAGCAGTTGATGTCTGCTAATCGTGCAGAATTAGTATCATCTACGTCTAAAGAGAAGTATATAGAGATGCTGCAGAATCACTGATCAACAATGTAATATATTATGATTGTTTAATATCCTACAATAATCTTAAATACAAAACACACATACATATATTACTAATTTCTTAGTCACCATCCACCCGCTATCATCCCTTCTCGCTCTGTATTTGATCTCCCCGCAAACACTACGCCTTCCCGCTGCTTCACGAACCAAATGTCCTACGCGGTCGCGATCCACAAACCGTCCTCGGTGCGTCACGCTGTCGTCGCAGACGTGCTCGAATCCGGCGCGCAGTCGCTCGTTCTTGCGCGTCCGTCTGCGATCGATGTGCACTCGATCACCGAGCAAGGCCTCGTTCTTCAGCACACGATTCCTATCAACGGCACCGTCACTGCGCTTGGGACATTCAAGCCAACGAATGCGGAGACGAGTTGGCTGTTTGTATTGACCGAGGACTGTGTCTGCTTTACGCTCGCGTTCGTCAACGGCCGCTTCGCGACGCAGCAGGTGCTCAGCGATCTCGAGGACAGATTCGCGCCTGATACAGACACCGCTCACGTTGCTATCATCGATCCGGAGTATCGCGGTGTGCTTTTGTACTTTAACAAGTCTAGTTTGACGTACATCCCACTGGTTCCGACAGCGTCCAAGAAACGCAATGGGAAGAGCGTCGTGTCAGCGCAGACCACAATCAGCGGCACACTCTATCCTCACATCAAGCTGCACATCGACGAGCTGATAATCATCTCAGTCATCTTCCTCGAAGGCTGTGAAAAGCCTACAATTGCCGTGTTGTATCGTGATGGACAGCATGCGCGACACGTCAAGGTGTACGAAATCATTCTGCCACAGCAACGTCTCGAAGAAATAGTACCTCCACAGCCTTCGGTACAGCGTAACCTCGACCAAGGCGCAACTATGCTCGTCCCATTCAGTGCTCCGGCTTGTGGATTCTTCGTCCTGGGTGAGCAATTGCTCACCTATTTCTATCCGCCAAAAGCCGGCAAAGCACCGCTTAAAGTGCCATTCGACGGTCCGATTAATTTCTGCGCGTGCGCTTCAATTGACGATAACGGCGAACGATTACTTTTGGGCGACGAATTCGGAAAGATATACATGCTCCAAGTGTCATTATCAAAAACCGTGGACGAAGATGATGATGCAATGGATGCCACTGTCTTGCGTTGGAAATTGACTCCAATCGGTGAGGTAAGTCATTTTTGCATTCTAGCAGCATAATTGTAGCTGACACTTTAGACCTCTATTCCCACTACTCTGACCTATATAGATGCCGGTTTCTTTTTTGTCACCTCCCATTTCTCGCCATCCACTCTGTTCTATCTCTCCGAGGTGGCACCGCACGTTCGCTCAGCTCAGGTCATACCAAACCTTGCGCCGATTACCGACTTCCAACTTCTTCAACGAGACAGCTCGACTGATGTTGTAGCGTGCTCTGGTGGATTTAAATCGGGATCACTGAGGATCGTACGGTCAGGCGTTGGTGTTGACGCCGTTGGCGAAATCACAGGCGTACCGGGTATCACTGGATTATGGACGTTTCCTAATAACATTGTGGTTGTATCCTTCATAGAGAGCACAGTGGTTTACCAAGGAGATCCAGAAGAAGGAGAGATGCAGGAGATTGCTGGATGGAACGGTATCGATGGGTCCAAGCCAACAGTTGCAATGGCAATGCTTGGATCTAGCATTGCGCACATTGGACGCTCTGAAGTCACAATTACTAGTTCCTCTGGAAAATCGAAAAAGATTACAGTATCTGGTTTTACTACTGGAGCTGCATTCACCAATGACTCTATTATATTGGCTAAACTCGGACAAATAATGTTGTTATCCGAAGATCTGAAAGAGCAAGCCTCAGTCACGCTGCCCCACGAAATTGCTTGCATCTGCACATATGAAAACACTGTATTCGCCGGTTTATGGGACGAATGCAAAGTAATGATGTTTTCTCTTCCTGGTCTTGAGAAATCAGGCGAGACAGCATTGCTTCAAGGTGGCATTCCGCGCTCGATCCAAGTCTGTGATCTTGATACTATTATTGATCCTGTTCTGTTTGTTGGAATGGCTGATGGTACGTTATATAGCTATCATCTTCAGGGAACTACACTAGCCGAACAGAAGATTTCGGTACTTGGTACACAACCTGTGTCGCTGTATCCACTACAGCGAGGGTTAGTTGCGGTGTCAAGTCATCCTTCGATGATCTATGGATCCACAAAGAAGATACTTATATCGAGCATCAATGTTGCATCTCCAACTGCTGTAGCTGTTTGCAAAAAGTCGCCCGATGCAATGCAGGATGAAGAGGAAGATGACGAGATAATTGTGCTTGCAACTGGTGACAAGCTAGTCTACGGAGTTGTCGATCAGCTAATGAGCACACATATTCAGACTCTTGAGTTACACGAGACTGCTCGTCGGTTGACGATCATGAGTCCTAGTGCGGGTGTTATTGGTTTAATCACGCTCAGGACTGAGATCGAATCTGACAGTGGCGATGAGATTATCAATTGTTTTGTGAAGATTGTTGACACTGCGCTTTTTGAAATTGTCGATACATACGCGCTAGACGAGAATGAAATGGTTGAGTGTATCACTAGCGGCGAACTTGATGGAGTCGAATATTTAGTAGTTGGAACAGGATACGCTTCAGCCGAGCGAGAAGAGTACATGAAGGGCCGAATTCTTGTCTTTGAAGTCTCTGCTACGAAGAAGCTGTCACTTGCTTTGCAGCACGAACTTCTCGGAGGAGTTTATGCTGTTGATATTGTTGAAGGGAAATTAGTGTGCGCCGTGAACTCCATTGTAAGTAAATTCTTCTTGCAGCAGCATCAGAATGCTAACATTATAGGTCCGGCTGTGTACTATTTCTATGGATCCAGAAGCCAGCGTCTTGGAGTTTAAACAAGAATGCGGTTTCCGCTCACCGACTATGGCGATCAACCTATCTACATACAACGACTATGTTTTAGTAGGAGATCTAATGAAAAGTGTCGCATTACTACAAGTCAAGCAAGCCGATGATGTCACAGCCACAAGCCAATACAGTTTTTCAGAAGTTGCGAGGCATTACGAGCCGATGTGGATGACCGATGTCGAGATACTTGACGAGCACACTAGTATTGGTGTTGAAGCCGAGGGTAACATGGTTGTTTTCCAGCGGTCGAGTCAAGAGGAGCGGATTTATAGGGATGAGGATCCGGTATTGGATGTGGTGGCGTGTATGAGAATTGGCGAGGTGGTGAATAAAGTCCGACGAGGTGTGTTCTATGAATTTGTCCTGATAAAGAATGATCTAACATGTTTAGTACCGGAAACTTCTACTGAACTGGCAAATCCCGAATATCATATCGTCACTCCACGTGCATACTTTGCAACAGTAAGTCACTTCATTTATTCCGTGTGTTTATACTGACAATTTCAGCGCGACGGTGCTATATACATGTACGGCGACATTTCGCCCGACAAAATCGATATACTAATCAATCTGCAATATAATATGTCTGAAGTCGTCAAATCCCCTGGTGATCTCAACATCATTGATTTCAGGAAATTCACAAATCAGCGACATAACCCCGGTGAACTGAAGCGGTTCGTGGACGGCGACTATATTGAGCAATTTTTGGAACTCGAGGAGGAAGAAAAAGAGAGGATAGTGAACGGCGGTGTTGGCGGGGTGATGAGTTTAGGCATTGACGTTGCGGAAGCTACTGCTATTGTTGAAGAGCTGAAGAGGATGCATTGAGTTCACATTTTATTCGGTTTATATACAATTAAATACACAGGAATCTGGTTTTAGTTCGCACCAGGTCTTACGTAGTTTCCACTAGCATCTTTCACAAGTTCTCCTGACTTGACAAGCTCCTCGTACATATCTTGCGGTAGCCATCCCTTTGTAGAATAAAACGGCATACTCTGGATAATTCTATCCCATTCCACAGTAATTTTATCATGTTGCTCGAGATCTTGTTCGGTGAATACACCCTTCGCGTCCAAGTCTTTCAATTCTGGCAGTTCGGATTTCTGCGCTTTGATCAACGAGTCTCTCAAATCAACGACTTCAAGAGGATGGTACTTATAGTCCGACGACATAGCGACGCGGTACGGATCTCTGAGTGCCTTAACATGCGGCGAGAATGCGTTGATAAGCGTCGGGAAAGAATGTTTCACGAGAAACTCGAACGAGAATTGGTTTGCCGTGGCGGCGATCATGTAGTCTACTTGGCGACGTTGTTGCTCAGGAAGTGCGTCGTAAGACTCAATCTCCTCCTTTTTGTAGATCTTGTAGCCGTTGTAGTCGACGAACTTGGGCGCTCCGTGGAGGAAGTACGGTTTAATGCTTGCTCCTTCCCAGTCAAGAAGATATGGCGAAGAGTACGGGTTCTCGATTCCGCCGCCGGTTAAAGAGCCAACGTCAACCAGCACGTTGGTAGGGTCCAAATCAGGATGGCACAGGCGGGCAGATAAGAGATCAGAGTCCACGGGAACATCAGGGATCAAACGGGGTGCCATGTAGGCGTATTTTTCGTAGGTGTCGAGCCAGGTAGGTAAATACATTCCTATCTCGGAAGTGCCAACCATAGGGTCGGAAAGCAGGTTTCGGTAGGCGGTTACTTGAGCACGAGCAGTGGCGGAAAGGTAGTCCTCAGGAGTGTACCAAGGACCGCGATCGGTGGATCCGACATGGTCAAGACCTTTTTGCCAGAAGCTGCTCTCGACAGTCGGTCCGAGTCTCCAGCGATCCACAAGCTCAGGGTCAGTCTCGCCTTTGTAAGGCAGCTTGTCTTGGAGCGCAGGTTCGACATCGCCAGTATAATACAAGGCTCCGAATCCGTTGAAACGAGTAGCCAAGATACGTTCGAGAAGTTCGATGACGACTCTGAGAACAGGCGCACGGCTAGAGACAGTGCCGGCCATCGGATCCCATCTTGACATGAGATTCGCCATCTTGCGGTTTCCATCTGGAGGGATGTACTCCATCATGATGAACTCACGCTCGATCGGATTATCGCCAGTCGGATGCCAGGAAACGACTTCTGGAATAAGCATTCCCCATTTCTTACGCATAAAGTCCATAGTCGCGACTTCGGACTGCATGCGAGCACGTCTTGCTTCCCAGCTGAGGTCCATCGGATACGGAATTCTGAGAATGTACTGCTTATTGTTGTCCATACTCACTAAATAAATCCGATGGTGCTTTCCCTCACTCAGACTCGCGATCGAGACCACCTGCGACGCAGCAACAGTCGCGCTCTCGTTGCTGAATTGCCTTACAACCTCGTTGATTCCGTTAACTGAGAACGGTGTGTATCGTTTCTCTTTCTCCGCCTTATCGTTCTTCAACCAACTTCCCCAAGTATATCGATAAAACTGGTCTCGCTCATCAGCAGACTCGCTATTAATAGTCTCGAACCGGTCATCCTCGTCGGCAGGCGGTTTGTTGTTATCGTCTGAGAAGAGCGCTCGAGAGGTCACGAATGAGCGCTTCGAGCGGTGAACTCGCAGACTAGTTCGTGCTGTGCGGATCAAACGGTTCATTTAAAAATAAACAATGAATTCTGAATAATTTTGGAGCTGAAATAACAGTAAAATCCAGGCAATATGGTGAATTGAGAAGCCGGATGGATGTATTTCAGTCTGAAAATTACTTTGTGACGAGAGGCCGCTCAGTGAGAGAATCGTTGGGAGTTCCGAATGTTTTCCGTAGCGAGTGTCTGACTGCTTTGTTCTACTCTATAATCACACAAATCTAATATAAAAATGGAGATTATAGTAAAAAGTTATTGTAAAATATTGTACATTTATTAATATTTATATTTGTCTAATCATACCACATCTTAATCAACTCCTCACTGACACCATTCGACGTCAATACGCCAATATCAGTAATCAACGCCGTAATCAGATTATCACTAGTAAAATCTAACAGTGGGCTATTCCGTAGTACTTCGTCGTATTCGTCGTCGGCGAACTGGTCTGTCGAGAAGGATGTTGCGTCTGGGTTTTCGTCGGGAAGGTCGAATGGGGAGAGAGGGAAGAGACGAACAAATTTGTGACTATTTCAGTTAGAACTGCAAGTGCAATACACAAGTATCAGTAAATCATACCTCTCGACAATAACGTATACTGGCTTATTAGCATCCTTTGCCAGCACCGCAATCTGATATGTTCCAATCTACATCAGTTAGCTCTGCATCTTCAAAAAGTCACTTTCACATACTCTGTTAATGATTCCACCACTTTCAGCTACTCCTTCAGCACCGACAAACACTTTATCAACTTTTTGGATAACATATCCAACTGCACCGTCAGCGATGACTCTCACAGGAATTCCGTTCTCTCGTAAAGTCTTGGCTGTGAGGAGACCTTCGCCAGTGGGTCGCGATTCAGTTACAAATACGCTGAATCTGATATGTCTCCGGGCGGCGAGAAGAAGGAGTTCAGTCACTGCGCGAGAGTGCGAGTGAATCAGAATCGTCTAGACATAGTTAGTAACCATGATTCGATTGACAATATCTTGAAAAGGGCATACATCATCGTCGCGCAGGAATGGCAATCCGAGCTCTGCCATTTTAAATCTTGCTTCTTTTGCTCTTTGTAAAAAGAGTCCTCCGTTTGTCACCAAATGCTGTTTACAAGCTTCCCAGTCCTATGTCTCAATTAGAATATCTGTAAGAATCATACACAACAGACTGATATTGTCACGTACACCGTATTCCTGGATATTTCGTAACACAAATCGTTGAAACATATCACATCCTGCTGATAAACTAATAGCATTCTTGACACCATTTTTTAATTCCTGCACCGCTTTCGCCAGCGTATCAATCAATTCGGATGCCGTAGATGCTACGAACAAATTAGTCTCCTACTCAAATCTAGCACAATCAACAAACGAGCACTCACGAACAGATTTACTAAGAAGCACTACCAATGCCTCGATAGCAGCGACCGGCATTGTCATTGCAGGATCATCTTTGAGGAACTTTCGATATGTGGACACGATGTCGAACGAGGCCAAGTTCTCAGACGATGAGTCCAACGGCAGCATTGTTGATGATTTAACTAACCCGCGATATCTTAGTAATAGCTCATTGTTATTGTATATTCTATTTTAGCTTACCTGAATCTGTCATTGAGACTGTAGAAGCAGAGATGGTTGTTCATCAAGTCAAGAAATATTTGAAAATTGAGAATCAGTCGACGCCGCACGATCACCAAGCCCAATTCACATACTTCAACAGCCCCAACTACGAACATCTCAAAAACATATACTAATAATGAAAAATAAAAAATACAGCATTCTCAAAAAATTAAATTAAAAAAAAACAAACAACCAAAATTAAAATGAAAGAGCACTCCACACGGGACTCGAACCCGCAGTCTTCCGCTAACTTCAATATCGTAACAAAATCAAATTTCAGATTGATTTCTGTTAGGAGGCGGACGCCTTACCATTAGGCCAATGGAGCTTAATCAAATAAAATTTAAAAATTTGGCACCTATGACTGCCAAAAAGTTCCGCAAAAATTCTTTTGATGAAAAAATGGGGAATTGTCAACTTAGCGTCAATAAAATCTACAACAAATCTGAGAACTGGACATGGTCCTTTTGGAGAATGGTATCAACGAATAGAGCAGCAGGGAGTGTCGTTCAACTGCGAGTGTGGGGGCGTTTGACACCGTCGCCCACTCATTATTATTCTTGCCCGTTAACCGAACAGCAACGAACATTACTTGGGCCTGATAGGGCGGAGCGCTACTTACTAGGCACGAGATCGGGACTTAGGAAAGTCAGAACTTTTTTGGGAGCACAAGTAAGCATCAGATTGCATTCCCGTTCATCATTGGGCGCGTGAGCTGGCATAGTTTGAGACTTCTCTGCCTATGCCACATTTCGGGGTGAATCCGGCTACTGCCCGGGATGACTAGCTATGGGACTTGAAAGAATTATGTTGAAAAGACACCACTTGAAGAGATCATTGGCTTAATTCCTACTTTGCGATGAGTGTTTGTAATAATAGTTTTAGGGTTTTTGTGATGTAGGGACTTTTGTATTTACATCATTCCGTGTATAAATATATAATCAATCAATCGATTATCGTTTTTTTTGTATTTATTACTATTTATTTTTATATGATAATATCATTTGAACAATTTTGCTTGGGTTAAAGTAAATATTGACTTAGTTCAGTAAAAATAAAAATATTAAAAAAGATGAAAAGATTATTCGAAAACCCTACAACCCTTACTTGAATGGCGCACACCTCGAGGCTCGCCTTCAGTATCACCACTTGATGCCTCACCCTTCACTTCTCACTACCGGTATACCATGTCCAATATTCACTCCTATTTAGGTGAAATAGCGAATACCTTCACAAGATCATGTACAAGCGTTTTCCCGGCCGCGTGCCCCACGATGAATTCTCCGCCGCGCTCAAATCTCAATTTTTACAAGCTGACGGTCGAGTAACTGTTGCGCCTGGAGGAAGTAGTGTCACAGTCGAATTCAAGAACAAGGATGATATAGATTGGATTTTTTTATGAACCGCTTGAAGTTGGGTCGCTTGTAATGGCTGTATCGCCTTGACGGTTGACGCAACCTAGTAGGGATTACGACAACAGATCTACAATCTTCATAATTTTCCAGCAATCGAGGATCCAAATGAAGTTCTTGAAAAGGCAATTAAATCTTACGGTATTATTACCGAAGGGAACCCGTATATTTTTGGAGAACTCCCGGAAACGACACCGACGTGATGCATCATTTCATGATCATCATCAACGATCTGAAAAGGCCTCTTTCTAAAGTCGCCACTTTCTCACACAATGGCTCCAAAATCTCTTTAAAGATCAGTCTCAACATGTACTTATCGGAATAGGGATGCTATTATTGTCATTCCCCTTTGCATAATCGGGAGAAGGGTCCTGATGCTCTAGGGTCGGTGCCCAAGCCCGAGCCCTGAAACCCAGCGGTAATGTGATATCATGACATCTAACTTCGCTGCAGATGTCATTGTGTACAAAATATGTGGATACGTTTGGGTTATTTTGATGTGGTGTCATGAGTTAGCTGTTTCTGTTTCTTACAATTTAACTCGTCGATCTGTGAAGATTCAATGACGGCTGCAGGTTTAGAACAATCAGGGTCCATCATATTCATGCGTTCTACTCAACACTCTACAACCTATCAGGGTGTTACTTCAGAACGTTATGTGATTGAATCTACGATGACTAAGAAGAATGTGATTGAAAATGCATATTAAACATATATAAACATATGAAGAAGTGATAATAAAATATGTGAACAAAAATATAAACAAAAATATAAACAAGAAAATAAACAAAAGTATTAAACCTACTTCAATCTAATATAAACACCTACAATGCACAAAAATGCAATACAATATAATATAATACAACTCTCCACCTTCCTTCCTTCCATGCTTACTTGCCTGCCATTAACTTCTTCTTCAAATCATGGTCATTTTTTCTCGTAAATTACCTTACAGATCCTCAGTTCCATCTGCAAAGGAGTTTGGATCTAATACAGGGCGGATGTCAGACTCAAACTCGTTGTTGGAGGTATCTGAGTTTGCGAAGGAGTTAGGGTCGTCGTTGTTGTTGTTGTTGTTATTGTCGCCAGATTGGTCTCCTCCGTTCTGATCTCCCTGATTCGACTGATCATCACCACCAGACTGGTCCCCGCCGTTCTGATCTCCTTGATTCGACTGGTCACCGCCGTTCTGATCTCCTTGATTCGACTGGTCTCCTCCATTCTGGTCTCCTTGATCTCCTTGATCTCCTTGGCCAGACTGATCTCCCTGATCTCCACCAGACTGATCTCCCTGGTCGCTTTGGCTCGACTGATCTCCTTGATTTAAGTCTGTATTCTCAGATCCCGAATCGGACTGTTGTCCATTCGATGTGTCATCAGATTTTTGCTCTTCTGAGGAGGTATCCTCAGTCTTTGCCTCTTCTCCAGCTGCACTATTCGCGTTGTCACCCTCCCCATTCGACGTACCAGACGACAAGTCATTGCCGCTTTCAAACTCAATCTTATCCTGCTCGCTGACTTCAGTATTGACAATTTGAGTGTTAAACCCGTCATCAGCAAGCTCGTTCGAGTATCCGCTATCCGTGGTACTGGCAAATCTAAAGAAATTATCAGTGCCATTGGCCGTGCAGATAGTAAAGCAGCTCAAGAGCGCTCGCGCAGAGACGTGCATAGCAGCAGTTTCTCTATCACTGATACCAAGATGAATCATGATCGTATCATCCAGCCAGCCATGATAATACTTGTTGACAAGCGGGTTCTTGGTCGTCGCGTTGGGAAGACCGTATGTGGCGGCATAGGCATCGATGAGGAGGGAGTCTTGCTCGATTGCGACTTGTTCGGCGGCTTCCTCTGCTGCATTGGCGTATTCGAAATTAAAAGGCTCGTCTCTCTTTCTTAGTCGTTTCCACTGATCAACTGGTTTTGACTCGGTGGCGAATGTGTCGTCTTCGATAGAGACCTTTACTACTTTAGGTTTGGCAGTAGGGTGATCCGGTGCGGGTTCTGGAGAACTCACGCCGTCGTCGCCGTTTCCGTCAATACCAGATTCAAATGCCAAAGAGTTGACTTCTCCTAGTGAGTTTTCAAATGCCTCAGCTTCCTGATCTTCAAGTAGATCCCACACATCTGTTCCACCATACACGTGATCGTTCCAGGCGCCATGGGTTCGTCTGTTGAGATGGTCCCACGACATTGATACGGTGTAGACCAAGGTTTTCTCATCAACGCCGACGTAGATAATATTGTTTGTGCGTCCGACGACGTCGAATGGCGCGGTGATGTTCATCATGACTATGTATCGTCGGTAGAAGAACTCAAGGTTGTTTCTGTACTTGATGTGAAAAATCTCGATGTTGACGGTATTGTGGATGGTAGGGATGCAGGGGAAGTTGCAGAGGGTTACTCTGAGCGAGTTTGAGGCTTGATGGATATTTGCGGTGAGATCAAAGCTGTCTTCGGGGTATTGCGTGCTGAGCTCGTCGAGACACTTGGGCGTGTCAGGATCGTAGAGAAGATTTCTGTGCTCGTCCTCCGAAGGATTGCCGTTGAAGAGACTTTCGACTGAGGAGAGGGACCGGTTTGTGAGTGAACGGTGGATGTATGGTTTGTCATGCTCATCGTAGAAAATGAACCAATTTTTGTGAATCTCAGCGTGATCATCAAGAGGCAGTTCGGCAGGCTCTTTAATTCTGATGGGTACATCAGTGATATTCATCTTGGTGCCAAGGTCAGAGATAAAAACGCGCAGGTCGATGATGTACTGGGACCAGCAGGTGGCGCTGCCCGCTGCGCCAACGGTCATGAGGGGCTCGCCGGTGGGAGAGAAAAATATGCGAGGGTCCATTGCGCCGACATTCAGCTTGAGTATTTCGTTGTTGCCGTGGCAGGTGCCTTCGGGAGGGATGAGGTCTGGGTAGGCGAAGGTAATTGGCTTGGAGGTACACTGGAGGATCTGGCGCTCGATACCGCGGGACTTTGCCCAGTCCATGTCGCAGTAGATGAAGTAGTGCTTCTTCTTGCGATTACCCAGGAGGATGTTGCTGACTGCCAAATACGGCGCTGGTGAGCCAGGCGGATAGGAGAGGATAGTCGGGTTGTAGATGGCTGGTGGGCTGAAAGAATTAGAGGGGTAGATAAGACGGGCGATGGTGCCTTCGCGGCCAGAGTCTGAGGAGAGGATTGTGGCGGACTGGCGTGTGTGCCTTGGATTTGCGCAGAACTGGAGATGGCGAAGCGGGTTTTCGTCAGCACGGAGCATGATATTGTGCTCGTACTGCTTGATGACGGAGGCACGGATGCCTTCGGGTGTGCTCATGTCATAGACGAGGCCGATGGTGGTGGGTGCCGAGGCACGAAATGAGATGAGGTCTGCATAGTCTGGGAGACGCGTTGACGCGACGATGAGGACGGAAAGGACGATGAATCCGAATGCGGTGATCATGATCAACAACCGATGTAGCGGCATGATTGGCGAAGCCCAGAGTAGCGCCATTTTGATGAAGATGTTGTGTTTTTTTTTCAATTTTGAGGAGGAAGACGAAGAGGAGGATGATGAAGAAGAAAAGAAGCCGAGCGTGGTTGAGCAGAACTGGGTCTGCGGCGCGAGGCGCGAGGCGAGGCGCGTTGTGGATGCGACTTTTAATGAGAGTTTCGGCGAGTGCCGGATTAGGAAGGAAGACTATTCCATTCTTGTTAAGTGGATTGTATTAGCAGAGAATATGTGAATAGTGTATATTTCGTATGTTTTGTATGTATTGTAAAGTATACAGAGAAGTATTGCGATATGAATAAGCGAGAGAAGGCAAGCAGAAGTTCAGAGCAGGAAGAGATTTGAAACTGTGTGAGAATCTGTGCATTATTGAGTAGTTGCTGTAGATTTTTATTGACGGCATTATTGAGTATGTATTTTAATTACATTTTTGTTGCAGTTATTTGATGTTTAGTTAAGAAGATAACTAAACTAATTGTAGTGCAATTACGGAGATTGACAAACACTCATAGTAACTTGTTTACTGAAGGAATACTTCAGTTAAATACAACTAAACTGATGATTATTGTGATTGTATCTGATATAACATTAAATACTGTAGTTAGTTAACTATGACTAGTTACTGCGTTAATTGTGTTATCTCTTCTCACTGTGGCCATTCAGGGCTTAGTGCTCAGTCTACCAGTAACTTAGCTCACAGTATGCTCAATCCTCATCCTCGTGTTGATATCAAACAATCTCACTGAGATAATCCTTCAGTATTTCTTACTATACTTAATACTCTACAATAAGCAATAAATAGCATTGTCTAACAAGTCTTCTATGTAAAAACAACTCAGATCCATTTGGGATGCATAAGAACTCATTGGGTTAGGTGACTGTCAAATTAGAGCGAGGCAATCATAGCCGACGATGTTGTTTTGTTTATCTTCACAGTATAATCCTCATTACTAGAAAATACAAACAAAAAAAAACAGTAGAATACTTCATAAATGTAATAGAATGAATAAATAAATAATAAAGTAGACTAATAAAATACTTATAAAGTGATAGAGTGCTATTATAACATAAGCACAAACAACACTAGCTACATTGACTAACTACATTAACTAACTTATACCAGTTAAATCCTACAGCACTCAAATAACGCAGCAAAACACAAAAAAAGCAAGCACAATAAATCACACTAAATAACTCCAATTTGTTGCTAAAAAACTGTCAAAAAGCAGTGACTTTCAATGACTTCACCGATAGCTCTTTGTTCAGATCACTCTCCTTCTCTTTCTCATAGTATATATCATTCATTTGACTATCAATATCATTATCTATATCATTCTAATCCTCACATAATCCTATCATCCCATCCACACTGATCGCCTCAGCAAAATCATTTCCAAGCCAGTTTAGGGTTTCTTCCAGAGCGCCTAAATCGTACAGAGCACAAACCCAGCCGACGATGC